>CM062816.1:677096159-677696159 GCA_031772625.1 Pinus tabuliformis | reverse complement strand
TTTCCCATGTTTTCTTTTCTAGTTGTATCATGTTGTTGCCCATGTGTTTTTGGACGGATGAGACATGAGGAGGAGGATTTTTGTTGCTCATGATATTTTGATGCATGATGATAATGAGATATTGTGCATTTATGGAGTGGATAAAATTATGTGTTGCTCACAAAACTTTGTTGCTAGATCTTATGTTGTTGCTTATCTATCTATCTATATATATATATATATATATATATATATATATATATGATGTTTTGTTGCTCACTGATTTTTTTCTTATGCCTTATTGATGACATGTTTCTCACTTATGATGAGGAGATTATGAGTTTAGTGATGTAAATAGTGCTATAGTGCTAGATCTTATGCTATTGTTGTTGTTGCTATGTGTTGATGTGTTTCTCATGACTTAATTTGATGACATATTATGTTGATGGTTGATGAGCCTCATGATGATGAGGATATGTATTTGTTGTTTTCTTTATGATATATTGCCATGTTACTACTAGTAAGTGATTTTGTTGCTAATGCCTATGTAAAGCATGGTTATTGTGGGTCGCTATCATGATGATGGTTGCAAGATCTTCATTGTTGGGATGGTGATGGACAAAGTGTTGAGTGGCCATGCACTAGCATAGGGTGTTGCTAGTTCTTTTATTTTTACTGCTACACAATGAGATATTATATCATTGCTCATGAAGAACTCATATTTTTTACACATGCCATATGTTTCATCTTTCTTGGTGTTGTTGTATGGAGCATACATATTTTCATGGAGGCCATGTATTTCATGTCATATTATTGTATTTGACATGCTTAGATGAGAGCACACTTATGTGCATATGTAAAAGCCATGTACCTCTACTGTTCTATCTAGCTGGCATATTGCTTATGGAGAGATCCATGGTGTCTAGTATGTCTTTCCATTAGCTATGTATGGGTCAATGTAAGTCCAAGTCATGAATTATTTTGTATATCTTTAATGCAGCCCCACTTAATTGGGTGCATGATGTAAACTTGGTTCCATAGAATTCTTGGTTGTTGATAAGTGTGTTTGTAGAGGAGTCAGTTGTCAATCCTATGTATGTGTCATAGCCATGTATTTGCTGCATGAAGCATGGTATCATATTGTAATTCACTGCATATCTTGTCCAAAGTCAATTGGATTCATGGTTCATGAGGAGTAGTCTCTTGCACTTAGCAAGGAGGCTTATTGCAGTAAAGAGAATGTGTTGTTTCAACATTAAAGAGAGTGTGTTTGTAGCTTCATTACATGCTTAGGGGGGACATGTTCAGTTTCAAAGATTGCATGGAAGTGGCTAGAGATATGTTGGCAGTTGATTTCCTTGCTTCACATTCTTATATTGTAGGACAACTTTGAGTTGCATCTGTATGGTGTTGAGTATGATAGGGGGAGCACTTCTCTCATCTGGCACATTATTGGCATTGTCTTTAGTGTTGATATGGCCCTTTTACGTTCATGTCAAAGGGGGGAGAGAATTTGGATGGATAGATTCTAGCTTCAAAGTTTCAACTTCATTATTGGACAGAGTTGGAGATCAACCTCATATGTTGGAGATCAGGTTGAGGTTGACATCAATGCCAAAGGGGGAGTTTGTTGGCATTGATGTCAACAGGGTCTTGGTGTTGTTCATCATATGCCTATGTCTACCTCATGATGTGTGATGAGTGTTTGGTTGTTGCAGTGTTCAACTTGATGGTCTTGTTAGTTGGCATTGATGTCAACATGTTTATGACATGACCTAGTGCAGGAATGGGAGGTTGAGTAGAGATGGATGCAAGGTATGATATGATGGCTTGTCATAGGTTGATGATTGACTTGCCACATATGTTGGAGATGTTGTTGCTGCAGGAGGTTGGAGTGCTACTATAGGTGTTGCATATGCTTCTACATGTCTTGGAAGCATTAGAGATGTTGCTACATATGTTGGAGGTGCTTATACCAGTTTTGGCGGTAATTGGATGACTTTATGATATTGTTGTAGTTGTTGAGGATGATGCTACAGGAGTTAGATATGTTGTTATAGGAGTAGGAGGTGTTTGGATAGATTGTTGTTGTTTCTTGAGGAGTTGGAGGTGTTGGTCTTGATGAGGAGTTTGTCAGATTGTTCTTGGCCTATATCATCAGTTTCAGACTTGTCACCAAGGTTTGAAGGTGTGTTTAGAAGATGATAAAGGTGTCCCTGAAGTTTGGCAATGATCTGGGCTAAATTGGTTTGAGTTTTCCTTATCCTCTGCCCATGTTGCATGGATGGTGAGTCATGGGAGCATGATCTGAACTTAAACAGGAACGCAAAAAACTTAAAGATATCATCATAAACACAGAGATGCAGAAAAAAAACACTCAATTTCATTAATAGAAAAATATTGAACTATGCTTACAAATAGAATGGAAATAAGATGGCTCGGGTGATGGTAGCTCATCTCTGAGAAGAGATGTGGCAGCTACATGCCTCTAAATTGTGTTGCAATGAGGCTCAAGGGCCTATTTATTATTGGAAAACATGAGAAAACCATAGAAAACCAAAGCCCTAACCCTAGGAGATGTAACACCAAGAGTGTGTGGCTCTCATTGGGGTTAGTTTGGCAGCCAACTTCCCGAGGTTGTAACTTGATCATATTATCTTCATTTGGCATGTACAATACCTTGTTTGAAAGGTCCCTCTGAGTACTACAGGTTCCCAAGACCATGCCTATGGCTACGGCTTGTTGTGGACCCCAAACAAATGCAGTTTAGGGGGTCAAAATTGATCTAGAAGTTTAGGGCCCGAAAAACGGTTAAAAATAGTAAATGCTGAAATGAACAACGAAACAAATGAAACAGATTGGGGGGTCTAGGTGGAATAGGCAGGTGGCCACCAATATCCACCTGGATTAGAGCGACTAAAACTTTATATTCACTGGAAGGCAGGTATGTGGGAGTGATTGAGGATATTGAGTCAAGTTTGAGTAGTGTTGTGCGTATGACCAAGCTTTTTCACGATTTTTTCTCTGCATTCCTTGCACAACTTAGCTATTTTTGGTATTATGGCAACATTCTTGATTATAAATTATTAGAATATGGTCTAAAACGTTAGTGGGGCCTCTAGAAACTAATCAAAGTTGAAAATATCAAATGGTAAGTTGATTTAGTGGCTTGGTCAAGTCAATAAGATGAATCTAGATCAAATCAAGCATATGAGCAGGGTTTGTGGAGCTCATTAGTTCTTGGTAATTCTTGAGTTGAGCTCCTCAGTTCATTTATATATTGGAGGAAGCTCATGATAGTATGGTTTATTATCTTGGGTGTGGAGTGAGGGTGAGTTAGGAGGATTATGTGCAAGCTATGTGAGTTGTCTAATGCAGAATTTCTGAAGCAGTTTGCAGGTGTTGCAACAGCTAGATGAAGTATGTTTTAGCCATAATTTTTGTGTAGTGAGTAAGAAGGTGAAGTGTGGATTGGTAGAAGTGTGTGGAGATATTGTGTTGTATTTGGAGATTTGAGATTTGATTTTTCATTGTGTGCTTTGATGATATGTTGCTATAGTGCTCATATTGAGTAGTTCTCAGTTCCAGTCTGAAATATTTTGAAACGAGAACCACATAGAGGAGTGGAGTTGGAGGACTCTAGAAAAATCAATATAAGTGAGAATTTTTCTCAATCCAATGGTGGTTGGATATTTCAGCAGAAACTGGGCGAGGGTCATTGGTCATGGTGGTTTCCAACAGATAGGAGTTTGTAGAGTCGTTTGTTAGTTTAGGAGCATTTGGGCGAGGATCGTGATCGTGATGGCATTCAACAGATGGTAGTCTATAGATATGCATGATAAAGAGTCTCCATTTGATAGCAACTAGCTATAACTCTATGTAATAAAATTGCTTGACTTAATAGAATATTTGAGCAGTGTAGCAATAGTGGGTGGTTTTTTTCCTTAAAGAGGGTTTTCGACCAGATATACTTGTGTCCATTTGTTGAATGGTTTACATGCTTTAACTTTTATTTTTGATCTCTACTTGTGTGATTCAGTTTATGCATGGTTAAAGAGTAATAATTTGGAGAAAAATTATAAGTGCCTTCAGTATTGACTCCCCCGCCCCCCAAGTAGTGATCTAGTTTCCAATAGTTTTGAGTACAATGAAGGTACATTTCCATATAGTCTTCTAGCATAATTTGGACAAGTTAATTATGATAGTCTTAGTTTGTCGAAAAAAATGTTGTTTCCAGATTTCCAACTATTCCAAGGAAACTGAAGTAATGTGATGCTTGTATCTTAGGAAAACCTAGCAAATAGCCATTTCATGATTATGTTTCCAGAGCACAAAGAAATATTGAAATGATTCATTCTAATTTGTGTGGCCCTATTCATATTCCTTATGTAAATGGAAATAAATATATGAGTAATTTTATTGATGATTACACCAGGATGTGTTGGGTATATTTGTTGGAAATTAAATTATAATATTTTAAAACTTTCAAAAACTTTCATGCATGGATTGAAAATGATGCATAATCACATGTTAGCTCTCTTCATACTCATAATGGAAAATAATATAATTCAAATGACTTTGAAAACTATGTTTGCCAACATGGGATTCAACATCAAATAATTGTTCCATGCTATCCTTAATAAAATGGTGTATCTTGAAGAATGAACATGGATATTGTAAATATGGTTCACTTGATGATGTCTCTCAGAAATGTAAAGCTAGTGTTCTAGGTTTATGCATTTCTATGTAAAGTATATAAAAAAAAAATATGTCCATCTCATGCTCATGAAAACAAGAATCCTTACGAAATATGGTATCACCACATTCCTTTGGTAAGGCATCTTAGGATCTTTCATTCCACCTGCTATGCCTTGATTCTCAAGGAACAAAGAAGAAAATGTGGTGTAAGGAGATGGAAGTGTATCTTCTTGGGGTACTCAGTTACAACCAAAGCATATCATCTATAGAATGAGGTAAATGAAAATCTTATAGTCCCCATATCAATCAGTAGAGAAACTTGTACCATCTTAGAAAGGTCCTTCAAAATGGCTCATTAAAACACTTGAAAGTGTTCATCCTGATGAGGTTAGAAAGACAAGAGCTAGAAATTCCACTAGACAGAAAGGAGGTGATGTAGATGATTCTGATTCATTTGATGACATGGATTTTTCTTATGATTGTGAATTAAATTTGTCTACTAATTTTGAACCAACTTCCTTTAAAGTATTTTCTTGTCACAACGAATATATATCATAAATGCACAAAGAGTATGAGGCTCTCATAAAGAATGGAACATGGAAGTTTATGGAACCCCCATTTGGGACTAGACCAATTGGCTGCAAGTGGGTATTCAAGAACAAGTATAAATTAGATGGATCACTTGACATGCACAAAACAAGGCTTGTGGCAAAAGGATTTACACAGAAAGAAGGGGTTGATTATGAAGAGGCCTTTTCCCCCATAGGAAAATGGGCCACCATCTAGACTCTCTTTACCTTGGAATCTTACAATGGATGAAAATTCAATAAAATGGTTGTAAATATTGATTTCTTGAATAGAGACCCAAAAGAAAAAAAAATTGTGTCTCAACTATAAGGTTTTGTTGTGAAGGGACAAGAACAAAGGGTATGCAAACTCATTAAATCCTTGTATGGACTAAAACAACCACCACAAGCCTGGTATGAAAAATTGACAAAGCATCTTCAGAAATTAAATTTCAAATACTTTAATCTTGATGTTGCAACTTTATTTGTCAATAAAGTTGGAATTTTTTTTTTTTATATTGTGGTATATGCACATGATCTATTGATAATAGGGAACAAGGAAAAATTTATTGCACCCATAAAAAAAATTAAAAAATAAAAAGATTTAAGATGGCATATTTGGGACATCTTGATTACAATTTTGGCATTAAAGTGACCCAACATCCAATATATATATTACTCTCTCAAAAGAAGTACATTGGAGAATTGTTGAACAATATTGGCATGACTGAATGCAATCATTTTTCCACTCTAACAGAACAAGATCCAAAGCTCACATTTAAAGAAGGAAATGAATTTGAGGGTGCATCCAAGTATAGATAGTTTGGGTGAAGTCTTATCTACCTCGCCGCTACCATACCAAATATTTCATTTTTTATTGGAATCCTTTATAGGTTTATGCAAAATTCTTGTGAGGGACATTGGTCTCTACAATAATATTATAAATTACTTGAAAGGAACACAAGACTTTAGACAAATATTCACAAGTGGATGACCTTAACTTGAATGGATATTTTGATTCAGACTTTGATGGAGATAAGGAAAATGGAGCATCTAATTTAAGCTATGTTATGATTCTTAGATCGAGAGATGTCTCAGGTCACCCAAATAGTTAGTTCTAGCAGATTCCACAATAGAGGTAGAATATGTAGTAGTTGAAAAAGCAAGCAAGGAGATTGTGTGGCTTAGGAAAATTCTTGATGATTTCTAAGCGAAACAAGTGAACTCTATTCCTCTTCTGGTTGATAATAATTATGCAACTAAATCGGCCAATAATTCAAAATTCCATGATAGAACCAAACATATCAACACAAAGTATCAATTGATTCAACTTCATGTAGAGGCCAAGACTATTCACCTATGACATTGTTCCACAAATGAGAAAATTGCAAACATCTTCACCAAAGCACATGGAGGAAAAAGTTTGAAAGATTATAATGATGCTTGGACTCACAAACACCCCTTTAGATTAACGGGGAAATTTTAGACACCTAATCCTCAGGGACGAAGAAAATATTTAAATATGTAAATAGAGAAATTTGATGAGTTAGAATAGGAAAATACTTTGTAATTGGAATCCCAAAGGTAAATAAAAAAAATATAAAAAAAATATAAATATAAATAAATATATATATATATATATATATATATATATATATATATATAAAAAATAAAATAATAATAATAATAATAATAATAATAATAATAATAATAAAATAAAAATAAACAAATAAAAAATAAAAATAAACAAATAAATAATAATAATAATAAATTAAAAATTAAAAAAAAAAATAAATAATATATATATATATATTATTCTGTAAATATGTGTTTTTTACCTCTAAGTATGAGATTGATGTGTAATTTAATCCATGCTCGACATCGAGTTGACACGTGGGATTTTCAATTTCAATTATAAATAAAATATTTCAAGATCAACTTTATGTGTGTGTATGAATAGAGAGAGAGAGAGAAAGTAATAGGTTTTTGACATCGATGCATGTATATGCAAAAAAATAATTTAAATGGAAAAATTGATTGGTTTTGATACCATTACATTATGATTGACCAGTTAACATAAAATCAACGAACTAAGAAAAGGGAGTACAAATAATAAAGAACTCATAAAAGTATGTCTCTTTGTGTGGATTTAGAAAGTGTCTGAAAGATCTATCATTATTGGTTTCTTGTTGTACCAGGTGCACATTCTAGTTCCAAAGATAATATTAGATGGTCCTCATATATTTTAGGCACATGTCCAAGGTTTTCAAAAATAGTTGTAACTCTTCTAGCATAAGGAAAATTTCCTCCTTAACTTCATTTCCATCTAGAAAAACTCATCCCATAAGAATTTTTATGTTGAAATAAGTGTCCACTATGTGCATACATTGACTAAACCTACCCTTGATATGCCCTATGTCTAGATCCATGTTTTCACTCTCACCAATCACTTTTGAATTAGTAAAAATCCAAGTTTTCTAGTAATATCCCACTCATGAACTACAATTTCATCTTGGATGGGTTGGGGAATCTTAGTTCTATATATATGCAGGGATGATTTGACTCATTTTTGGGCTCATAAACCTCCATGATTTTTATAGTAACCAACCATTCTTTTGCATCATTCCTTTTTATTGAGGAATTTTGTATAGCATTGAGATAAAAGACAAATAATTTGGAGCATGGAGACTTTACAAATGGAAGAAGAATGGCACAATGAATCTTCGACCCAAGGTGCTAAAAAGGAGTTGAGTATTCGAATCCACTAGTGTGAGAAAAGGATTTGAAGTAAGCCAAGGAGAAACATAGGCAAAGTTGAAGGCGGGGAGAGAGTGAGAAAAGGAAAGGAAGATGGAACCAAAGATATTTAATGGCATTAGGCTAGAAGGTGAAATTCAATACAAGGTGATAAAAAAAAAACAACAATGTTTGGAAGTCATGTCATGGAGATGCACCAAGGCTATATAAGATAACAAGAGATAAATAACCTACCAAAGGAAATATGTTACATATAAATTATATATATGACCTCCAATTTCATAGATTCCATTGAGAATGGAATGCCCATGATATATAATTATTGTCAAACTTTTATTGTTTCATCCTTTGTAATAATAGGGGCTTCATACAACAACCATCAACTAACGATAATAAGAATCCACCTCTACAATTCATGATTATCCTTTATGGGATGATAGACAAAGAAAATGGGTAGACACCTTCTCAAACCAATCCAATTTTGTTTCATATCATCCCTTGATTTTCCTGAATTCAATTTGTTTTAAATTCCTATTAAATCCTTCATCAAATAGAGTGGATGCCTAATGAAATATATTTCAAGTGATTTTCTAGCAATGATGGTCATTAGTGAGGGGACATGGCCACTTCCTTAACAATTATATCTTGGTGGGATGGCTACCATGTGCTCTCCCAACTAGAACTCCTTGTACACCGAATACATGAGGGAAATATATTTCCCTTCCAATTTTAAACATGCTTGTTTTATGGCTAAATCAATCCATGATTCCTTAGTGTATCTTAAAATCATTAAATGTGTGAGGAAATCATGATAAAAATTGAGGAAGGGCATTTTGTAACTTGATCCAGGCCACTTTCTAGACACCAGTAGTTGGAAATTGTAACAACCCTAGTTAAAAACTCATGTAAAAATATTTAAGGCTATGACCATTGAACATGTATTCCAAGATTAATGGTGGGAAAAATTCCTAGTGGGTGTTCATTCAGTTTATTATGGCTAAGGAAATTGGCAAAGGCAATGGCAAAGGCTTTGGAAAGGCATGAGGCATTTATTGGCATTTTATTAATTTTGTGAAAAGAATGCAAATTAGGAGAAATAGAAGCTGAAAGGTCACAGGTAGCATGTGAGGAGGAAATTGAAGGAAAATAATGGAAAATGAAGAAAATAGAGGCCTAATTAATAAAAAGGCTTATGAGGATTAGTGGGTAGGCTTGGTCAATGTAAGCTTGGTCAATTCTGTTTTGGTGGCACTCACTTCTATTCCTTCTCTCTCACTCATGGACACTTGGAGTTTTCTTGGAGAACTCTTGGAGAGAGTGGCATACTTGGAGTTTTGGAGCAAGAAGGAAAAGAAAGAGCAGGAAATTGCAAGGGGACATTGAGATCAGTAGCTGCAGCGGGTTTTGATTGCAGGTATCGAGTTGCATGTATGTTTTCCTTGCTAGTTTTGGCATGCATGGTGCATGCATGTGGTATATTGGTCATGATTTGGCGTTGGCATGGAGGATTGCCCAGATTGACAATGTATTTTCCTAGCCTTTCCATTTCCTAGATAACTATGGTGTTGTGGGTTCATTTATTTATTTTTCTGGTTGGTTCTCATGTTTCCTCTAGCTTGGGTTAAGTTATTAGTTCCTAGAGCTTTGGTTGGAAAAATGCTCTGGAATTCGTGTAACGGCTTGGGTTAAGTTATTAGTCCTGGAAACCTTGGTTGGACAAGCACTCTAGAAGCCCTGTAATACCTTGGGTTGAGTTACTAGTCCTGGAAGCCTTGGTTGGAAAAACTCTTTGGAAGCCCTTGGTGCGTTGAGTTACTAGTCCTGGAAGCTTTGGTTGGACAAACACTCTGGAAGCCCAATGATAACAATGGGTTGACTTACTAGTTCTGGAAGCCTTAGTTGGAAAAACGCTCTAGAAGCCTGGTGACAGTTGTGGGTTGAGTTACTAGTCCTGGAAGTCGGGGTGGAACAAATGCTCTGGAGCCCTGAAAGGATTGGATAGAGACCAATATGATGATGTTTTTTTGATGTCCGACCATGAGGTGGAATCAGTGTTTGATAGGTTGAGGTGGTTTGGCCTCTAGAAGCCCTAGATGGTTTTGGATTGATGTATTCTATGAGATCCCACATTCATGCTTGGAATATGGCACAGGGGTGAATGGCTCAAGAGATATTTAGCTCAGTCATTCTACAGTCAGGTGGAATGTGGCAGTCCCATACCAAGTTGGCTTTTGCATCATTAATATGAGGTTATTTCTCCTTGTTATCTCATGAGCATTATACTAGTTAATATGTTTATTTGATGGCTAATGTATCCTTGGTATTTCTATTGTTATTATGCTGGTTGTGATCATGTATTATGACAGTAGCTATGTATGACTCTCAACATGTTTTTACTTGTATAGAATGAACAATGTATCTATGGCCTAATGGATTAAACTACAGCTAAAGTGATAAGGAAACAATGCCTCATAGTGAATCTCAGAGAAGTATGAGACCCCTATGCTTAGATCTTTCATTTACAACCATAAATTGCATTGATGCCAAGTGTTTGACAAAATGTCAATCCCAGTTGGGGATGGTCTAGCCTAGTCCTGGAGTTAGTTTTTGGTTTATTAGTCTTTTCATCATGTGTTTAAAGGATTCTGGAAGTTACAACAAGTTCTGGGAAGTGGCCAGAATTCTAGGCTTGAAAAGTGCCTTAAATTCCCCAGACTCTAGCATAGGTCTGCTGGAAATAGTCCCTGGACGTAGGCATGTAGGTTTGTGGGAGCATCCAAAGCTCTTTGGACACTAGCATGCCCATATTTTGAGAATGTTTAGAGGTTTAATAGCTTAAAAACTTAGTGGGACCCAGGGGATGGTTAGCAAAAAGGTTGGGATGGTTCCTAAGAGTCCTATTGTTGATGTTGAAGGCCTGTATGGTGTGTTTCCATCGGTTTCACTTCCTTAACGTGACTTAGGAGGTCAAATCATATCATAGTAATTTCTCATCACATGTTTTCTCCAGTTGGTCGGTTACTTGGGTAGATGATGGAGGAGGGTGTTACAGAATGGTATCAGATTGTGGTTCACCCCTCAGACTATATGGACATTGTGTTGGTCATGAATTCATGTCGGTTGCATAAGTGTTGTTTATTCTTGTAGTCCATGTGCTTGTTGCATTTGCATGGTGTTGATCATGGTTTTAGTGATTTCACCATGTGGAAGTTGATGGTGTTGTTGTGGGATGCATCATCATGAGTGTATGATTGGTTACATGTCATTATATGTCATTTAGATGTATCACTCTTGTATGCTTGGTTACATCCTTATATGCTTGGTTAAATGTATCATTCTCGTAGGCTTGGTTTCAAGTATTGTTCATTTATGATTGATTATATGTGTTTATGAGTGTGTGTGGTGGATTACTTATTGATTATGTATGTTAATGTTTGCATGTGGTCAAGTGTACAGTGTTGTAATGGTGGTTGGCATGCATGAGGTCATGGTATGCATTGTTGGTAAGGTCATTCATTGATGACTAGACCCTAGCTAGAATGATGGTTTCATGGTTATATGCTTATGTGCTATGTTATATATGTTGTCATGATTATATTATAAATGTCTCACGCTGATTTTTTTATCTTTCAGACAAGGTATCCTCCTAGAGCTATACTAAAGTATGTTGGTTTATTGTGATTTTGTTTAGTTGACATGATATACCTTGTAGGAATAATATCAAATATGACTAGTAAGATGGTAGACTATAGTTCCCGAGACTCTCCCTATGGATCAGATGAGCAGCATGGTGTTGGGAATTCTTCTCATCTAGCAGACACATTGAGAAGCTTCAAGGCAGAAATAAGGAGTTGTAAGGAAGACAATGACAGAATCATACAGGAACAAGAGTGATCTGGATTTAAACAGGAATGCAACAAATTACAGAGATAACCATAAACACAGAGATGCAGCAGAAATAATACTTCATTTCATTAATGTAAAATACTAAAATATGCTTACAAATAGAAATGGAAATAAACCAGCTAGGACGATGGTAGCTTATCTCTGAGAATAGATATGGTGGATACCTACCTTTGAACTATGTTGAAATGAGGATCGAAGGCCTATTTATTGTTGAGAAATAATGGAAAACCCTAAACATCCAAAAACATAACCATAGGAGATGAAGCGCCAAACTATGGGCCCCGTTTGGATAAAATGGTACATCAACTTCCTGGGGTCGTAAATTTGGCATACGATCTCTGTTTGATGCGCACAATAGTTTGTTAGAAATATCTATTCGACTATAACTTTGGGAAGAGCAACATTGGTCAAAAATCCATGTTTCTCCCCAGTTTTCCCAAAAAACGTCATTTAGGGCCTCAAAACGGCTCCGGAAGTTCAGGACCTGAAAAACTGCTGAAAATAGTAAATTGTGCTACAATTAAGGAAACTGAAAAGCGGAAAGAGACAGTTGTGGGGGTCCAAGTGCGATAGGTGGGTAGCCACCAACATCCACCTGAATCATTCCTCCCCCCTTAGGAATCAAAGGTCCCCATTGTGTTGAGTTCCTCCATCTGCTGAACTTGGTCCCTGGTGAGCTGTTCTGCAATCTCTGATGTGTCCAGTAATGGTGGGAAGCATGGTCGATGGCTTTCCACATTAAACACTCGGTGCAAGCGAAGGAATGGAGGAATGTTGTGCTCCAAAGCATTGTTTCCCACAACCTTGGTAATGTTGTAAGTACTATGTCGGAGTGGTCTGAGCTTCTAATGGGCTCTTGTAAGGTGTTCTTTCTGCAGATGTAACCAAACTTTGTCGCCCACTTGAAACTTGTGTGGTACCCCTGTGGGTGAGGAGAAGTTGTTTCTATGTTTTGTCATGATCGTATCCCTTTGCTGTTGTTGTTGCATGGAGAAACCCTTCGCAGAGGTCATGGATGTGGGAACGATCTTCCCCTTACTTTGGGAGCGAACCAGACAGAAAATGAATTTCCTTGTCTGGGAGATGAGCTTGTTGCCTTTCTTAGCAGTGATCAAATAACTGGTGGTCGGTGGGGCTACCTCTAGTATCCTGTCTAATGAATTACCCAAAGTAATAATAACAGCATGAGGCCTTGACTCATACACAGCATGTCACTTCCATAAGTATGGTTGGCCTAATAGTACATCACAAACATCAAGAGGTGCAACATCACACAATACCTCATCTATAAAGGGCTTGATGCTGTAGGGAAGGTGGCACTGTTGGCGGACTTGGAGATCTCGTCTTTGGTGAATCCACCCAATATTGTATGGTTGTGGGTGTGGTGTAGTTGGTAGGCCCAACCGCTTCATGACCTCTGCTAAAATGAGGTTCTTTCAGTGGCCACTATCAACAATGAATTGTAGCGGCGAGCCCTTCACCCACATTTGTGAGTGGAAAAGATGCTCCCCCTCTTCTGGATCTTCAGGCTCATTCTTCTAGATCTTGGCAGTGGCAATAGTGGCGTTGGGCTCTGCATCAATGATCTGCTTCCCTTTTCCATTCCCCTTGTCGAGTTCTAACTCAAGGTCGGAACATGCATCTGATTCTGAAGCCTTCAACTCGGCCACCAACGACTGCTTGGTCCGACACTCACTTGTGTTGTGAGTGGGGCTCTTGTGGAACTCACACCTCCTTCTTGTGTCCTTCTTCAACTTCGTCGTGTTGTTCTTTTCTTGTGTCTTCAACAGGTTGTCTTGGGTCACCCCACCTTGGCTTTGTCCTTTAGTCTTCAAATTCGTAGATCCAAAGTCTCGCTACTTCTGTTTGAACTTTTGCTCAATTTTGACAGTGTATAGGTATGTCGTGCCGAGCGAGGAGATGTTCAAGAAATCCATCTCTTCTTGGATGTATCTATGTAGGCAACTGCAATATTTGAGTACCAAATGCAGCTCAGAGTCCTTGATACCCAACTGTGTGCGAAGGGTATGAAAAATGTTTGCGAACTCTAGCACATCTTGGTCCCTTCCTTGCTGCAGCGTGGTCCACTTTATTTATTTGTCTTCATAGCTTTTGACAGGGTAGTACTTCTCCTTGGTGGCATCCTGGAGATAATTCTAAGTGGGTGTGGCTGAAAATAGTGAGCTCGTACTTTCATCCTTCTGCTTGTAGAAGGTTTCCCACTAGTCCATGACGGGGGGGCTACTTTGAGAAGAGCGAAAATAATCTTTTCCGGACCGGAAAAATCATGAACAGAAAAATACCCTTCTAGCGTATTTAACCATTTATCTATGACCTGCATCTATTTGACCCTCGAATATTGGGATTTCAAAATTAACTTGTACCTTAAATGGTGTGGTGTTTCCAGAGTAGCTGTTGGAAGTTGATGCGTTGCCTCTAAGTAGCCGCTGAAGGATCTGGGCAAAGTTGTCCATCATCGGGCTCTTTTGTCACTCAAGGGATTCTTCGAGCAAGATTTTAATAGGATCTCCTACCCCCTCGTTTTTCTTTTAATCCTTCATGGGAGGCCATCGGGATTTGCAAGGCTGGTCTTGTAAAGGTTCGACTAGTTCATGCCCTAAATCCTTATATCCCGACCTCGTTGGGGAAATGCAAATAAAATCAGAGAAAAAAAGCAGATCGCTCTGATACCACTAATTCAGATTTAAATAGGAACACAACAAATTACATATATAACCATAAACACAGAGTTGCAGCATAAATAATACTCCATTTCATTAATGTAAAATACTGAAATATGCTTACAAACAGAAATGGAAATAAACCAGCTAGGGCGATGGTAGCTTATCTCTGAGAAGAGATGTGGCGACTACCTTCCTCTGAACTGTGTTACAATGAGGCTTGCAGGATTCGAAGGCCTATTTATTGTTGAGAAACAATGGAAAACCCTAAACATCCAAAAACATAACCCTAGGAGATGAAGCGCCAAACTGTGAGCCTTTTTTGGGTAAATTGGTACATCAACTTCCCGGGGTCGTAACTTTGGCATACGATCTCCATTTTACACACAAAATAGCTCATTAGAAAGATCTATTCGAGGACTATAACTTTAGGAAGAGAAAAATTGGTCAAAAACCCATTTTGCTCCCCGGTTTTCCCAAAAAATGTCATTTAGGGCCTCAAAAAGACTCTGGAAGTTCATGACCCAAAAAACTGCTAAAAATGGTAAATTGTGCTACAATTAAGGAAACTGAAAAGGTGAAAGAGATAGTTATGGGGGTCCAAGTGGTATAGTTGCATGGCCACCGACATCCACCTGGATCAAAGAGAAACAAGCAGAGGTAAATGTAATGATACTTCAGAGTTTGTGATATTTGCAATGATAGGGGCCATGTTAGATCAGCCATGAGCAGGAGGACAGAACTAATTGGGCATATGGTAGTAGGTCCTGAAGTGGTCACAGGTCAGATAGAGACGACATAGTGAGAGATGGAAGATTGTTGGACACTCCAGATAGGAGAGGTGATGGACACAGGTATTATTCTAATTATGGATTAGATAGGCACTATGATCATCATCGTTATCAAACTTACAGGAGGATTGATAGTGGATACTTGCCATATGAGTTTAAGAAAGTGAAGCCACTTACTTTTGATGAAGAGATGAAGAAACCACGGGATGTAGAGACATGGTTTCTTGGCATGAGGAAGTTCTTCAGGTTACATGATTATTCAGATCACATGAAAGCTATAGTAGCTACATTCAACCTCAAAGGTAAAGTAGAAATTTGGTGGGAAGATGTGAAGAATGTCAAATGTATTCATAAGGAGGACTTGAATTAGAGTGAGTTCAAGAGTTTTTTCAAGAAGAAGTATTTATTGGAGAGATACTTTGATGACAGGGAAAAATAATTCTATCAGCTAAAGATGGGATCGATGACAGATGAGGAGTACACTAGCAGGTTCTTGGAGCTAGTAAGGTATGTGCCTTACCTCACAGAGGAGAAGGCCAAGATTAAGAGGTTCATTTGTGGATTACTATCTGTATTCAAAGACAAGATTGAGTTTGATGAGCCTAGATCATTGGAGGAGACCATATGAAACCTAAGGCATTGATATGAACAATCAAAGCGCAGATTTGATACTAAACCAGACTGGAAAGGTAATGCAAAGAATAAAGGAAAATAGTACAAGAAATTAGAAATACCTTAGGGTATAGGAAATAAAGAGAACATAGCACCATCTAAGAATTTCAATGCATATGATAGAGGATATGTACATCAACATGAGGAGAAGAATAAGGAGCCCATGTGGTGTTGGACATGTGGAGGGGATCATCGTAGGAGATATTGTCTGTAGCATCAGGGTGGTAGGCCTCAGATATATAGTGCACAGGATGCACAAACTGTTGGGGATGTTGGTCAGAGCGTTCCTCATGTTTATGCATCATTGGATAAGAAACAAATAGACCATTAGGAATCTATCATTGAGATGGACATAAAGCTTTCTTATCAAGTTATTTCTATTTTGATTGATCCTGAATCTAATAATAGCTATGTTAGTCCTGACTTGGTGCATAAGTGTGGTTTTGGTAAGGAATTGCATGCATAATCTTGGTTAGTGTAAATGGATACAGGTACAAAGAAGCAAGTTCACCATTGGGTAAGATCTTGTGCATTTGATTTGAATGGTATGCCTACTGCAACACATTTGAATGTATTACCATTGGGATCATGCAGTATGTTGTTGGGCATGGATTTTTTGTACCTTCATAGAACCAAGGTGGATTGTTATGACAAATCCATTGAGTGTGTGGATGAAAATGGAGAACCCAAAGACTTACAAGGAAAGAAGAAAGGCACATTAGTTAGGATGGTAACAACTATGCAGGCCAAGCATAATCACAGGAAAGTGTGTGTGTTATTTGTAGTACACATTTCTAGTGACAAAGGTAAGGAAGCTGAGGATGCAAATGTTTTGAGAAATTACCTAGTTCTACAGCAGTTCCAGGATGTATTTCCTGAGGACATTCTAGAGTTTTCACCTCACAGGGAGGTAGACTTTTCTATTGAGTTGGTGCTAAGGGAAACTTCAGCATCAAAGGCACCTTACAGGATGAGTACACCTAATTTGGTAGAGTTGAAGTTGCAGTTGAAGGAAATGTTGGACAAGGGATACATTAGTCCAAGTGTATCACTTTGTGGTGCACTAGTATTGTTTATGAAGAAAAAAAATGGTACTCACATATTATGCATTGACTATAAGCAGTTGAACAAAGTGACCATCAAGAACAAGTATCTGTTATCAAGGATTGGCAACTTGTTAAATCATTTGAAGGGAGCATTAATGTTCTCGAAGATTGATTTGAGATCCGGATATCATCAGGTATGCATCAAATAGGAGGACAACTATAAGACAAATTTCCAGACCAAGTATGGGCATTATGAGTTTGTTGTAGTTCTGTTCGGCTTGACTAATGCTCCAACTACTTTTATGTGCTTTATGAATAGTGTGTTGCATACGTATTTGGATAAGTTTATTATTGTGTTCATTGATAACATATTGGTACATTGTAAAAATGAGGAAGAGCATGTCAAGAATTTAGCAATAGGGTTGAGGTTGTTAAGAGAGCATCAGTTGTATGCTAAGCTCAAGAAGTGCAGTTTGTTTCAGACTGCAGTACATTACTTGGGGAATTTTGTCTCCAAGGAGGGAATTGGAATAGATCTAGAAAAGATAAGGGCCACCATGGAGTGGGTGGCTCCTAGGAATGTAGATGAGGTGAGATCCTTCATAGGGTTGGCAGGTTATTACAGAAGGTTCATCAGGAACTTCTCATAGATTTCTTATCCTATCACATCATTGCAGAGAAAGGGTAAGAAGTTTAAATGGACAGAGGAGTGTGAGGTTAGTTTTGAGAAGCTTAAGTAGTTGTTAACACATGAATCAGTGTTAAATATTGTAGATCGAGACAAAGAATTTGTAGTATGCACATATGCTTGCAAGAAGGGACTTAGTGGAGTCTTTATGCAAGATGGAAAGGTGGTATGCTATGAGTCATGAAAACTGAATGAGCATGAGTAGAACTACCCCACACATGATCTTGAGTTGGCATTGATCATACATGAATTGAAGATGTGGAGACACTACCTTCTAAGTAGGATATTGGTGTTGATGAGTGATCACAATGGGTTATGGTATGTATTTGACCAACTGAACCAGAATGGTAGGCAGGCTTGGTGGTTGGCCACAATTAGTGAGTTATATTTTGAGATCAAATACATCAAAGGTAAAGAGAACAAGGTGGTAGATTCCCTTAGCAGGTGAATACAGGTAAATCACTTAGTAGTTATGAGCTCCAATGGGGCAGACTTACATGATAGGATTCTGCACGCAGGTCAATAGGATGTGAGGTCTATGGAGATTTTTCACAGGTTACAACAGGTTTCAGATAGTAGTAGAGGTACAGTTGATAGTACAAGTACAAGTATAGGTATAGGTATAGGTACAGATATAGGTGCAGGTACATGTGGTGGTACAGGTACAAGTGTAAGTGCACAAATTGTGGACTATTTCCTTACAACAAATGGATTGCTTAGATTTAGAGATAGGATATATGTACCAGTTAGAATTGAGCTCAAGAAGGCGATCTTGAGAGAGTTTCATGCAAAACCACATTCGGGTCACCCAGGTTATTAAAAGACATTGACTATAGTAAAGCAGTTTTATTATTGGCCGAATTTGAAGAAGCGTGTAGAAGAGTTTGTGGCTACATGTTTCGATTGTAAACATGTGAAGGCAAAGTGTAAACATCCATATGGACTGCTACAATTGATTGTGATTTAGAGAATGGAAATGGGAGGTCATTTCCATGGACTTCATCACTAGTTTGCCAAGGACAATGAGACAACATGATTCCATCATGGTTATTGTGGACAGGTTGACAAAGGTTGCACACTTCATTCCAGTGAAGTCTACATTCCAACTAAAGATGTGGCATAGGCATTAATCAGAGATGTGGTCAAATTGCATGGTGTTCTAAAGAAGATTGTGTCAAACAAGGATGCAAAGTTCACTTCTAGGTTTTGGAAGGAGTTGTTTACAAGTTTGGGCACAGAGTTTGCATTCAGTACAACTTATCATCCGTAAACCAATGAAAATACATATAGGGTTAACAAGATATTGGAGGACATGTTGAGTATGTACGTGATCCATTAGTAGTGAAAGTGGGAAGAGTATCTTCCATTGGTAGAGTTCACTTACAACAATGGGTATCAGGAATATTTGAAGATGAGTCTGTTTGAGGCATTGTATGGGTGGAGTTGTACTCCCATAAGTTGGAGTGATCCAATTAACAGGGTGTTGATTGGACTGGACATGTTGGTGGACATGGAATAGGAAATGTAGGTAATCAGGAAGAATTTGAAGGCATCAAAGGATAGGTATAAGAGTTATGCATATCAGAATAGGCTGCTCAAGGAGTTACAAGTTTGGGAATAGGTGTACTTGTGCATCAAACCAAAGAAGAGCTCCTTACAGATTGGATCATGTTGGATCATGTGCCAAGTTGGCACCACAGTTTTGTGCACCCTTCAGTATTATTGAGAGGATTGGGCTAGTAGCCTATCAACTTTCACTACCTTCGACAGTCAAATTCCATGACATTTTCCATGTCTCATTGCTTAATAAGTACATTAAAGATGTTGATCATATGATTTACTGGTCTGCATTTCCATATGGAATTAGATGCATAGTGGGAGTGTGCCCTAGAAAAATGAGTCAGTTACTGTTCACTAAGAGGAGAAGTGGCATTGGATTGTAGCGCTAGAAATTGGATGTAGATTTGACTTTGCTATGGATTTTGACTTTCTAGGAATGATCTAAATCCTTGTATTACTTTGAGGGTGGAGGTGTCAACCTCTGGATTCCCTTATTGCAGATGCAAGCATCATATCCATTTTATTTGTTGGTTAAGAAAATGTGCACATGTGTATATGTGTTTATTATTGTAAATATTGTATCAAGATGGATTTATAAATCTCCATAGATAGTATGATTATTTTATGGTTGAATAAAATGTGTATAAGTATATGTGGATTGTAAATACCATAATGAGTTGTGTTGTAAATCTCCAGTAAATGGTATGTTTGTCTTGTCTTAGCAAATGGTCATTGTAAATACTACAACAAGTTGTGTTATAAAGCTCCATGGGAAATATGTTTTGTTTTAGACAATCTTGTTGGTTATAGGTGTCATTGAACACCAAGGATGGTGTTCCCCCAAGGGGGAGGGTTCTATAAAACCCCTGGTTAAAAACTCATGTAAAAATATATAAGGCCATGATTATGGGACACGTATTTCAAGATGAATGGTGGGAAAAAAATCCTACTTGGTGTTCATTTGGTTTATTATGGATAAGGAAATTAGCAAAGGAAATGGAAAAGGATTTGGAAAGGCATGAGGCATTTATTGGCATTTTATTTATCAAAATAATGGAAATTAGGAGAAAAGGAAGGTGAAAGGTCATAGGTTGCATGTGAGGAGGAACTTGAAAGAAAATAATGGAAAATGAAGAAAATAGAGGCCTAATTAATAAAAAGGTTTCTGAGGATTAGTGGGTAGGCTTGGTCAGTGTAAGCTTTGTTAGTTCACTTTTGGTGGCAGTCACTTTTATTCCCTCTCTCACTCTTTCACACTTAGAGTTTTCTTGGAGCACTCTTGGAGAGAGTGACATACTTGGAGTTTTGGAGCAAGAATGAAAAGAAAGAGTAGGAAACTGAAAGAGGAAAGTGGGACCAACAACTACAATGGGTTTTTCTTGCAGGTACCGAGTTGCATGTATGTTTTCCTCACTAGTTTTGACATTCATGGCGCATGCATGTTGTTTATTGGTCATGATTATTCATTGGAATGGACGATTGCCTGGATGGACAGTGGATTTGCCTAGCCTTGGCACTTCCTGGATAGCCATGGAATTATGGGTTCATTTCTTTATTTTTCTAGTTGGTTCTCATGTTTCCTTTAGCTTGGGTTGAGTTATTAGTCCCTGGAGCCTTGGCTGGACAAACGCTCTAGAAGCCCTATAATAACTTGGGTTGAGTTATTAGTCCCTTGAGCCTTGGTTGGATAAGCGCTTTAGAAGCCCTATAAAATCTTGGGTTGAGTTACTAGTCCTAGAACCCTTGGTTGGACAAACACTTTAGAAGCCATGTAACAACTTGGGTTGAGTTACTAGTCCTGGAAACTTTGGTTGGGAAAACACTCTGGAATCCCTTGGTGGGTTGAGTTACTAGTCTTGGAAGCCTTGGTTGTAACAACGATCTAGAAGCCCGACACTAGTTGTGGGTTGAGTTACTAGTCCTGGAAGCCTTGATTGGACAAACACTCTAGAAACCCAGTGACAACTATGGTTTGAGTTACTAGTCCTGGAAGCCGGGTTGGAACAAACGCTCTGGAGCGATAGAAAGCTTAGGTAGAGACCAATATGATGATGCTTTTGTGATGTCTGAATGTGAGGTGGAATCACTATTTGATGGGTTGATGTGGTTTGGCCTCTAGAAGCCCTGGATGGTCTTGGATTCATGTGTTCTATGATATCCCACGTTCATGCTTGGAATATGGCACAGGGGTGAATGGATGAAGAGAGATTTGGCTCAACCATTCTACAGTCGGGTGGGATGTGGTAGTCTCATACTGGGTTGGATTTTTCATCATTTATATGAGGTTATTTCTCATTTTTAACTCATGAGTATTATACTAGTTTATATGTGGATTCTATGGCTAATGTATCCTCAGTATTTATGTTATTATTATGTTGGTTATGATCATGTATTATGACTATAGCTATGTATCACTCTCATCATGTTTTTACTGTTATATGAATGAACAATGTATCTATGGCCTAATGGATGAAAATGTAGCTAAAGTGACAAGGAAACAATGCCTCATAGCGAATCTGAGATAAGTATGAGACCCCTATGCTTAGGTCTGTCATTTACACCTGTAGATTGCATTGATTCCAAGTGTTTGACAGAATGTCAGTCCCGGTTGGGGATGATCAGGCCTAGTCCTAGATTTAGTTTGTGGTTTATTAATCGTGTCATGATGTTTTTAATGGATTCTGGAAGTTACAGCAAGTTATGGGCAGTGGTCGGAATTCTAGGCTTGAAAAGTGCCTTAAATTCCCCCGATTTTGGCACAAGTCTGCTAGAAATAGTCCCTGGATGGATGCATTCAGGCTTGTGGGAGCGTTCATAGCTCTCTGGACGTTGGCATGCCTATAGCATGGGAGCGTCTAGAGGTTTAATAGCTTTAAAAACTAGTGGAACTTAGGGGTTGGTTAGCAGAAAGGTTGGGATGGTTCCTAGGATTCCTATTGCTGATGTTGAAGGTCTATATGGTGTGTTTTCATCAATTCCACTTCCTTAATGTGATTTAGGAGGTTGAATCATATCATAGTAACTTATCGTCACATTTTTACCCCAATTGACTGATTTTTGGATAGATGTGGGAGTAGGGTGTTACATAAATTTTGCTGGGCTTAGTACCATGTAAAAATTTTATGATCATAGAAATGATTATTTGGGATTTTCCTTCAATGCATAATTTAGTGAATGATTGGCTTTGTGCTATCTAGATGCCCATTTCAGTATCTTTAAGTTCAATATAGTTGTTGTTATTTAAACCCAAAGGCCATGAATAAATGAAAAGATCTTCCTTGTATGATCATAAAAAGTTCCCCCAAAACTTACTTGGGGTCTCCTTTAGAAGAACTATCAAAATTAAGTTTGATAAATTTCAAGGGAGGGACTTCCAAACAACTAGGATTGAAGAGGATATTAAGGAAAATTTTCGTATGTTGAAGGCTGGTTATTAAAGCCTATTCATTGACAATGGCCAATTTTTGTCCTTGGCTTGTCAATCCTACTTTGACTATTGTTGAGAAGCTATTGTTTCTTATATATGATCCTTGATTCTGATTCATTTGAATTCCTAAGTGAAAGAAAATTATGAAATATTTGGTGATTTATTTCTTTCCAAATTGCGAAAAGAATGAAACTAGATAGAAGTGACCATATTCTATTGAGAATGAGATTAAGATAGGTAATTTTACAGAAAATCTTGATTGTATCGTCGAGGTTTCTCTTGTTACAATCTGAGGGAATTGATTAAAGATATGTTCAACATCTCTTGAGGATGATTTGAAAAGATGGTGAAAGGAGGGCCTTGATTAAAGATATGTTCAACATCTCTTGAGGATGATTTGAAAAGATGGTGAAAGGAGGGCCTTGATTCCATATATTTTCCGCTAGAGAGAATTGATTAAAGATATGTTCAACATCTCTTGAGGATGATTTGAAAAGATGGTGAAAGGAGGGCCTTGAGAGACATATTTTATTGAGTTTGTCCCAGGTAATATTTTTTTCCCTGCATTAGGACCGAGAGGAAAAATGATATTTTAGGCACACACACACTACACACCCCAATTGAAAATCAAATATATTTTTATTGGAAAGAGAAGGACATCTATCCAATCCATTTTGAGGAAGATTTGTAATTATTTCCCTACTTAACATGGAGTTGAAATGTGGAATTTTAAACATTGTTTTAATGGTGATCATAAAAAAATTACTTCATCACCTTAAAAAAGATATTTCAATATTAATTATGTATATATACTTAACCAAGCTTGATGGTTAAGAAAATTTGTTTCGTCCTAAGAAATCACATGTACATCTCCTTTTGATTCCTTGAGGGTCCCATACACCAATTTGGTACACCAAGATGATTGTTCCTCAATTTCAATTTCAAGGAAGATATGTAACTAACACATGACACTTGCGCGTATACACACACACACACACATATATATAAGTTTCTTGGATACATCTTACCTATAAATTTATCATGTACTTAGAGTGATCAAGTTTTTTTTATTAGTAAGCATTTTCTTAACTTTCAAAGGAATAGCACATTAAGTATTTGACATACCTCCACTCATAATAAATCTATTAAAATAAATGTTTTAATACACTTAATGTTTATAATTTTTGTATTGTAAGTATTATGTGTGTAAAATAAAATTTGAAATAAAACTTTTATTAGCAAACTATATTTTTATGTCGATCGATGATCCTTTTGAATATGTTCACCTCATTTTTTCGTCTACCCTTTTCGTCTATGTGTGAAATTTCTTCACCATATGACCTTACATTTTTATGCTTACGATAATACATATGACATATGTATACTGGTGACATCTGTTTGACGTGACGTATGTTCCACATTCTATGTACCTATGTGTGATATCAAATTTAAAACATGATTGACTATGAAGATCCCTTCTATGCTACAAGGGCATTCTCAATGTTAGTAGTATGCATTGATTTTTTCTTTGGAATAGGTTCCATTATTTTAATAGATATGTCATTGAAATTAATTTTTCGCCCTTGCTTTTAAGTTGTTAGAGTATTTTATGTAATTTTTTTTGTTGAGAGAGGTAATGGATTTTATTTGATCTACGGGGATCTTTGAATCTCAACGCAGTAAACTACTCAGATCCTAAGGTTTTAGTTTTAAACAGGAAGTTTAATTTGAAAGTTTTCAAAACTATTCATATCTTTGAGTACCAATTACTTGTTCAAGGGTCCAAACCGAATGAATACGATGTAGCATGGAGGTTCAGATCTAAGAATGAAAAAGCATGGAGGAATTATAGGGATTTTAGAACATTCACTTTGGTTTTCAATATAAAATGAAAGTATAAGGTCATAGGTGTTGGCCGATGGAACTCAGGAAAAAATTCCCAACCAAGGATGATAAGAATAGACATAGGGAACTTCAGTGACCCACTTCATCACATCACATCTCCTTTTTCGAATGCTTCTTTTATGGTTCTCAATGAAACCATAAATGACACAGTCCCTCGTTCCCTCTTCTTTCAATCCTTCAATGCCATGGCCAATAAACGCCCAGATAGCTTATCAATATTGTGAAACTTGCACTTGATTTTATTAGTCCAAAATCATATCAAATGATCCCTCAGTGCACTTCCATCACACATCATCAACTTTGGTACTTATTCCTAACAATATTTAGTCCTCATACCCATTCGTTTGCAACCCAAATTGTTTCACATGAGAACCCTTGTTCTCTACTCTCTCTACACATGAGAACACATATTGTATCGTTGTTGGGCATGGGATCCCCTGAAGTAAATTTTGGGGCTTAAAGCCCGAGTTTTGGTCAATTGTATTGTAAGACTTCGTGAAGTACGGGTGCGGAGCGTGAAAGTCTAGGATGAGTCATAGGGTTTTCCACCCTAAGAATTGTAAAATAATGTAAAGTTGTGTTGGCCTACCCATGGTCCACGAACCATGGGATTGTATAAATAGAGCGAGGCTCTGAGTGTAAAGATAATTTTAGTAAGGAAGTAATATATAGATGTGAAGGCATGTTTAGATCATAGAGTGAAAGCTGAAGTGTATTGGGTCATAGTAGTAGGAAGAGGCTCTGCAGCTGAGTGCGGAGAGGCCTAGTAGAGTCCGCAGTTGAGTACATAAACCCCTGCAGCTGAGTGCACAAGACAGGGTTGGGTTTGTAAGTGGGATTGTACTTGGATTTGAAAGCTAATAAAGAGAAGTTTATTCTATGCATCTATTCTCGAATATGTATGTTGATGTTATGCATTACTTTACTGTGTTGTTTACTATGCGCAAGTGATAATTACATGTATGATTGCTCATAAGTTAATTTAGTCTAAGTAATCCGGCTAACGGAGACTAAATAAGGAAGACTTGGGTAAATAACATGGGTCACGCTATGACTAGAACTACACGAAGATAGTATCACAGGGCACGGGGTGCCCGCAGGTGCGCATAGTGCAGGAAGTGCGAAGGTTGGGTCACGTACCAATCACCACATATCAGACATCCCCAAGGTGCGGAAACCTGGTTCTAGCACCCTCTCATACTACTTTGAGTGGGACCTCAGTCCGTTGTTGTTGGGAAAAGTATCCAATTCGGAATGCCCCTATCCCACTCTAAGAGGTGATAGTGCCTTAGCAACAAACAAGGAAAACTATCTGAGTATTCTTCTTTATGAGATGTAAATAGAGAAAGAAGGATGTAACTAACCGGTGTCTTCCGCTAGTTTGTCGATCCAATCACTCTCTCTTTTGTTCGCTTCCTGCTGCCTGCTCTTTCACTGGTCCAGCTTCACCGAGTTCCTGCAAGATCACAAGAGAGGAAAACTACACAAAAGACATAGATTCACATTCATAACTAGTTTAGGATTAGATGTAAACTAAATATGCAAATATAACAAAACATCATTGAAATACAAGCATATAAGAGAAACTCAAATAGCTTTATTGATATGATAACAAGGTTTAAGAGGAGATACAACCAAATGAGTCCCGATCCAGCATCTACCTCCCAGCAAAGGAATCCCTTCCTCTCCTCCAACAAAGCATAAATCACCCAATGTACTAATCTCAATCTCAAACCAACAGCAATTCTCTGCAAAGTACAAAATTCCAACCTCCTGAACCTCTGGGTGAGAGATCCATATATAGATGTAAGCAGAGAGGATGAGTCAGCTTATGTTTTGACTTGTGGCTTCTCTCTGTCAGTTCTTGCTTCCACTTGGAGGTTGAGAACCTCTTACTCATCATTTGGTCGAATTCATTGAGGCAAGTGTCATTGAGGAAGATTCTGGAAGCTTCCAGGGTCTTTCCACCTCGTTGAATGAACTTGCCATTTGTCATTTCCCGCTCAGCACACCCTGGTAGTGCTTCTACCTGCGTTGCAGTGCACCTAGCCAGTGTAACCTCTGCATTTCAACGCAGGCAGCTAGTGGAGCCACTGAATTGATCCTGATTTGACCATTTCTGAGTTGTTTTTGGTGGAGAACTTCTGGGAGAAGCTGTCATTGGTTTACCTTGTTCCTTTAGGGGTAGGAACAACTCTTTTAGGGACTTTGGATCCCTTGGATTATGGACATCTCATGCTCAATGCTGTAAGGCACAAAAATGTCTATAACAGTTACCCCCTAAAGTATGAGGCCGTTTATCGGGTGAAATGCTTTATTAGGAGGATCCGAAGTTCTTCCAATGCTGGGAGGAGACCTGTAATAAGATACAATACATTACATTATTTTTCATACTGCTTTCATGATCTAGCTGAGGCGGGCATTCCCATGCTCAGCTTTATAAATTCCTTTTTTTGTACATAGAACAGACAATCGTTGATGGTAGACTGATGATTTTGATGAAATCACCATCCTTTTGGTAGGATGATTATCTGTTGTAATGCTGTACATGTCAATGTCTTTATTTTTCCTGAATATATATCGCAGCCCGGATGGATGAAACTAGATCCGGGGTCTTCAATCTCGTTCGATCTTCACTCTAAGTACAAGTCGATCCATGTGAGAAATGTTCTGAAGTCGAACATGGAAAGACATCGCTTGATTACCAGTCAATGATGTAAACTGTTAACAAGCGCGAGAGGAATCACCGATAATGATAATGACCCTCAAGGTACTGCAGTACAATTCACGTGGTGTGAATAAAGGACTTGGCGTCGAACACCACGCAAAATCTCTCGGTCGAAGGTCATTGATGTATACCTGTCGCCGGAAGTGAGAAACTTGCCATTGAGGCGTGCAAGCTTCAAAGTACTGAAGGGGGTGTTCCTAGATCAACTTCTTGGATAATGAGCTGATGTCGACAAGAAGCGATCCGTCAAAGGAGGGCCTTAATGTATCCCACATCAGTGACACGGAACGGAGCAAATGATTTTGATGGAGGTGAAAACGATCTGATGATATATGGTTCAGGGTGGCGGTCATGAAAGGATGAAGGATAATGTATGGTAGTGGACGGGACACGGTTGACTTCTCTGGATGACTTCTCTTGAACATATCGGCGACACTTGTGTGATGGATTGGTAGCATTTACCCCAAAGATGGATGGTATGGCGAGACCATGGTGATGTGACCGGTGAATGACAACCCAACCCGACTCAGGCACGGAGTGGAAGTGTCATGTTCAAGAGCGACTTGCTACCAATAAAAGTTCTTTGAGTTTCTTCCCAATTTTTCCCCAGTCATTTCTGACCAGTACCTCTTTATTTTTGTCAAGCTTGAGGAGGATAACATATGCTTGTTCTATAATTTGCCCTTCGGGCAAACCCATCGCTATGTTTTAACGAGCCTAGCGATAGTGAAACTCGTTCTCGTCTAAAGACAAGTTTGTCACTATTAATGTTTTTTAATGAGTTTAACGACAAAGATAACTCAGTCCATTTTCATTTTTAGAGAGTCTAAAAAGGTACGTAAAGATAACTCCAAAGTTCCTTTTTCGTCATCTAATCCCTTAAGTCCGAAAAAGTATAAAACAATACAGAAGGGATGAGTTTTCGATAGTTTTAACGAGCCGAACAAAACAAGCGCTCGATCTTTTTGTGCAATAATCCCTCAGGTCCAAAAAGATTAAAATCTAGAGGAGGGATAGCACTTCCGGTCGCTTTAACGAGATGGAAGGCCAAAACTCGGCAATCTTTTCATATTTTACGAGTCAGATGAAAAGAGCTTAAAGAAGACTCGTCTTTTGAGGAACGAGTGATAAAACGGGTAGCAGTTGATTCCAGGTAAGGGTCGGAATCTTCCAATCACGGCAGTGTTACAAGGATGGCTAAGTGAAATCACTCTTCGCAGTTGTTCCTCAAAATGGGTAAACAATCAAATGGAGGTGAATGATCGACCAATGGAAAAGTGGAGGTGACGGTGCAAACACGACCAAGGCTTTAATGGCTGATAAATTTACATTCACGGTGGTTATTTACCGGAGGGTTCATTTTTTAACGAGCTTAAACGCGGATTGAAACACTTGCTCGATCTTATGTTTATTTTTTAACGAGCATGAACTATGTGCTAAAACTGCTCGATGATAAGTTTGCATGCCCCCAGCATAATAACGCAAATCAAGGTGCATGCCCCCAGCATAATAACGCAAATCGAGGTGCATGCCCCCCAAGCTTCATTGCATTCAACTCGGTGGTTGGAATGAAGGTTTACCTTTGAGATTTGAAAAGGGGATTTGTTTCATTTTTTAATGAGGTTGACACAGTAAAAGAACTATCCTCATGACTCCTTGTTTCATTTTTTAACGAGGTCGACACGAGATAAGAACCATCCTCGAAATCCACCGTATTTACAGTATTTGATAGAAAATCGAAAACTGAAGGATGATAAAGGTCATCTTGAGTATCTTCTCCACAATCCGGGAGAAGGGAACGATGTTGGGAATCATTCCATGGTGCCCCATCAATTACCATTGATTGGACAATTCCTTCGTCGGTTCCATGCTCTCGCGACCAAGGATCTGAAGGGGTACCATATTCTCTAGACCTATCTATCCAAACGCTTGATGGGCGTTGATTTGGGGTTGCCCCCCAGGCCAAGAAAATTGATTGCTACAATATTTCTATTAGGGCGATGATCCATGCTAACAAAATGTTTAGGAATCTTCCGAATCCATTAGATATAGAAGATTTCATATTGTAGGTTTCCACTGTGGCCACTTCTGCCAGATTACTTGGAGGCGGTAGGGCAAAAGTACCCATTAAGGCAGGGTCTTTTAGGAGGCCTACTCCAATATTTTGAAGCGAATGATCGCTTCCATGGATCATTGGAATGCTTCCCGTAACTTGTGAATTGTTGGGGAGAAATGTTTGTTGGTCAACGATTGTAATTCTTCCTTGAAAGGGAAATACAATCTTCCTGAAGTAGGTCGACACAACTGCAGCCATGGCATATATCCAGGGCCTACCTAGTAGTATGTTGTAATCGAGGTCTTCATGGATAACCTCAACATCAATTTCTACTGTTTTGCCCCCCAGTTCAACTCGCAAGTTACTTAAAATCCCATATGGAATGTATGATCGTCCATCAAATGCTTTTAACGTCGTTGACGATCTCGACAAGGGTGGTGAGCCTAAATTTTTCCAGCAACTCATCGATATGATACACGTAGATGCCCCCTCATCAATAATTGTTCGGTGAACAGTTTTGTTGAGGGCTTTCACTTGAATAAGGAAAGCTAGTTGAGCTGGTAACTGAGGATCGTATCCTTTGTGGTCGAAGGATACAAGATTGGAATCCTTAGGATCAACCCCACCAATGGCCGATAACAAAGCCTGCCTTTGGGATGGACAATTTTGTAGTACTTCAAGAGTCGACATAGCGGATGGCGATTGGGCCAAATCTTCCACTATGTTATAATGCTACGCTGCTCTGGCGCGAGGATTAAATGTCGACTTGTGTACTACTCCCTTTGGCGGTTTTATTCTTAATTCAGGAATGATGGGTGGTACAACTTCTGTCGAAGTTGTTGTCGAACTACTCGGTTGATCTTTACCTTTGTCATTCGACAGCTGCGGATTCCCGTAATCTTTGTTCCTTGTCAAAATCAAAGCATCATTTTGTTGCTTGGAAATCGACAACATTAGCACTTGCGACGGGGAAGCATTTCCACTATCAACCAGATTTGTTCCTGGATTTGGAAACGGATCAGTTAACACAGCTGAGGTTTGCGAACTCTTAAAGAATCTTTTAAGCTCAACTTTGTATGGACAATGTGAGGTCCAATGATCCTCATCACATATGTGACACCCTGAGGGGGGTGGTTTCCTATTTCCAGGAGGGTTTGAAGAAGTTTTTTCGGGAGATGACTCACCCTGTTTCTTCTTCTTCCCTTTGCTTTGTTTCTTCTTGCTTCCTGGTTGTTTGGTTTCTTTGCCTTTATCTGCTGATACGGCATTTACTTCTGAAGCAAGAATTTTGTCTTTTGCATTTTGATCTGAAATCTTACGGGCCTTCTTGGATGTAGCCTTTGTCGATTTTGCGTTTGTTGTGCCAATCACACCATCACCGGCGTGAGAGTCATTGTTTGATTTAGGAGGAGGAGGAATTGAGAATTCCGGTCTAGGGGCGTCAGGTATTTTGTCGTAGAGTGTGCCAGACTGAGTATAGACCAAGTCTAGATATTGCGCACGAGCGATAACTTGCTCTTCCGTTACGACTCCCCCCTTCGCCACATCTTCCGTTATGGCAAGAAGTAACGAATTGATAAACCATTCAGCTAATAGCTGATCGGGAACGTATGTTTTTACCATCCTACGACGACGTCACCACTCATGTATATGATCAGATATGTGAGTGGCCATTGTCTGTTTGAAGTTGGTTAAGATTTTCGTTCCCGTTTCATACCTTATCGGTAATTGAAAATGGGTTAAGAAAGTCGTGGCTAAGGTGCTGAAATTGTCGAACGAAGCTCTAGGCAATTCAATATACCATTTTGCCGCTGGACCCATTAACGTCCTCTGAAAAAGGTGAAGTCTTATCGAATCATCGTTTAGGGTGTTTGATGAACACCATAGATGAAATGTCATCACGTGATTCGACGGGTCTTCACCTGGATTTCCATTAAATTTAGGAATATCTGATGGAAGTTTATGAGGAATCGCTAGCCACCAAGGGGCGTAAGCAATTGGATCGTTCGTTAACCGGTGTAAATTGGGTAACTCTAAAATTGCCACGAATGGTAACTGTTGATTCAGATTAGGTGAAGCATACCCAGGATACGATGGAATTGCCTGAGCAGTTGGCCTTTGCATACCAGCATAATGTAATTGATGTTGGTACGACTGATATGGTTGGTGGACATGACCGCTGTAAAGTGGTTGATTTTGACCGTTTTGAATGTACGGCTGCCCACTGTTCGCAAAGATCTGCTGCTCAGAACCTTGGTACACTTGTTGGAATTGTGGTTGTTGGTATTGCACTAGCCATGGTTGTGAAGCCATGTTCTGTTGTGCTATACTAACCGTTGGACCAATGTGTGGGGTAATTGTACCCGTTTGGACCTGTGTCGTCCCACCAGTTGGCGATTGTGGTTGAGTCACAGGGTCAGGGGGCTGTTGCATTACAACCTGAGAAATCTGAGGTTGACATACAACAAGCAGCATTTGAACTTGTGACACTGTTACAATAGCTGGTGTTGTCGAGATGTTCGACATAGGTACACATTGTTGCATAGAATACACAACTCTTGGTTGTTGGGGTAATATAGGTACCCAACCACTTGTCGTAACTCCAGTATAACCTGAATACTGTTGAGAACTCCCGTATGGATATCCTCCCGGAGGGGGTAATGAAAGGGCATACTGCCCCCCCATACGGTGGTAATCCGGAACTCAAGGGGATTGTTTGCCCTTAGGGACTGGATGGCCCAAATTGACCTCCAAATGGATCAATTTGTCGAGTCTCAACATAAGAGTTGCTGGATATTATTCCGGAGGAACAAACAGGAACGGACTACACTGTCGAAATAGTCCCTGGATGGACTCCTTCTAGCGGTTGTGAGCTAGTCGGGACAGATGGTATGCCGGAAAACATTGTCAGAGTGACGGCAGGGAGTTCTGCCGTCGCTGTGTCATTTGACACAGTCCTAGATGTTGATGGTTGTTCAGACATTTTGAGTCTATCCAAAAGATTACCTAGCGATTCTACAGGAACTTCCACTGGTGGTAGACTAACTTCTGATGTCGCAGGAAATAGAGTGACCCCGACTCCAAAATGTGTTGGAGTACTTGCTTGCGGATCTTCTACAATTTCCTCTATCGCAATCAAACCAGGTGGAAGGGGAAGACCGTCAGGTCCGTAAAATATTTCTGGTGCCGAAGAAGGGGTTGAATCGACAGTGACAGATGTTTGAGGAGCAAGACTCTCTGAACCGGTTGCAGATGGAACTGGTTCAGTAACGCAAGTGCTTACTCTCAGACCAGGATCAGTATCACTATCCCTCTGTGGCTGTTGAACTTCTTCTATAGGGGCAGGGTTTCCAGAAATGTTTGGAGTAACTGGAATCTCGGATGTTGTTGGAACACTTGTTCTAACTTTGATAGGAGATTTTGAACCGGTTAAACGAGTCCGCTTTGTCTGTACTGTTTTCGATTCTGGAGACAAAGACGGTTGACTCGTAAGCCTCTGCGAATGACAGGGTTTCAATTGACTTTCTTCCACGATTGCGGATTACTCGATCAACCAAAATACAAAAGGGGAAAGTGTGTTTCCGAATTAAATGAATTTTTTAGACGCTTTAGACACAACTTGCTTTTTCAATTTTAAAGAGTCGAGAAAAAGCTAAAGATGACTCTAGTCTCCTTCGATGTTTTAACGAGCCCGAAGTGACAAATGCTCGGATGGACTTTTTCCATTATAGAGTTTGAAAAAGGCCAAAAGGAACTGCTCTGGAGTTCTAGGTAGAGGGTGTGCCAAACTTTTCGCAAAACCGCAGAATACTTTTTAGGGTACGGGCGGTCAATCTTCCTGAATGCTGTGTTCAGTGCATTGTGATCAGTAGGGCGGCCGACACGGCTTCCTATGGATAAAGGTTATATTCCTATAGGGGTCTCCCAATATATACGCGATGGTACGTGGGAGCACAATCTGTACTGGCACTTATCGTCTCTCAGGAGGAATCACCCAACCATCAGCGAGGTGACCAGTGACCAGGTTTTACGACGCCGGAACACGTCTCTAGCCTAGACCTCTATGTTGTGCGTTATGTTACAAAGCGTTGTTAAGTTCATTCAATTTATTTTAGGTTGATCTTTCTTAGAAGTTTTCCTTTTTGGATCACCACGAGATGTATGATACAATTCCTAAATGCAGTCTAAAGATGATAAGCAAGCTTTTATATCTTTTCAACAATGAAAATCCTAGCTACAAGGGGAAAAGAAAGACACCATCTTTTCTCAAAGAGCATAGAGCACACTGTAATGCACTTTTTCCTAAATCAACATACAAACTGTCAAAATGCAAATGCACATATGCATGTATTTGTTTTCACTTTCTTAATATTGATGCCTAAAAAGAAAGCTGTTGTACAAATTCGAATTCGATTTCAAGTGAAAAACACAAACAAGTTCCTTTTTCGAAATCAAAAAGACGATTACGACACTTTATGATTTACTTGTTTCGACACTTGAAATGCATAAATTCAAACCAAAAGACAAAAGTAGAAGCTAAATCAACTGTGAACAACAAACAAACTCACTCCTAAGATCAAAACGACACTTACGACAGGTCTAGATCTAAGGGCGACAGTATGACTAGTTTACTTTTGTGATGGGAAACTGCAAATGATGTAACAAATACACAAAGAACAAATACAATTTCTTTATAAAACTGAGGCGGAATTGAGGCAAAGAAAAGGGGTTTCAGATAGGTACACACACTGATAACAGGCTGCAAAAAACATAGATAAAACTGAGCAAAAGGAAGCAGGGAACCACAGCTGCACAAGGCAAAGGCTGATCAGCGCACCCCCAGCACAGAGAAACTGAACTTCAGCGCAGGTAGCCTTCACGGGACCTGCGTTGAAATGCAGAACCTCTTCACAGAGTCTGCGCTGAAGCAGAAACGAGAGTTTTTTCTGGGTTCTGGGTCACGGTTTGCAGTTTAATCTACAGTTTTTGGCTGGATAAAAGCTATCAATTAGGTACAATTAGAGGGATGATTTAAAGGAGGACTAAGATCTATCACAAAGGGCTGTTAGAGCACTTGTAGATCAGCTGTTCAGATCATAAACAGGCTCAGCGAATGGACTAGAGTAGTAGATCTCTACTTTGCATTTGAAAATGGCAAATGCAGTTCGATTCGGCACTCCTGAGTTTATGAGAAGAACAACAATAGAAACACAAATAAACTAACAAGATAAGATCCCCAGCGGAGTCGCCAATTTGTTGTTGGGAAAAGTATCCAATTCGGAATGCCCCTATCCCACTCTAAGAGGTGATAGTGCCTTAGCAACAAACAAGGAAAACTATCTGAGTATTCTTCTTTATGAGATGTAAATAGAGAAAGAAGGATGTAACTAACCGGTGTCTTCCGCTAGTTTGTCGATCCAATCACTCTCTCTTTTGTTCGCTTCCCGCTGCCTGCTCTTTCACTGGTCCAGCTTCACCGAGTTCCTGCAAGATCACAAGAGAGGAAAACTACACAAAAGACATAGATTCACATTCATAACTAGTTTAGGATCAGATGTAAACTAAATATGCAAATATAACAAAACATCATTGAAATACAAGCATATAGGAGAAACTCAAATAGCTTTATTGATATGATAACAAGGTTCAAGAGGAGATACAACCAAATGAGTCCCGATCCAGCATCTACCTCCCAGCAAAGGAATCCCTTCCTCTCCTCCAACAAAGCATAAATCACCCAATGTACTAATCTCAATCTCAAACCAACAGCAATTCTCTGCAAAGTACAAAATTCCAGCCTCCTGAACCTCTGGGTGAGAGATCCATATATAGATGTAAGCAAAGAGGATGAGTCAGCTTATGTTTTGACTTGTGGCTTCTCTCTGTCAGTTCTTTCTTCCACTTGGAAGTTGAGAACCTCTTACTCATCATTTGGTTGAATTCATTGAGGCAAGTGTCATTGAGGAAGATTCTGGAAGCTTCCAGGGTCTTTCCACCTCGTTGAATGAACTTGCCATTTGTCATTTTCCGCTCAGCGCACCCTGGTAGTGCTTCTACCTGCGTTGCAGTGCACCTAGCCAGTGTAACCTCTGCATTTCAACGCAGGCAGCTAGTGGAGCCACTGAATTGATCCTGATTTGACCATTTCTGAGTTGTTTTTGGTGGAGAACTTCTGGGAGAAGCTGTCATTGGTTGACCTTGTTCCTTTAGGGGTAGGAACAACTCTTTTAGGGACTTTGGATCCCTTGGATTATGGACATCTCATGCTCAATGCTGTAAGGCACAAAAATGTCTATAACATCCGTGCTTGGCGGGTTGTTACTAAAAGGGCCAGTAGTACCAGGATTTGCTTGGCTGAATCATTTCCGAACCTGCGTCAGGCCCCACGTAGCCAACAAATGGTTCTGTTGCCGGGACCGGGATCTGCATAATGGATGTCTGATTTCGTGCCACTGGAACCCAACAAAGAAGGAAATTGAAGAGTGATTGGATAAGAAGATTCATGAGTTCGCAACACAGGAAAACAGAACTCCGCAAATATCTGAGAAAAGGTGGCTGGATCGCTATGTGTATACAGAAATCCATCAGATTTTATTTGCATCCTTTCCATCTGAGCTGTATGAGTGGATCGTGAGGTTAGCTAACAGCCAGGGAAGGTATAGGCTCAACCAACCAATAGTGTGGACTTCGGAGCTAGTGCGCAGACTAGAAGCCTTAGAGGATAAGATAGCATGAGGTGTGGACCACTGGCTCAACCAAATAATAGGAGGATTTATCACTGAGTTTGTGGTGGACACAACCGTCAGTTACAGCGAGGCAGAATGACATTTTCTCAAGGGACCGCGAGGTAAGTATATTAAATCTTTGAATACCTGGATTAAGATGCTCTTATGTGAAAAGCGGGTTATGCAAATAAATTAATGTTTGGGACTACGCGGAGCGGAAGAATCTACAGAAGCGGAAGTAGTGAAGAATTAGAAAACAGTCCTTTAATTTCACCCTCGCGGGAGAGTGAGGACGAGCTCGCGAAATTTTCTCCGAGAAGCATGGTCAGTTTGATAAGGCAGCAGATTCCGCGGTTACCTCCACCCACCCCGCCACCCGCTTCACCTCCCTCACCTCCATCCTTGCCCACTCCACCTCCACCACCTCCATAGTTCGGTATGGCAAGCGCGATCAAACTACCAGTATGCAGAGGAGTAGGGAATGAGGATCCGGACCAATTCTGGTTCATGGTAAGAGCAGTATGGGTAGCACAAGGTGTCATGGATGATAATATTAAGAAGGCTACATTGGTGAGCACGCTGTAAGATCACGCATTAACATGGTACATCAAGCACTCTAACAACCACCCAAACGTAGGGATAGCAAAGATCCAGAATGTGTTAAACAGAGAATTTAGCAGGCCTAAATCAGAGATGCAGTCAATCATCGTGTTTACAGAGATCGTGATGCTTCCAAGTGAGACTCCCTGGGATCTGAACCAAAGGCTGAAGAGTACGATCCACAAGGCCAATACGACGCTAAAAGATGCACAACATCACGCATGGTTTGTAGCCTCTCTGACACCACACTTCAGGATAGTGCTGTCACATCAAAAACTTTCTACCCAGGCCGAAGCGTTGGAAATGGAAATGAGATTACATGAGACCTCGATACAAGACCCTGGGTTGGGAGTTCAACAAATCCATGCACAGCTACAAAATCTATGTTTGGAAATGCAAAGTTTGAAGCAGGATAGGGCACTGCGGCCAAAGGCGTGCGAGGAATTATGGTGCCTAAAATGCAAAGGCCAAGGCCATGACAAGGATCATTGTCCAGTGTTCGTGAACTACTTGGCAGGAGGACGACCAATGTCGTTGAGACCAGAGGCGCAGGCAGGGCCGAGCACGGCACCCACTTTATGGTGCGCGATCTATCAAATAGGAGGGAAACACAATTTTCTGCAGAAGTATACACAAACTCCCCAACAGTTGTTTTGTAATTCCTGTAGGTCGGTAGGCCAGAACGACCACACTTGTCGCAGCTACGAGTTAATTATGGATCGGACCCCAGCCTATAAGATGCAAACAGAAACGCGAGCCCTCAACCCAGCTGCAAGGATGGGGCACGCTGGATTTCAGGGTTGAGGTCAAGGATGAGGAGGAATGGGACCAGGAAGGGGCCACAGACAGTTAATTTGTTACAATTGTGGAGGACTAGGGCACTATGCCCGCGATTGTACCAACCCGACGAGGATATCATGTTCGTACTGTGCTCAGTTTGATCATGAAACAATAGATTTCCCTACGTTGATCACACAAATGTGCGAAAAGGGGTATTCCATCCTCCTCCGACTCAAAATATACAAATGATGAGGTCTGAACCGCGCGAAGAAGACCTGAATGTGAACATGATGCTTAGAAGCGGTGTGACCACAGGGGAGGATAAGGGGAAGTAGCCTAAGGAAGATACATGGGTTCGCAAGGCTCTTGCAAAGGAAACTGAGTTTGACTTAGAACACACAAAGGAGATGTTCTTGGAAGCTAAGAAGAGCTTCGTAGAGGCCTCCACTTCAGGTAGTAAGGATCAACCAAAGCCAGGAATGGATCCTTCAATGCTTACTACCTTTCTAGAGACATGCATGAAACTGTTGCGCGACATCAAGGCAGTTAAGGGACTATAGGAGCTGATCACCTGGTGCACAGGGTCAGGAGAACCATGTGTAGTCCGGAAATTGGGAAAGCATGTATTATGCACTGGGGGGGAAATGAGATTGACTACATAGATTGGTGAGTATGAAATGGATCAAGTAATCCTAGATCTAGGTTCAGATGCGAATGTGTTACCAAAGCAAACATGGGAACACATGCGCAGGCCCACGTTACATTGGTCCCCTATTCAATTATGAATGGAAAACCAACAGAAGATTTTTCCCATCGGGAGGTTGCAAGGGGTAACAGTTGATATTGAAGGCGCAAGCACATAGACGAATTTTGAAGTGATAGAGATTTTCGATGACATCAATCCCTATCCTGCATTGTTAGGAATCGACTGGGCCACTGATATGAACGGAGTCATCAATATGAAGAAGCACAAAATGATCTTCGAGAAAAAGTCACTACGTGTAGTAGTCCAACTGGACCCACCCGAAGGAGCACACTACACTGAACCAGTGCGCGACGATGATCTCGATTGTATTTACAATATCACTACGCAAAACCAGGATTGGGTGAATCTGACTATAGATGGGAGGATTTCGTGGAAGCGCGAAAGCTCCCGCACTTTGGATTTAGACGAATAAGTAGAGTTGGCATAATCAGTTGAATGAGGTAACAACGCTGAATTGCAACATGATGATTAGATCACTACGTTGTGTAACAACAGAGACCCGAGAGATGCCGACATATGATGGATTGACAACGGTGGATGAATTCTTGAGCAAGTTTGAAAGCGCAGTACCAGAACAACAACGGTTCGATCCATTGAAGTGGGTGCTATGCACAACACCTGCACGCTGGTGGGGAACACATCAAGGAAGATTTGAGGACTGGCGCAGATGTAGAAGGATGATGTGCCTACAATTTGGGAAACCATAGCTACGATTAGAAGACAAATATGATGGATGAGATGACCTGCACATGCACCTCGCGAAATGGACCAAGGTCTACAGGGAAGAACCACAGCTCGAATGGGTACACTTATTCTACCATACCTTGGATGTAATACCCATGAACTGGTATACTGAGACAGAACTCCACAGATCCCCCGCAGTAGGTTTTGGGGCTTAAAGCCCGAGTTTTGGTCAATTGTATTGTAAGACTCCGCGAAGTACGGGCGCGGAGCACGAAAGTCTAGGATGAGTCATAGGGTTATCCACCCTAAGAATTGTAAAATAATGTAAAGTTGTGTTGGCCTACCCATGGTCCGCGAACCATGGGATTGTATAAATAGAGTGAGGCTCTGAGTGTAAAGATAGTTTTTAGTAAGGAAGTAATAGATAGATACAAAGGCATGGTCAAAGAATAGAGTGAAAGATGAAGTGTATTGGGTTGTAGTAGTAGGAAGAGGCTCTGCAGCTGAGTGCGTAGAGGCCTAGTAGAGTCCACAACTGAGTGCGCAGACCCCTGCAGCTGAGTGCGCAGGGCAGAGTCGGGTCTGTAAGTGGGATTGTACTTGGATTTGAAAGCTAATAAAGAGAAGTTTATTCTGTGCATCTATTCTCGAATATGTATGTTTATGTTATGTGTTACTTTACTCTGTTATTTACTGCGCGCAATTGATAATTACATGTATGATTGCTTATAAGTGAATTTAATCTAAGTAATCGGCTAACGGAGACTAAATAAGGAAGACTTGGGTAAATAACACGGGTCACACTACGACTAGAACTGCGCAAAGACAGTATCACAAGGCGTGGGATGCCCGTAGGCTACGTGCAGTAAGTGCGAAGGTTGGGCCACGTACCAATCACCACATATCAGACATCCCCAGGGTGTGGAAACCTAGTTCTAGCTCCCTCCCATACTACTTCAAGTGAGACCTCAGTTCGCGCTCCACAGGCTGTTGCTGAATGGGCCAGTAGTACTGGGATTTGCTTGGCTAAATCACTTCTGGGTCAGGGCCCACGTAGCCAACAATCGTGCACAATGTATATACAAAAATATTATCAAACAAATGAGGCTTGAAGGAAGGTTAAAGATTGACATGATCATGAAAGCCTTAAAACATTTCAAATTGTAATGAATAAACACCAACCTTTCATCCTTGTAGTGAATGATTCAACTTGGACTACCAATACACCATTTAAATATGGAACCAACAAAAAAGGCAGAAAAGTAGTGTTCATTTTTAAATTCGGAAGTATCTTGTGTCTATTCATCAAATGATTACATAATTTTTCTTGTTAGACAATATTTCAGTGTTCTTTATATACTTTGAATAGGTATGCGTGAAGATCTACAAGTAGCTCCAATTAGAGCTACAGTGATACTTTATGTATATGCACATAATCCCACTGGTGTAGATCCTACATTAGACCAATGGGAAGGAATTTTGAAATTAATAAGATCAGAAGGTCTACTGTCATTTTTTTACAGTGCTTATCACGTTATCTAATATCAACACATTGAAACTTTCATTTCTACACGATATTTTCCCTATCATGTGTGGTGAAATTGAAGGATACATTTGTTTGTCTTATGTTCATCCATATGTTATTTGTATTGAAGGTTTCTTTAAATTGTGCAACAAATCATGACCTTTCACTTCTTTGATTCAGGGATTTTCTAGTGGAATCCTTGATGTAGATGCATACTTTGTTCGTTTGTTTGTAGGAGATGGTGGTGAATGCTTTATTACTCAGAGTTATGCAAAGAATATGGGGTTGTATGGGGAGTGTGTGGGTGCTCTTAGAATCATAAGGACAACTAACCTCAAAACCACTATGTTTTCAGGGATAAGTTTTATTTGTAAAAATATTGTATGTCTCAACTAAAATAAACTATTTGAACTTGTCATATGCTCAAATATCACCACTCTTGAATATCCAACCCTCAGATTAGTTTCTTGAAGTGAGCACTTTATTGTTACAATGATATTTTGTTTAATATATTTTAAATAATTTGAATGATGTTCTTTTAGGTTTGCAGGAGTGCAACAGTGGCAACTCGAGTTGAAATTGGTTATTCACCCAATGTACTCAAGCCCTCCTATTCATGGTGCTTTGATTGTATCAACCATTCTCAGTGATAGGAAAATGTTTAATATCTACATTTCCTCTAGCATGTCAATGATAGAAGTTTCACTACTTAATCTCTTCTACATATTGGGAATTGTATCTAATGTTGGAATCTTTATTACAATTGGACTATTAAGTTGAAAACATGGAATATCGATTTATTTGCATGCACCATCAACTCTATGATGCTATGAATCATGGTGAGATTTTGTACTATATACTCCATTAGGAACCTTTCAATTGCATATATAGTATAGTCACATCAAATTCTACACGCATTAATATATTTGTGGATAATCATTCACCGATAGGAACTCCTCAAGACTTGAGCCACATTATTACGCAGACTGGAATGTTCACTTTTACTGGCCTGAACAAATATTACCATATTTATGACTAGAGAGTACCATATTTATTTAACTTATGATGAGTCTATCTCTCCCTTTGCACTTTAGTGTGTTTTAGAAAAGCACAATAGAAGCACTCAATTTACTACTGATTTGGTACATAAATTCCAATTCACTAACTTGTGCTACCTATTGCATGAGGATAAGCATGGAAGATCTGAGCTCTAAAATAGTCCCACATCTTACTGATGTCATCCATGTTGTTTTTCTTCACCTTGGTTAGTCTTTTGGTTTTCCATACAATAACTTTTGAATAAAATAAAACATGCCAAGCCTGAACTTGAAAAGCACACTTTCTTGCGAGAGGCAAAGAACTACAGAAATTTTACTATCTTCATATAATTTGATTTTTCATGCAATTCATTAATTACTGAGACTTGAATATTTTAGTGTACATAGTATCTCTTTATAAAGCGATAAACTTTGATAATATGTAGCAAATTATCCTCAAAACCTTTTATCACAATCTTTCCATTTACCATTTATTTGTTTATCGACCAAAGTTAAGTTAACAGTATTATGCATCAAATATATAATATTTTCTTAGGATTTTTCTTTTATATCAGATATTATCACATCACGTGAGGAATTATAACTTATACTACATGCTCAATGTTATGCTACTATGGAAAATTTGCATGAAAGACTCTATAGGAGAATTATATTTTTGATACACAGTTTATTGATAACTTTGTAAGATTTGGTGCTTGTAGAGCAATTGGAATATTTGATGAAAGTATGATTTGACTTTATGTTAGAAAAATTTATGACCAAAATGCGTAGCATTGTAATACATAATTTTAGTCATGTTTTTCCATGGCTTGAATTCCAAAACAATGGTCTTAATAGCTGAGACACAACATAGCCTATCATCCTAGTTTTGTCCATTAAAGGTTATGTAGGTATATTGCCTTACAAGTTGTAAAAGTAAAAACATGTGATAAAGCATCCTAAAACCAAAAGGAAAAATTAGAGTATTTTGTGTACATGGACATTGGGGGCACCAATTTGTGATTATCTAACCGCATCATGTGGCCAATGTCAGTTGTGGATGTATGGCTAGCTTCTCCAAAAGCATCCATCAACTTCAAGCATTGTGTGTGTAGTTTTCCCAAACACTCCTCTGAGGCTAGAGAGAAGCCACAAAGGGAGGAGTGAAGCATTGGTGTTGCTTGGAGAGGGTGATAGGACTAACTCCTTGAGGAGGTTAAGATAAGATGCAATTTGTCCATAACCAAAGATTGCAAAGACATCACTTGTGAGACCATATCCTATTTATCCCTTTTCTGTATGAGTGTGAAGGATCTCACTTCAGTTTCTCGTTCCTGCATTTTCAATATATGGTTTGTTAGTTTCTCGAATTTATTGTTCAAATCCTTCTTTCCAAGGAAAATTTTAACAATGGAAAATTATCTTGAAGTTTAAAAACATTGGCGAATCTCACTAGTCCCTAACATGCAAACTATAAAATGTTTATTGATGTAGTTGTAAAATTATTCAAATTTATATTGATTTTGCATATACTCTTTATATGATGTTGGTGACTTTTATGGTGAAATAATTTTATATTGTAAAATCTGGGCGAATCATTTTTATAAAAAAATGGAAATTGGTGAATCTTTTTTTTGGAAAAATCATGGAAAATCAGCCCACCTGCCCTAAAATTTCCTATGCTTCTTTCCATGTTTTCTCCACCGTGAATCATTCTATCATTGGTAAGTACAATGTATATTCAAATTTTCCATGAATTGGAGTATGGTCCTTTTAATCGGCTATATCTTGAATTGCTTTAATGTTTGTTTTCCTAGTATTGATTTAATCCTGAATTGATTCAATGCTTCTTTTCTTGGTATTGAGCATACTCATATCAGTGAGACTTTCTCGAAGTTATAGAAGAGTTCAATATGATCCCATAGTCCAGATGAAAGAAGTTATCCATTGTAAGATCACATGAAAATTTATATCCATGGTAAAGATCACATGAATTAGTCCTCATAAGTAAAACTGCTCATTGATCATAGCTGATATATACAGCATAGTTGGCCTTCCCTAAAGAAATATTGTAATCTAAAGAATATTTACTTGGTGGTTATCCTTACAACCATTAGAATATTGGCTTGACCAATTATGACTGTAAATACAGTGGGCTTATCTGATTCCTTTTACAACTTCGATGCAACAAACTAAGATAATCATTGACCTGAGACAAAGTAGTGATTTAAATCAGATCCTAATCTTTCAGTATGAATTCTTGTTCTAATGGATTACTCTAAATTCTAGAGAACTAGTCTTAAGTCTTGGGAAACTATTTTCAACTTACTTTTCTAATAGAGTACATGATATATTCTAACAAAATTGAAATATTAACTAGATGAGAGGGTACTATTTGTCTGATTATGGAAATCAAAATACAACTTTTCCAATTTAACAGTACAACTTTTTTCAATTTAAGAAATAAAGGATTGCAACTTCTAATTAAACCATGTTATAAAAATATATATCCAAAACACATCAACATAAAACAAATACGGAAACTAATGGGGAAATATGAAAATATGTTTCTCTCATATTCTTTTAATCCTGTGTTTATAGTATCTTGAATTTATATACATTTTAGGAATAGTTTGAAATTTAAATAAATATTGATCTCTCCTCATTCCAAAATATTTCCAAAATTTACAATCAACATAAATATACTAATCATAATATATCTATTACAATAAATTATTTATAACATATCTATTACCATGAATTATTTATAACATATTTATTACCATGAATTTATAACATATTTACACAAGGATATTCTTGTTTAGTTATCTCCAAAATTAATCTGAAATACAAAATGCATCGAATTTATTTTTATTGCGATGTGAGAAAACTTGTAAGTAAAATCTAATAACATGAATAAAAAACCTCAAGCTGAAGTTCAATGTAAATAATGAGATATTGGATATTAAAATTAAGCTTAGAGTGATCTCCACATACCAGAGAATTTATGCCTCGGTCACTATTGAGCGTCAGGAGGGATCAAATCTCTCATGGTGCAAACCTTTCCTTAAGTTTTGCACTCAAAAAAGAGCTTTGCACCTCGAGAGATTTGATCCCTGTCGGTGCTTGATAGATCCGGAGTTATGATGGATCTAGGTTGGTTACAGTCGTGTGCGGCCAAGGAAAATCTATCGAACATGTGATTAATTTTATCAATAATATGTAAATACATCTACTATTAATATAAATTTTAAATATGCTAAATATGTCTGAGATTTATCTAGTCATTTCAATTTTAAATTTGCTTAGTTACCTCAGTTTGTTGAGATGATAAATATTGTCAATAACTTTAATGATGAAAAATGATGAAATAAAATTTAATGCAAAGTGATAATGTAATAGTGTTGAATGATAGAAAATGCGAATAATAAAATGTAGCCAATTACAAATAGTCTTCATTGTGATCAATCTCAAACTATTTTCTTCTGCGATTTTTATTTTCACCCTTGTTAGTTTTGTCATATTCTCACATCGATTATATGAAAACGACAGTTGAAATCATAAACCATTTAAATTTTTGGCTCTAGTTGATGTAGTAAACATCATACCTTGTCTCTCTTGTTCTCCAATATTAATAGGTTGAATTACTATAACACAAAAATCAATGTACATTATCAATAATTTTTTGTGCTTATAGTGAAATCAATGCACGCTATTAATCTAATCACCTTGCAATCAATGTACCATCATACATCTAATTACATCAAATTAGAAATCAACATATACAATGAAATCAATGCATCTAATGCAAGAAATCAAATAGGATTAGAAAACAACATCTACACTCAAATAAATGCATCTAATGCAAGTAATCAAATAGGATTAAAAATCAACATCTACTATCAAATCAATGCATCTAGTGCAAGTAAGCAAATAAGATTAGAAACCAACATCTACACTCAAATCAATGCATCTAATGCAAGGAATCAAATATGATTAGAAATCACCATCTACATTGAAATCAATGCATTGAGTGCAAGCAATCAAATAGGATTAGAAATCATATACATTATGCATCTAGTGCAAGAAATCAAATATAATTATAAATAAACATCTACGTTGAAATTAATCCATCTAGTGCAAGAAATCAAATAGGATTAGAAATCACTATCTACACTGGAATCAATGCATTTAGTGCAAGAAATCAAATAGGATTAGAAATCACCATCTACATTTAAATCAATTCATTTAGTGCACGCAATCAAATATGAATATAAATCATCTACATTAAAATCAATGCATCTAGTGCAAGTAATCAAATATCATTAAAAATCAACATCTACACTAAAATCAATGCATCTAGTGCAAGTAATCAAATAGGATTACAAATCGCCATATACACTGAAATCATTGCATCTAGTGCAATAAATCTTCCTTCCTATTCTCTCACCCCCCCTCCCACCCCTCCATCTATATCTATATCTACCTCCATCTCTCCTTCTTTGTCTCTTTATCTCACCCCCCCAAACACACATTCTATCTCATTCCATATCTATCAATATCTATGTCCCTCCCTCCCTATCTCCATCTCTCTCTTCTTTGTCTTCACCTTCTATCTATATCTCTATCTCCCTCAGTCTCTCTATATCACGCCCAAAACATAGACTCTCTTTCTCCAATATATATATATATCACTCCCTCCTCCTCCTCCTCTCTCTCTCTCTCTCTCTCCCCTGCTTCTATCTTTCTTCCCCCTACTGCCCTCTCTCCCTCTCTCTCCACCTTTCTCTCTATGTCTTTCTTCCTACTCCCTTTCTCTCCCTATTGATCTCGATCTCTCTTTCTTTACCTCTCTCTACTCTCTCACATCCTCTCTCTCTTCATTTCTCTCCTCTCATCCCACACATACACACACTCTCTCCATCTCTCCATATCTTTCTGCTTCCCTCCCTCTCTCCTCCTCTCTCAAGTCCTCTCTCTCATCCTTCCTCTCTCTCCCTTTCACTCCTACCTTCCTCTTTCTTCACCCATCTCTCTCTCTCTCTCTCCTACAATCCTATCTTTTCCCCCATCACTCTCTTCCTCTCTCTCAAGTCCTCTCTCGTCCTTCCTCTCTCTCCCTTTCTCTCTTGCCCCCCTCTCTCTCTCTCTCTCTCTGACTTTTCCCTCCAATCCTCTCTCTCCCCCATCACTCTCTCTCTCTCCAACTATGTTACTATGTCACTCATTTTCTCCTTATCTCTCTTTTCTCCCCCCTTGCCTCCATCTCTCCTTCTCTCTCTCCCACCTCCATCTTTACGTCTCCCTCTTCTCTACCTCTCTCACTCCTCTCCCCCTCTCTCCCTTCATTCCTCCTCTCCCCTCTCCTTCAATTTATCCCCATTTCTCCCTTGTCACTCCCCCTATTTCTCCACCTTTATCACTCTATGTCTTTGCTCTTCCCACCCATATATATTTAGAGTTTATATATATATAACAAATTTAATATTGTATTAATCCAAAGTTATTAAATTTAATAATATTAATATTATAATATATTAATATGAATATGAATATTAGATTTAATAATAATAATAATATTAATATTAATATTAATATTAGGGTTAATAATATTTTTTTGCATGGTATTAATAATAATTTGGTCCAAGCCCCACGGGGGTAGGCGAGTTGGTAATCACAATGCGGTGAAGTTCGTTAGAAAGGTGGGCTCCGTACTGAAGGTCACGAGTTCAAATCCCCCGGACTAGCCCAGAGTTGTGGAGAGGGGTGGGCACAGTTCCCAGGGGTTATAGTGGTAGCAGTTAGAATCGACCCCGTGTTACGCGAGTTGCGAGGCTGCTCTAGTTGTCGATTCCTCTGTAATCAAAAAATAATAAATAAATAAATAAATAATTTGGTCCATGGTATTTAGCCCATAGGCTTGGTATATAATTAGACGTTGATTTCTAATTATATTTATAATATTTGTATTTATTTACCATACCTCTTTATACCTCTTTTATATTTAATTATTTACCATACCTTTTTTATAAATATGGTATTTGGCCCATGGTATTAATAACAATTTGTCCCATGGTATTTGGCCCATATGCTTCACCCAAATAAAGCCTATTTTTTGAGCTTTTGAAATACAAAGAGATTTATGGAGTAAATATAAAAAGAGGTTTTATTTACTTACCATACCTTGGTTTATTTATATTTTTATTTATTTACCATATCTCTTTTTATGTATGTTGTGTTTATATATAATAATAATTAGTTTGATTTTTAAATAGGACTGACATTAGATTAAAAATGTTAAACATTAGATGCTAAATTTAAGTTTACATTTACATGTTTACATGTTTACGTGAGATCTACTCAAGAATGGTCCCAACAAATAAACTTGGAAACTTTATGTAATAATATTGTCGCAATGCTGCAATGTGGTGTGAATATTTGTTTTCCTTATGCAAATAGGAATTTGATGGCTAATATATATTACTTCTAGCTAACCCATTACTTCAACCTAAACAACCATTCTATAATAGCTTATTTTCCATGTTAATATCCAATAGATTTTGTTGTAATAATGATTAAGAATGAACACCAATCGTGTTAATGACTGAGAACGAACACCAATCGAGTTGGTGACATGAATATAGAATAAATTTCATTAATGATTGAGAACGAACACCAATCGTGTTAATGACTGAGAACGAACACCAATCGAGTTGGTGCCATGAATATAGAATAAATTTCTTTATGTTAATGAATTTTTAATTGTTTATTTAGATTTAATTTTTTATATTTTTTTTTAGTTTTTTTTTTTTTTTTCGCTGACATGAGTGAAATTTCGGCCTAAAAGATACATTTACACATCTAGCTCATATCACATCTAGCCCATATTGGGTTGTAGAATACCCCTCTCCATACAATAAGTGTATGTGCAAATTATCCTTTATAGTGTACCACAAAAAATGAACCTCCCTAATTTATTCCACACTAATAATTCTCTATTTTTCATTAGGCCATAATGGCCATAATTTAATGGGCTATCACCCAAAACAATTATGGAAAAAAAATAAAATTACATTGTTTATAATATAGAAATTACTATTTTCTTCCATTATGAAAATGAAAAAAAAACAAAAACTACATTTTTTATAATATAGAAATTACCATTCTCTTCCATTTATTACTTTCATTTTTAATAAGAAACATATTCTTTAATCAAAAACTTACCTTCTTGATAAAAGACTTCGATTATTTAACTGGAATTTTTAATATACGAATTTAATAATTTTTAATATTAAAACTATTATGTTTTCATATTTATTAATATAAAAAAATTTGCAAACCAAAAATGTATATATCGTATTAAGATCACGTATTATTACTCAAATCTGAATTTTCAAATTTTTTGGCTCAGCATGACTGAATTTGGTAACTATAGTTTTGATTGAACACATTTTTAGGTAGCAAAATCACTTTTTTATTAATAAAGAGGTGTTTACAATGTTATAGATTTTCAAATTTTTTGGCTTAGTATGACCAAACTTGGTAACTATGGTTTTGATTGAACACATCTTTATGTACCAAAAGAACCTTGTTTTTATTAATAAAGACATGTTTACAATGGCATAGATCTTAACACATAGAGCCATATTTGTTTGCAAACATATAGTAAAAACAACATTAAAAAAATTCTCTGTACATTAATCAACATCACTACAACTGGGAGCGAAGTACAAAGGACTAAAAAACCCCGTCTTTATAAAAATTTCAGGACATAAGACTGCATGCAAGTGGAAAAAGATAGGAAAAGTATTCCTAAAAGAAAAACCGTCCCAATAAATCTACCTGGAAAGTGAAGACCCATAAGAAAACTGAGACAATACCACAAGGGAGCCCTAACGAAAACAAAGACAAGAGAGCCTCGGAAAGTTAAATCTCAAAAGAACCATCTCAATAGACAAAACCATTAACCAGGTACTCAAAATAATGTGCCCCAGAAAGAGGGAGAGGCCATGCTTGGAGAGAGCACCTTCTTCAGTATTTTTTTCTCTATATACTTGTTGGAAGGAAACATCAGAGGAAGAAGTTTGTAATGACTGGATCTTCTCCATCCAATTGCATAAGCAAGGGACCTCAAGCGCATTTCTCCCTTGAATCCATTGAATGATGGATAAAGAATCTTCGACGATCAAGATCTTGTCGATGTCAAGCCACAAGGCACATTGCAATGCCCCCCACGAGGCCACCATATTAGCCCTGCAATTATTGCAAAGACCCCCAAATCAACAAAAGCAACATGCAAGGGAGGGATTTATTTAGATAAGGACTCCATAGCCACACTTCCCACTAGAGGAGACCCCATCAAAATATCCAATAGGGAAAGTATCTACCAAGTCTACAAAGGATATGGAGCAATAATGGACCTTGGGGAGCCAAGAACCTATCTCCTAGAAATAAGCAACTATCATCAGGCTTGAGATCCTTACACCAGGATTTTTTTCCCTCGAAAATAACACCATTCCTAGTGTGGCATATCCCCCACAATACATATAAAGCCACTTCTCTATAATTTTTGTCTCTAGTTTCCCAAGATATGAGGAAAGATGCTATGGAGGTACGATCAAGCTGAACATTATCCATCAATAACCTAGAGATTTCCTCCTAAAATGGCAATTGTGAATGACCAATTTTAATAAATATGAATACAATCTTCTAAGTCCATCCCACAGAGTTTGCATCTCCCTAGCCCCTCAAAGCCACTCTTTATCAGGTTATCCCTGTAAAAACCTCAAATTAGACATACAACTAAATACATAAATTTATGCGATTAATGGTCAACACACAACTATTCAACTAATTAGCATAGAATTTCCAAAAAACGTGAGCAGAGTTGACTTACTTGTGAAGACGATATTCCTTGTGATTTTGGAGTTGAAAGTTATTTGAATCCCGCTAACCACAACAAATTTTTTTGGGATGACTCTCCACCTAACCATAGGCTCAACTTCATATCTACATACAATTAGCACATGCTTAATATCATAATACAATCATAAGTAACAACAACAACTTATCTTGTCAATATATATCATATCATAACATCATGATCCATATGCATATCATATCCATCATCAGCATACAACATCATTACCATAACAAATAAATAAATAAGCACCAGATATGCATCAATAACCTCTTATTAGAACTATATCCATTTACCACATACCATCACATCATGAAACATCATTAATATGACAATCGTCTCAATACTTATCAGATATTGAAAAATAATACACTATAAGCATTCTTATCATGGTTTATCAGAAAAATCAATTTCATTTGTTTGTATAAACAATGAATACCAACTATGCAATAATATTATTCAACATCCCTTTATGATTTAGGGTATCTCACCAATATTATTAGCGTCATGTTTTCACCAATATGCCAATTACTTTTAGATATTCATTTCCACTTCTTTCAACTAGGAAGTTGATCATTTACACCATAGGTATACTCATTTTAAATACATCATTAAATTTTAAATGAGCCTTAACTTCTAGCCATGTATTCTTCTTTCCCAATTAAATTTAGTGAAATTCATCATTAAGATATTATTGGTTGCAGAATTACTCTTAAATCGTCAACACCAAAATCAAAATTCCATGATCGCTATTCATATTTTGCTTATCAAATGTACTCATTGGCACACAGATATTAGGCCAACATTGTTTAATTTTCTTTTCATAATTAATCCACTTGTGCAAAGGGATAATTAATCTTGAGTGGTTTATCCATCACCTAGTAATCATCATGGTTCGCCTTAAGAAAGATTGCCTAATCTCATTTCTTGTAATAGCCCTCGTGAAAATTTCATGTAATAAAAATTAAAAACAATAACCACGAATGAATGGGACACTCATTCCAAGCTTAATGTTGGGCAACACATCCTAGGGGGTTCCTTTAATTTTTTATGGCTAAGGAAATTGGCAAAGGCAATGGCTAAGGCATTGGAAAGGCAAAATGACATTTTTGGCACAATTATTTATGAAAATAATGGAAATTAGGAGAAAAACAAGGTGAAAGGTCACAAGTTGTATGTGAGGAGGAAAATGAAGGAAAATAATGGAAAATGAAGAAAATAGAGGCCTCATTCATAAAAACGCTTCTAAGGATCAGTTGGTAACCTTTTGTCAGTTCAGTTTTAGAGCACTCTCATTATTCTCTCTCTCTCATACTCTTGGATACTTAGAGTTTTTCTTGGAGCACTTTCGCATTGGAGCAAGAAAGGAAAAGAAGGCAAGAGGAATAAAGGATCAAGTAGGGAAAGGCATGATCAAGCAGCTACAATAGGCTTCATTGTAGGTATCGACTTGCATGTGTATTTTCCTTGCTAGATTTGGCATGCATGGAATTGCATGTGATTTTTTTCTATCATGGCATGGGTTTTGCTAGGTGTAACAGTGTTTTTCAACCTAGCCTTGCGATTTTTGGATAGCCATGGTGTGATAGGGTTCTCATGTTTGGTTGAGCTGGATTTTCGGATGGATTTGAAGCTGAGTGAGATGGATCTCCAAAATGATAGAACACATGACCTAGCAACCACTGAACCACACTATGGGTTGCGGTAAAGCTTGAGTTTGTGTTGCCTCAGATGGCTAGGAATCATTGCCAATGAATGGAAGGATATACGGTGAATCTTAGAGGTGGTTTGCTCTCCGTTGGGCCTAGTAATCATGGGTTTGGGATATACAGTAAAGCTTGGAGATTGGGTCTCAGTTTAGGGCCTAGTGATCTTTGGATTCGGTAAAGCTTGAGAGACTAGGAGACAAGAAAAATCCTCAAAGTGTAGGTGGAGAAATCTGGTGGCATCCATGCTTGTTTAGCCTAATGATCAGGTGGAGATCACAATAAAGCCTCTTATGATGTGTTCATTGTGTTGGCCTGGTGATCTAGGATGGATTACAGTAAATCATGGTTTCTATTGATGAGGGTGAGGAGGTTTAGCCTCGGTATGCCCTGGTTGAGTTCTTTTGGTTTGAGTCCCACATTCATGCCTGGAATATGGCACGGAGGTGAATGGATGAAGAGAGATTTGGCTCAGCCATTCTATCGTTCAGGGGAATTACATGGTAGTCCCATCTCCAGTTGGTTCATTGCATTGATTAATGACAAATTAATTCCCTTTATTTTCATGTGTAAATTTATTGGTGTATATATGGATTTTGATGGTTGATATGTTTATTGTATTTATGTTCCTATTATGTTGGTTATCTGCACATTTTATGACAGAAACTGTGTATGGATCTCATCATGTTTTTATTATTATTTGAATGGATATGGTATCTATGACCTAATAAGTGATAAGACAGCAAATGGCATGAGGGGACAATGGTTCATAGTGATTCTCAGATAAGTATGAGATCCCTACTCTTAATTCTATTATTTACACATGTAGGCTAAATGTTGACAATATGTTTGATGAAATCTTTGTCATGGCTAGTAGGGATCTGGTTAATGTCTTGATCAAATTATTGATTTTTCTTCATTGTTTCCCTATACTTTACTTGATTTTGAGCTTTCATTCCATTTTCGGCTGTGGCCTAGGATCTTGGCCTGAAAAATGGCTTAAATCTCGGGGTCACTGGCACAAAACTAGAAACTTTAGTCCACAGTCACTGGTAGCTAGGCCTATGAGAGTGACTTTAGGTCTCTGGTCTCTCCCTTGCCCATAGCATGAGAGCAACTATGGCCTAAGAGATATAGAACAATAGTGGAACCTAGGGACAGGTTGTCTCAGTGGTTGACTTGTCTCTTGAGGGTTCTATTGATGATGTTGGATTACTATGTGTGATGTTCAACTGACTCCACTTCCTTAAGGCCACATAGGAGGTCGAATTTGATCATAGTAGCCTCTCGTCTCATGTTTACCCCGGTTGGGATGTTTACTTGGGTGGATGTGGGAGGAGGGTGTTACATTTCTCAATGCCACTTGTTCTATTTTATTATAGGTGCACTATTCCTCAAATTGGGCTAAGAATTCTTTCCCTTCGCTTTTGGCTTTTCAAACACTATCTTTGGTTTTTATTTGAAGCATGAAACTACTACTATTGTTATCATCCACCAAAAGGTTTTATATGGTTGGTGTGCTTGAAAATTAACTTCTTAATGTCACAAACTCAGGACATTGTTTAATATGAAGTATTAATAGGTCATCAATCCACGTGTGAAATAATGAGTATAGATTAGTCAAATTCACCGTTTACTTGTTGATATGTTAATTTATGCATAATTCTTCTCATGATCTTGTTATATAATCTCCATCAACCTTCCTTCTTACACTTCATGCTAGGATTTTTCTTGTTAATTTGCATAGTCGATTTCTTTTGCCGAAGGTAGAAAATTGTTAACCTTGACCATCTAAATCTTTAAAAAATTTCCTAGTTTATCATTCCTTATTTATGAGTGTTCACAACTTCCTATCTTGACACTTTTTAAATTATACAAGTCATCAGTGTGACCCTCAAAGTCATTCGTAATCATCATTCATGTTGTTGAATCCGCTTAGTGCATATCCTTAATAGACCTTGCCATTAAGAGAAAGACACTCCATCACTATCATCACATAAGTCGGTCATAGGATTTATTATATTTTCATGGTTCAACCTATCACTTCTATGCTATTCACTAGGTATACACCCCAAGGAAGTTGTTTGAGCTTTAATCAACTTCCTTTATCTAATAATTTCCTTATTTTTGTTGTTCAATGGGGAACCTTACTTAATTATCAATAATACTTGACTAGGTAGGAGATTATTTCCTTTACGTTAAAGTGTTTCCCATTTTCCCCATTTTATCTTTTTGTTTCCATCCTATAGGTATTAGTTTGGTCTAGTGCCATCATACCATAAGTAGTGTATCAAGGTTTCCCTTACCATTTTTTTTTGGTAAGTGTTAGTTCACATAGTTCTTTTATTATTGTTCCTCCCCTTTCAAGAAGAAATTTCCTCGAAGCAAGACAACCTAATAAATAGTAATTATGAATTCAACCACTTGTAGCTAAACAACCTCTAAATCCATCCTATTTGTTCCTAGACATTCACTTCTCTCTACACCATTACATCATGATCCTTGCAAGTTTTATTTCTTTCTTTTTTTCTTTTTTCCATTAAATTTGTCATCTCAAAGTTGTGAAAGTAATCAAATATGAGCCTAGTGTTTCACCTAACCTTTAAAAATGATAAGAATTTCTTATTTCTATTGGCTAATAATTATAAAAGAGAAAAATTTAGCTATGCTTAATAATAGTTATATCAATTGGTGAGACAAGGTTCCTAATCTACACTTGGCCATTTATACACATGAAAGAGCTCATATAATTTATTTATTTTTTCCTTTTCAGATCATCTTAAAACAATATCAATTTTAATAAGCAATTGTACTAACTTTTCTAATTTTTAGTAGGTATTTATATGCATCATAAAAGTTTCATTAAAACTTAACCTTCACATATAATATAACATAAATGTTAAAAAATATATATCATTAATTTCATACTCATGATTTTTTTATTCATAATTATTTTACACTCAATTACCTATTAACTCAAAAATCTAATAAATCTTCATATAATTTAGACACTTCATAAAAGATACAACTTAACAATCCCCCATATATAACTAAGTAGCATCTGCATCAAATGTTGCAAAGGAAACACTGTAAGGCATAAATTGAGGAGCAATGGTGACATAGAAATAGGCAAATCTAAATAAGATGGAGAAATGTAATTATCAACATCTATCCCATGTCGCACTCCTTTAATAAAAGCTCTATCAAGATGGTGCACATGCAAGCCTATACAACATGTGCCAAATTTCAGTTCAAGATTGTGTTGACAACTAAGAGCCACCTAGAAAAATTCTTTGTTTCTGTTTGAGTTAAAAAAGAATTCATGGTGTACACCCAATTTGGATACCAGTTGTCCAGAAGAGCATGTTTCATTGTATTTTCCTTCATTTCCAGTATAACCAGAATCACCACTGGAATTCACATGGAAAAGGAATTTAGTGTCTATCAACTCCATTAAATGCCATACACATATTAGATATAGGTGCATAGTCTCTATCATCTCATGTTGGCAGAGGCAGTAAAAATGATTTCCATTATTGAGAAGTAAATCACTCATCTAATCTAATCTAGCACAAAATTAACACCCATGGCATCCATAAACATCATGGATTGGTTAAATTTGCAAGTATGGATCCTCCCACATTCTGTTATTTCATGACCCTTCACAGTTTAAAAAATTGATAGCTTCTACAAGTTGTAATTTTAGCATCCAATCAAAATTGAAATGAATTAATATAATCAAACAGAATATGCAACTCACATTCTGTCCAAATATGATTTGCAGGCTCTAGATTCATAACCCAAAGAAATTTGCAGGTCTAAAGGAGGCTCTTTGAAAATGCTTCGATTGATTTTTTAAGAGTGTTGATATTCATTTGTTATTGTATTAAAATGGCTGATTCGAACATGTCAATTCTCACTTTGGGTGTCATCATGTCTCTTACATATATAAATGGAAACTGATCCCGAGGATTGAAGATTTCTAATTCATTGAATAACAGGTAAGAAAATAGCTTCGTTGGAAGGGTGTGCTTTCTCAATATTAGTGCAATATCGGGCACATCTGTAATGCCAACAACAACACACAAAATCAAAAAATCAGTTAAAGAGAGAACCAACCTCAAAACAAATCTTAGATTCTATCCCACTAAAACTTCACCATAATTGAGAAAATTTGAGTTCTCATACCACTGCTGTAGGGAAGGGAGACTGAAATTGGCAACATAGACCATTACACAATAAGAGTGGACAAGCAAAATTGTTGTCTAGAATTATTTCAGTTTGCAAATTATAGTTGGAGACTTTATTACCTCAACTGTATTCTAAAGACTAAAATGCATCATCAGTCCCGAAACGATGCAAATATATACCTTGGATCACTTATTATCAGCCTCCTTGCCAACATGTTCAATGGATTTGTAGAATTGTCCATGACAATTATCAGGCTTCTCATGTTCTTCAAGCAATGGGATTTATTGTTCTATCCTGCATGGGCCTTCACTATTCCTACATTTTTACTCAGAATTCCAATGTCAGTGGTGGAGGCTGGAGTTTGGGTGCTGATAGCTTACTATACCATTGAGTTTTCCCCTGAAGCTAGCAGGTAGTATCTACACATCAATCATTTATCAAAACTGTCTCCTTTAGTTATGGAAGCTTAATATTTTCATTGCATTTGCCCCTTTTAAAAGACATCCATCTTTCTACCCTGGCAGGTTCTTTTGACAATTTCCTGTTATCTTCCTAGTTCATCAGATGGCATCGTCCCTGTTCCATCTTATGGCAAGAATTTTCAGGACAATGATCTTAGCTAATACTAGAGGATTTATATTTATTCTACTTATATTCATGCTTGGAAGATTTATTCTCCCTAGAGGTTAGCATTTTTATTTATTTCAAATTCACGGGCATTTAATCTCTCCAAGAAATATTTAAGACTGAAATCTAGAAAATCTTGTTAAACAAGACAGGCTTTACTTGTCACTATAACCATATGCTAGGCTTCTAGTTTTAAACAATGAAGTATAAGTTTACAATAAGATTGACAATTGATTTCTGTTCCAAAGAACATCCCAAAATGGTGGATATGGGGATACTGGTGTTCCCCTTTGATGTATGTAGAAAATTCAATTTCAGTGAATGAGATGATTGCTCCTAGATGGAGTATAGTAAGGCTTTAACATTTTAATGCTTTAAGAATTCATTGAAATATTGTGGAAAAGATGGAAATGATCTAACTTGACTTTCCTTGAAGAAGATTTTTAACTATGAAGAGTATTTCAAATCCTTTCATGAAAGTGACTAGTGTCATGGAACCGTGTTGGCCTCTCAGGTTGCAAAGAATACCACAAATTTGGGTGTTTCTACCCTAAAGATTCGTAACATCTTTCCAAAATCATATTGGTACTGGCTGGAGCTTCTGTTCTATTGGGATTTTCAATCCTCTTAAATGTGCTTTTTAATTTGGCAAAACATGAGTTGCTCTCTAGAACAATATATGTTGTTCTCTCTATGTTCATCCTCTTTTAACCAAATCCTTTCATATATGAAATAATGTGGAATTTTGTTGTGCATATCTCTTGGGAAACCTCAAGTTGTCATATCCGAAGAAGAACTTGGAAAAATGCAAGCCCAAGGGAATGGTACCAAGCAAGGACATAACAAAAAGTCATCGAGATCAAGGAGAGGATCTTCTGCAGATGACAATAATGCCTGTAAGACAATTGTTAACCTAGTCTGGTTTAGAGTTTCATGAACATATTAAGGGGAATAGATGGAGCATGAACTCCATGATTTTGAGTTATATAACAAAGTCTTCATTGCTTCGTTATGCAGATGATATGCAGATCAGAGGAATGAACAACCAATCAACTAATCTAGAAGGCAATGATCAATTGGGTTTGGAGGCTGCAATAGGAGTTCTTTCGAAGCGAGGAATGATTCTTCCATTCAAAGCACTAGCCATGTCTTTTGAAGATGTCAATTACTTTGTTGATATGCCCCCTGTATGAATTTGAGCCCTGAGACTGGTCTATTATGTGATTCATCTATTGCCAATTTTTGTGGCTTCTCTTACCTGAAAAGTTTGGCTGAAAAATTCTGATTTTGTCTACAGGAAATGAAATATCAAGGAGTGACTGAGGATAGGCTTCAATTGCTCCGGGATGTTACAGGGGCATTCAGAATTGGTGTTCTTACAGCATTGATGGGTGTTAGTGGTGCTGGGAAGACAACTCTCATGGATGTCTTAGCTGGAAGAAAGACTGGAGGATACATTGAGGGCGATATCCGAATCTCTGGATTTCCCAAAAAGCAAGAAACATTTGCTTGGATTTCTAGTTATTGTCAACAGAATGATATACATTCTCCACAGATTACTGTCAGAGAATCCTTGTTATATTCAGCATTTCTCTGTCTTCCAAAGGATGTTGACAAAGAAACCAGAATTGTAAGTCTACAACTATGATTTTCTCTTGTCTAATAGTGTTTTGTTTTGACATTATGCAAAATTGTCATTTTATTTATTTGCAATAAATTCCTATTTGTAGGCCTTTGTTGATGAGGTCATCGAACTTGTGGAATTAGACAATTTAAGGGATGCATTGGTAGGTTTTCCAGGTATATCTGGATTGTTAACTGAACAAAGGAAAAGGTTAACAATAGTTGTGGATATTGTTTCAAATCCTTATATAATTTTCATGGATGAGCCCACCTCTGGTTTAGATGCTAGAGCAGCTACAATTGTGATGTGGACTGTGTGTAATACAGTAGACACTGGAAGGATTGTTGTGTGTACCATTCATCAGCCCAGCATTGACATCTTTGAAGCTTTTGATGAGGTAAACCAAGGCTTATGTTCTTAAATAACTTATAACCTTTTTTTAAAAGTTCAGTATTGATTTCTGACTTACAATGATGGGTTCAGCTGTTGTTGATGAAAAGAGGAGGGAAAGTCATTTTCTTTGGGCCACTAGGCCAGAATTCTCATAAGGTTGTTGAATACTTTGAGGTAACAACTTGGGAGATTGTTGTAGTCCTTAGTAAAGGAATACTTTTGAATAGAGCACTACTTCTATACAACTCAAATGTGAGTTGATATTCTTATTTTCATCCCGAAAAACTGTAGGCTAATCCAGGGGTACCAAAGATAAAAGATAAATACAACCCAACCACATGGATGTTGGAAGTTAGCTCTGTTGCTACCGAACATGGTTTGGGGATAGACTTTGCAGAGCATTACAAGAAATCTTCCCTCTATAAGTAAGCATTATAGTTATTAATATACCCCCCAGATTCTCTATGCATATGATACCTAGCATTACAAGAAGTCTACAGGACACAAGGTTATCAACTTCTTACTCACTTTCTAACATTTTCTCCTCTTTTTGGAAATAAAGACGGAACAAAGCATTGGTAACAGAGTTGAAGTCTCTGTCTCCAGAAGCAACGGATCTTTACTTTGCAACCCAGTATTCACAAACATTCTTTGGACAGTTCAATTGTTGTTTGTGGAAGCAATGGTGGACTTACTGGTGAAGCCCCGACTATAATGATGTTAGATATTCCTTTACACTTGTCTGTGCTCTACTCCTTGGAAAAATCTTCTAGAAGGTTGGCACAAAACAGTATGTACCTGAGGTTTAACTCCGCAAGATAGATTACTGGCCAAAGTATCAAGTTGTTTGGATTGAAAAAACATAAAAATGTTTACTGCTCTTATTTTGTATGTTATACTCTTGCTCTTCTTTGAAACTAATAAATAGCTTTGACTTCATATCGGAGACAACAACAATGATATTTTTATCGTGGCGTGGACCTTGTATGGAGCAGTTTTATTCTTGGGAGTTAACAGTTGTTCAATTGTGCAACCTGTCATTGCAACGGAGAGAATTGTGTTCTACAGAGAAAAGGCTACAGGAATGTACTTCGTATTGCCTTATGTTCTAGCTCAGGTTAGTCATATTTCATTGTTTCATTTTATTCTCTATCATGTTGTCCACATTCAAACTGTTTATGTTCTAAAGATTGCCCATAAAGCACAATATGGGCCTCTAGCATTTCCAATTCAAGAGCAAGCTTTGGGATCAATGTGCCAACATCTTTCCACTAGCTCGTATTAGGATGGCATGGTGCTTCTACATTCTAGGGTACCCTTTGGATTTGGGTATGAGCTAATTCTATGTTTGGAGTTGTCCATTGTGTTAACACCATCAAGCTGCATTCTGGAAACTATTCAATTCTCCTATTCCTATGAATTTGTCACATTTTTGCAGTCACATAATCAGATCAGATTCCTATTTACATATGTACTCTTTGATTAAAAACAAACTTTAACAGGTGGTGATCAAGCTTCCATACATACTTGGCCAGACAGTTATGTACACTCTTATTGTCTACAGTATGGTCCATTTCGACTGGACAACTAAGAAGTCTGTGTGGTTCTTCTTCCTGAAATAATTCACATTTCTCTATTTCACCTATTATGGGATGATGACAGTCTCCATAACTCCAAACCAAAAAGTGGCTTCAATAGTAGTTGCAACTTTCTACTCTGTTTTCAATCTGTTTTCAGGATTCTTCATTCCTAAACTAGTATGCAACCTGTTTCTTTCAACTAAACCTTATTATCCCATATAACTAGGCAATAACATCACATATATCTATTTTCATTTTGAGCAAGTGAAGCTAATTGAACAACTTATTATCACTGATTCATCTTAGTAATCATCTTGTCATGATGGGTTTCTGGATGTATGCAGAGAATCCCAAAATGGTGGATCTGGTACTACTGGAAATGCCTGTTTGCCTGGAGCATCTATGGTCTCATTGTATTACAATATGGAGACGTTACAGACCCTCTGGAAGTATTTGGTGAGGGAACAAAACCACTGAAAAAGTTCTTTGATGATTACTTTGGATACAGGCATGATTTCATGGGTGCAGTAGCTAGAGCCCTGGTCGGATTCTCATTTTTCTTTGCATTTATATTTGTGTTGGGCATCAAGGTATTAAACTTCCAACAAAGGTGAAAGGAAAGGCAGAGACATTACAAAATCCAGAACCCTGGGATTGGACCATTTGAGTTTTAAGTTGTTTGCTTCTCATTGGATTCATGAGAAACCTGACTATCTTGAGGGAAAGCTCCCTACAATATCTCCTATCGACATTGTGAAGCAATAGTGGCTTGGTTGTGGAAAGTCGAAGCGTCTTCATTTACTGCTTGGCTTTTATGATATCATACAATGTGTAAACCTTTTGTTATGGTACAGAGTGTAGAATTAGGCTCTTCAAGATCGGTTTTCATTTCATGAATGTGAAAGAGTCCGAGTAATTTGTAGAGGAAGGCACATGTCAAATATCATCAATTGTAGCATGTATTATGTTTTGAAGGATTGGGGTTGAAGGGAATAGAAATTGTTATGGTAAGGTGGTAATTAATATATATTATTAAAAATTGAAATGAATTAATAAAATCAAACATCATATGCAGCCCACATTCTGTCCAAATACGATTTGCAGGTTCTAGATTCATAACCCAAAGAACTTTGCAAGTCCAAAGGAGGTTCTTTGAAAATGCTTCAATTGACTTTGTAAGAGTGTCTATATTCATTTGTTATTGTATTAAAAATGGCTAATTCAAACATGTCAATCCTCACTTTGGGTGTCATCATGTCTCTTACATATGCAAATGGAAACTAATCCTGAGGATTGAAGATTTCTAATTCATTGAATAACAACCAAGAAAATAGCTTCATTGGAAGGGTGTGCTTTCTCAATATCAATGCAGTATCAGGCACATCTGTAATGCCAACAACAACACACAAAATCAAAAAATTAGTCAAAGAGAGAACCAACCTCAAAACAAATCGCAGATGCTATCACACTAAAACTTCACCATAATTGAGCAAAGTTGAGTTCTCATACCACTGTTGTAGGGAAGGGACATTGAAATTGGAAACATAAGCCATTACAAAATAAGAGTGTACAAGAAAAATTGTTGTATGAACCAAATACAGCCAAAACAATGATTGTATTTTCCTTGATTTCCGGTATAACTAGAATCACCACTAGAATTCACATAGAAAAACAATTTAGTCTCTATCAACTCCATTAAATGCAATACACATATTAGATATAGGTGCACAATCTCTATCATCTCTTGTTGGCAGAGGTAGTAAAAATGATTTCAATTATTGAGAAGTAAATCACTCATCTAATCCAATCTAGAACAAAATTAACACCCATGGCATCCATCAACATCATGGATTGGTTAAATTTGCAGGTATGGATCCTCCCATATTCTGTTATTTCATGACCCTTCATAGTTTAAAAAATTGATAGCTTCTACAAGCTGTAATCTTAGCAACCAATCAAATTTGAAATGAATTAATACAATCAAACAGAATATAAAACCCACATTCTGTCCAAATACGATTTGCAGGCTTTGGATTCATAACCCAAATAAATTTGCAGGTCCAAAGGATGCTCTTTGAAAATGCTTCGATTGACTTTGCAAGTGTCGATATTCATTTGTTATTGTATTAAAAATGGCTGATTCGAACATGTCAATCCTCACTTTAGTTGTCATCATGTCTCTTACATATGCAAATGGCAACTGATCTCGACGATTGAAGATTTCTAATTCATTGAATAACAAGCAAGAAAATAGCTTCGTTGGAAGGGTGTGCTTTCTCAATATTAGTGCAATGTCGGGCACATCTGTAATGCCAACAAAAACACACAAAATAAAAAAAATCAGTTAAAGAGAGACCCAACCTCAAAACAAATCGTAGATGCTATCACACTAAAACTTCACCATAATTGAGCAAAGTTGAAGTTCTCATACTACTGATGTAGGGAAGGGAGACTGAAATTGGCAAGATAAACCATTACACAATAAGAGTAGACAAGCAAAATTTTTGTATGAATCAATACAGCCAAAACAATGACAAATGCATAATAGAGAATATATGCATCTTTGTTCATCTAAGCTGGTGGCTGGACTCATATATTTGTACCATCTCAATCAAAATCTGTCCCCATGTCACACCTCCTTTAATAAAAGCTCTGTCACGATGGTGCACATGTGAGCAAAGCTGAGTTCTCATACCACTAATGTAGGGAAGCTTTTTAGAGCTCCAAGGTTGCAAGCCATCGGCACAGTAACTGTCCATTTGATATCTCACAGCTTCTTTGCTCCACTTTCTCCATCTGACTGTAAAAATGGCTTCCTCCATGGTATGAGTATTGTAAGGATGCTTTGAGATAGCAATATCAACGTTGTGAGTTATAAGGAGATTTTCCAAAATTAACAAAGGATCAACAACAAGTTGTAGCTTGGCATCCATCCAAATGTTGTAAACACGGTTTGGGAAAAGCCTGTGGGGAAGATACTTGGGTATGAGGCCATTCATTACATATTCCTTGTATGGCAACTCCCTGAGCAAAACAATGTGCCAAATTCCAATTCTATGAGACTCATTGGGCTTGATCTGGTATCTGGAAAGAACTGTGAGAGTTGCATTGTCCATAAACATGAAGAAACAAATGTTTTCTGCTGTGATTTTCCTAACATTCTTGGGTTGCTTAATCTTGTCATAGGCTCCAAATATAGCTGAAATTACCACAACCCCCTTGCACTGTTCCATGGCCTTCCTGTCTTCTTCAGACACAAGGAACCCTGGGGTATGGTAATTGGCAAAACCACAAGGCAAATCAGTCCCTTCAGAATAATTGAAATACCTTTTTCTTTCCTTCACATCTAGATTTCCACCGAAGATCACTAGGCTTGCTGCTGAATTAGGGTTTCCAGGTCCTTTCATGTACAATAGCTTAGATTTATCAATTAACTCTTATTTTTTAATATGATGAACAATAGTCGAGACTTCCATCAACAACAAAACATAGTTTTAGCCTGATTACTTTTACGGACATGCATGCCATAAGGTAATGTTTCTTGATAGTTCTCTCAAATTGTTAAATACGAGGATCTTTGATTACCTAAAAATTGATAATATAAGTGGCAAGACCTATTCGCCATGGTTGTAGCTTTCCTGAGCAAATACTTCTTCGCTCCATAATCTGAAGGGTAAGCATTGCAAAAATGAAGTTGAAATCAAATACCTTCCCTCTAAAGGATTACCCTCCATTTTCTATTGTACAAAGCTTAAAATTAAGACTTGGATAGTGTCGTAATCTATAAACCTAGGGGAACTGCATTCAACCATGAATACAATTAAGCAGAGAAAACAATAACCCAGATGGTGAGTAAACCCATTGAATTCTTTTAGCGGTTCAAAGGAGAAAGAAGAACCTAGAAAAAATTACATCACTGAGTAGTTGTATGCGACAGCGGTTATAAAAAAAAGTTGTGACGAGTCACCGATGATTTGACACCTGTCACTGATGATTTACCTGAACAAAACAAAGCATACAAAGGCTATGTCAATGAAACCAAGGGTTTCTAAAAAAACATAAATGTATAATGACAGGGAAACAATAAAGAATACCAAATGTAACCAATTACCTGGCCAAAGAAATAAAGGTCTTGTGCATTCTCCCATTGAGGGAGAATTGTCATACCAGTCATAGAAAATAGGGAATTTAATCTATGAAAAGTATGCACGTATAGCCAATTTACAGAAAGTGCACTTTGAATAGGAATAATGAAAAAACAAGAATCCCAGGTGAGGAGCAAACCACCATATCAACAATCAAAGAATAATATCGAAGTGGAGCTGCAGGTCCAAGAGATTGGGGTGTGGAGATTCATTCCTTGTGCATTAAATTTCGCTGTGAGTTTGATACCACTAGTTGGGAAATCTAACTCAGTGTTCAAAGTGTTGAAAAAGTTGCAGAAATGGAACAATTCCGTGTTAAGAATTGTAGAAATGAAGGTTGTGCCTTAGCTATGAGATCGAGGGCAAAGTAACCTCAGCTATGAGATCGAGGGCGAAACTGTAACAGGTAGGTAGTTACCTCGTTACCTTAATCACCAAGAGAATCATCCGACTGCACGGAGATTTTTAATTGTCTAACAAGTGATCAGAGGACTCACAAAGGTACAGGTGGAAGTTTAGGGAGTTCTTTTCAGAGGGAAACCCTTTAAGGCATAATTAAACTAAATATTTAATTTTTTTACCAGAATACAAATTTTATTTATTCAATATTATTATTACTTCTACATTTTATATAACATTAAACTTTCAAAATCACATGTAACTATCTTTAAATTCTGAAACTCCATCTTTTTGTTTTTTAATTTTGCATGTCTTTACATAAAAAAAAAATTACTTCACATTCTATACTATACTATACTGTATTTAGTATAATATTAATTGTTTATTTAAAAATAAAACTTCTAAATGTGGTCTTTTAAAGCAGCTACTATAGTTTTATTTATCTCCCACTGTGGTGTTGTTAGCTCTGCTACAATTTTGAACAGTTGAGGGTCAAGGACAGCTTTGCCATGTTGTATTATGCTAAAAGAAAACTTCCTGCAGTCTTGTCCTTCCCCCTCCTTCATTTTCTCATATTCTCATCACTTCCGTTGTTATTAGTTTCCTCAAAAATCCTTCATAAACCTGTATTCCCTTTCACCCAGCTCATATTTCCTAACCCCCCCCCCCCCCACTATCTCTATTTATTCTAAAACCTCGCATAGACCTGTTTGCTTTAACTCCCGGGCGCCAAGATCATACTGCCTCTACTTTATCTGTTTAAACTCTGCATAACCCTTTTCTTTAGTTCCCAGGCACATAACCTATGGACCCGTGCTCATATAACCTTCCACCGTGACCATAGTTGTTGATTGCCACGCTTTAATCTAACGGTCTTCGTCTTTTCCCCGCACATTAAACATCATGTATGTCCCCGCCATCCGACCATCCATCGAGTCATCAACGATTGGCGCTTTCCGCGATTGCGCGAATTGCATGTGCGTTAACCCGCGAGGGCGGTGGTTTTCATATGCCATGCATCATGTTTTTATTTGATTGCACCCACCCTGTATGTAAACCACCACAGCCCATAAGCAGTGCGGGCAAACCGCTTCCCGCCACCGTACTGTGCTCCCGTGCGGCTTCGGCTCCCGATCATCGTCGGATCTGCCGCGTCCAGATCTGACGGCCCTTGTTGCTCCATCCATGTCACCTCCTGATAGCTCCTCCCGATGTGATCTCCGTCGTTCATCTGTGGATCCGACGGCCATTAATTGTTCTCCTCTTGTGCTCGCCTCCGCCATATTGTCTTCACTACTTTAACTGTTTCGAGCTCGCGAAGGACATCAACCATCAATTACCTGTACCCGGCACATTCAATCTGCAACCACTACATTTAAAGAAGAGCATGGCCGAGAAGAAAATGGATGACCTCGGGCAAATAACCGCATTAATCAGTCATGGAGATTTGTACATATTATACTCTACCTATTCAGGAAGGACTGCAGAGCACGAGAAAGATCAAATTCATCCATTAAAGCAGTCAAACTATAGCAGAGGCCCATTTCAAATAATTAATATGGTTAGTGGTCCATTATGACCCCTCCACGCATAGTTTAGCAAACTGTTTTTGTAAATCAACCTCAATATATATCCAGAAGACAGAATGTAATAGGTTGATGAATGTTATTTTGTTGTAAGCTTCAACTTCTAGAGACTGTAACTACTGTAATACCTGCAGCATCTGGTCTTCATTTTCAGCTAATACAAGCTTCTTTTGTTGTTAATTGCTCACTTTCCACTTCTTCTTCTTTGTTCCAGGTTGTTCCTGTTATGCATTTATTCATGTGTTGTAGATGTTTAGCATTAGAGGGGTTGTCATCCCACCTCTGTGTTTGGATCTAGCATGTATCATTGAATTTGTATGCAGGTTTATGTTATTTTAATGCTAGAAAGCTGTCATCCTGTTTGTGTATTAGGAAACAGATTTACAGACCTCTTTACTGGTTGCAGCTGGCCATCACAGGGTTCTGTGCATTTGCTGGTGTGATCAGTATTCTCCATCATCACGTTTTCGTTAACCTGTGAGTAATTGGTGGTCTAAAGCCTTGTAGTCTAGGGGTGTTCACCCATGTTTGGGATTAAGCATAGTAGAAGTGGTTATCTGGCTTGAATATGCAGCATTTTTTTCATTCATCCACCATTTATCCAACTTTTTGTTGAGTTTGTAATGTTCCTGAGCATCTCTGATATACAACCTAGGAGAGTTTTTTGGGGTGATAACATAAATTGACGCTGTTTCTGGGGAGAGGAGAATTGAATCTCAGCTTCCCTGGGAGAACGACACAGTGTCAAGCTTTGATGATAGACAAGGCTTGAACACAGTTTCTGGCTGTAATCATCTATCTGGTGACTCCATTGGAGGAAGACCATCCTTTGGCGACTCCACATTGAAGTTCTGGCTCAGTTTGTGAGACATACTCGAATAAATCCTCAGAAATCACCAGCTGAATCAGTGCCTGATGCTGAGAGCACTGTCAAATTGAAGAAAGCATCACAGAAAGGGACATCAGGATCAGGTAAGCCTAAGAAATCTCATTCATCTTTGAAAGATAAAGTTGTAGCTGAAGATATACAGATTAAGCATTTAGAAATCAACATTATTAATAAGGAAACTCCTTCAGAAATTAATTCAGCCCCTTGTTCAGTTAGTTCCCCTTTGAATCTCAGTCCAAAGAAAACTTCCCATTCAGTCCAAAACATCCCTTTGTCTCTGCCATCCATCACATTATTTCCTGCTATTCAATCTGCTAGTATTCTTCCACATATTCCAATCATGGCAGGACAGCAAGCACCTACGAAGATAGAAAGAATTGTTGCTGCTAGATATGGACCTTTAGTCTTGCCTGTTCCTTTAAATCCTATACCTGTGGGAGAATATAAAAAATATATGCCTAAATTTACTGGAACAGAGGCAGTAACAGCAGAGGAGCACCTAGAAGCTTTTTACAGTTATGCTGATAATTTAGATATAAGTGAAAATGATGTGTGGATGAGAGTTTTTGTTCAGAGCCTTGATGGAGAGGCTAGGAAGTGGTTCAGAGAATTACCCCAGAGATCTATAACAGATATTGAAGCCTTAGATGATGCATTTTTGAAGCAATGGGAAGATAAAAAGGACTTGTTGTATTACCACACAGAGTTTGGTAACCTGAAGAGGGAAAATGGGGAATCTTTGCCTGATTTCAATAAAAGATTTAACCGTATGTATAGTAAGATACCAGCTGAGGTAAAGCCTACTCCTACCTCTGCCAAACTCACCTATGCTAATGCCTTTGACTCTGATTTCTGCCTGTTATTGAGAGAAAGAAGATGTGCTACATTGGCAACATGCAGGATGTAGCTCTAGAAGTAGAATCTAATATCATGGTTGCAGAAAAGCTCAAAAATCAAGCAGACAGAAGGAGGCAGAGAGGTCAAGCTTCTACTTCTTCTACATCATCTTCAGAACCTAAATTAGATAAAATGACTAAGATGATAGATTCATTGGCTGCTGAAATTTCTAAGCTAAAGGTTGAGCAAAATTCAGGAAAAACAAGGCAGCAAAACACATTTACTCCAAGAAATCAAAATCCATTTAGAAGAGCAAATGAGCAGTTACAAATTATGCAGAGGGGTGAAGAATCAAAAGAAGAACAGAAGGTTAAAGCTCCTTTCCAAAATGTAGTCATGGAGGAGGAACAATTTGAAGAGAATGAGGATGAAATTCACTGCATGGAAGATAAAGGCAGCGCTGCATTTTTTACTTTGGCTGCTTATGAAGAGCTTTGTTGCAGGAACAAGACAGTCAAGAATGGGATAGAGAAGCTGTCCTACAAGTTGAACAGCAGCAAAGATATAACCTGAGGTCGAATGCAAAGAATGTCAAAGAAAATTCTGCCCAAAGAGCTGCTGTCCAACAGTGTCACAGAATAGCAGGCAGAGAAGACCAGCAACTAATTCAGTCATCCTCAAAGCTCCAGTTCAAGAGGTAAAAGGTTCTGATAAGTTATCTTCTTCTTTCAGCTTTGAGTCAGAAGTCCAGAAATTGAAAATATATATGCCTCTGGTAGAGTTGGTGAGGAGTGAAGTATTTAGAAAGCCTATCCTTGAAGCCCTTGAGCTAGAAACCACACAAACCTCCACTGACTCTGTCAATATGCAAGATGACAAGCCTACCATCGTGCTCAGCCCCATGATTGAACCTGCTCAGATGGCCTCCACACAGATTGAAAAGGCAGCTTATCAGATAATAGAAGAAGAGGATGCACAGTCTTGGAATTCCTACTCGGATGTGGACTGTTTTGAGTAAGATACAGGAGCAGAAAATGTCTCTGTGTCCCCTGCATAAGAATACAATGGTGCATCTTTCATATTAGTTGTGCAGACTACAAAAGACACAGACAAGTACACAGCAGTCATGATTATTCATTAGGTGTACAAAGGCCCTTGTAAAGAACATCCAAGGAGGAAAATACACAGAAGGGAGATGAAGGTTGATCCATTTCTACCTATTAAGCTCAAATGCCCTAAACTCTTTGAGGTATAGGATCAAATAAATCATGTCTTGCTGATCTATGATGAACCAGATGACATGCAACAATTTTGATGGCCCGGAAAATGGGCAATTTTTGAAGTTTTAAGTTTTCAGGCCTTAATAGTTGTAAGCAATTTCTTTTTCAGTTTTAGGAGTAGGCTTAATTTGACTCCATGCCCAATGGATACTAGGCAAATGTTTTTAAGCTAGTTTTGCACGAAGGCATTGGTCTGCAGATTCTTGAGACCTCACAGGGAGGATCTCATCCCCAGAAGGAGCCATTGTTAGCTCTGCTACAATTTTGAACAGTTGAGGGTCAAGGACAGCTTTGCCATATTGTATTATGCTAAAAGAAAACTTGCTGCAGTCTTGTCCTTCCCCCTCCTTCATTTTCTCATATTCTCATCACTTCCGTTGTTCTTAGTTTCCTCCAAAATCCTTCATAAACCTGTATTCCCTTTCACCCCGCTCATATTTCCTAACCCCCCCGCTATCTCTATTTATTCTAAAACCTCGCATAAACCTGTTTGCTTTAACTCCCAGGCACCAAGATCATACTACCTCTGTTTTATTTGTTTAAACTCTGCATAACCCTTTTCTTTAGTTCCCGGACGCTTAACCTATGGACCCGCGCTCATATAACCTTCCGTCGTGGCCATAGCTGTTGATTGTCGTGCTTTAATCTAACAGTCTTCGTCTTCTCCCTGCACATTAAACATCGTGTATGTCCCCGCCATCCGACCGTCCATCGAGTCATCAATGGTGGGTGCTTTCCTCGATCACACGACTTGCGCGCACGTTAACCCGCGGGGACAGTGGTTTTCATATGCCACGCGTCGTGTTTTTATTTGATCGCACCCGCCATGTACGTAAACCACCACAGCCCATAAGCAGTGCGGGGAAACTACTTCCCGCCACCGTACCGTGCTCCCGCGCGTTATTCTTCGCGCGGCTTCCGCTCCCGATCACCGTCAGATCTGCCGCATCCAAATCCGATGGCCCTTGTTGCTCCATCCACATCACCTCCCGATACCTCCTCCCGATGTGATCTTTGTCGTTCATCCGTGGATCTGACGGCCATTAATTGTTCTCCTCCTGTGCCCACCTCCACCATACTGTCTTCACTACTTTGACTGTTTCGAGCTCGCGAAGGACATCAACCATCAATTACCTGTACTCGGCACATTCAATCTGCAACCACTGCATTTAAAGAAGAGCATGGCCAAGAAGAAAATGGACGACCTCGAGCAGATAACCGCATTAATCAGTTATGGAGCTTTGTACATATTATACTCTACCTGTTCAGGAAGGACTACAGAGCACCAGAAAGATCAAATTCATCCATTAAAGCAGTCAAACTGCAGCAAAGGCCCATTTCAAAGAATTAATGTGGTTGGTGGTCCATTATGACCCCTCCACGCATAGTTTAGCAGACTGTTTTTGTAAACCAACCTCAATATATATATCCAGAAGACAGAATGTAATAGGTTGATGAATGTTATTTTGTTGTAAGCTTCAACTTCTAGAGACTGTAACTACTGTGATACCTGCAGCGTCTGGTCTTCAGTTTCAGCTAATACAAGCTTCTTTTGTTGTTAATTGCTCATTTTCCACTTCTTCTTCTTTGTTCCAGGTTGTGCCTGTTATGCATTTATTCATGTGCTGTAGATGTTTAGCATTAGAGGGCTGTCATCCCACCTCTGTGTTTGGATCTAGCATGTATCATTGAATTTGTATGCAGGTTTTTGTTATTTTAATGCTAGAGAGTCGTCATCTTGTCTGTGTATTAGGAAATAGATTTATAGACCTCTTCACTGGTTGCAGCTGGCCATCACAGGGTTCTGTGCATCTGCTGGTGTGATCAGTATTCTCCATCATCACATTTTCCTTAAACTGTGAGTAATTGGTGGTCTAAAGCCTTGTAGTCTAGGGGTGTTCACCCATGTCTAGGGTTAAGCATAGTAGAAGTGGTTATCTCGCTTGAATATGCAGCATTTCTTTCATTCATCCACTATTTATCCAACTTTTTGTTGAGTTTGTAATGTTCCCGAGCATCTCTGATATACAACCTAGGAGAGTTTCTTAGGGTGATAATAGGTGCATTCAAAATTTCAAATTTTTCCTATCTAATTTTTTAAATAGTTGAAAAATAAATTAATAGTTGAGAATTAATTTACTTTGAGTCATCTCACACCTTCACACATTTAGAATTTTAAATTTCATACATTCAAAATTTATAATTTTTAAATTTAAACTAACAAAATTCACTTATATTTAATATTTATGGGATCTTAAGAAATTCAATCCTACGTTCGCACTAATCTTGAAAGAATTACAATGATATTTTGAATAATGAATAGGGTATCCACTTGAACATCACATCCCAGTATTATTAATGAGGGTGAATTCCATGAAAAATATATATAATTAGCATATTGCAAGGACCAGAAGCTACATGTTACCAATTAAACAAGTAGAGACCCTTGCATGTATACATTTCCAAAATGTGGTTGTAACTGAAGATAATTGAAACTTCATCCATAATAATTTTCGTGCCTACAGTCATAATTCTATAGCTTGAAGTTTCATTATTATTATTCTAAATATATTAATGGTTATATATAAATTAAATGCAATAGTGCGAAATCGACATATTTTACAATTTAGGATACATTAAACACATATATTTAAAGTTAAACTGACGTGTAACCAAAACTTTATTAAATTTCTTAATATAATTTAAATATAATATGTTTTTATTTGGTTCATACTGAGACAACCCACCTCTCACTTCTTTGTGCACCAGTCTTCCAATCTCGATGAAAAATGGAAATGAAGCCTTTGATTACCAAAAAAAAATAAACCAGCTGGGAAACCACAAATTTTTTAGAGCTTCGACATTATGGTTGCCGATAGAAAAAAGAAAATACACGATTAAATTATCCCATGCCCTCATATTAAATATATGTTATCCCATGCCCTCATATTAAATATATGAAAGGTATTTGATGCTTTCTGACGATGAACCACAGTGGATGGTTCGAAACAGGTCGATATAAGTTTTTCTATGTGATTTTCGCCGAAGATTTTTCAATAAAAATGTGTTAACTTGTAAAATATAAATTGTGCCGAGTGATTTATGGTTTCCCAAATATGCATTAAAATTTTAGGATCAAAGTTGGTAGAGCCCAAGGCTCTGAACCTGGTGGTCGTGGGTTTGAGCGCGTTGCAAAAATCCAGTTGGTTAGCACGTTTGACTTTTGCGTTGACTTGTTTATCCAATTTGGAAAATTTACCCTCTTCATATTCGGTATCACCTCGAGAAGAGTGCTATTCATATCCTATGATATTAGTAAATCCTTCACTTCTATGCAATTATTTATTATTTAAAAAATGATATTTAGACCAATAAATGAAGGTAATCATCTCTGAGATTTATTAGGTGCATAACCAATTCGCAACAATGGCCTAAATCCAGTATTAAACCATCAAATTTATTTATTCTTCTCGATTTATTTTAAGCTTTCCTTATGCTAGATGGTAATGAAACCACCACGGGGGCTTCATTGACATACCCATATTACATCACAAGTTTATATTGGGGTGAAAAAAAATAAAAAAAATCATACAATATAATAAGGGGATATTAGGTTTCTATATATCATATAGGAATATAATTATTTTAAGGTATTTTTTATTGAGTATTGTGGCCAAGCACATAAAAATACAGGCAAGTAAAGCAAAAATAAAAAATTAGAGTCGACTATCGTGGTGCTATCGTGCCCGTGAGTGCATTATTTCGCAGTGAAGGCATCAAGAGCAATTTTGTTGAGGGTTTTTTTGAACAAGGCTTATCTGTGATTTTTAGCCAAAACTTGGAGTAGCATTTTCTTGAAGCCTCCTTGAAGACTAATTTATGTGAGAGGAATCCAAAATCTTGAAGATTGATCTGTGTGAGAGGAATCCAAAATATCTACATCGAAGGAAGGGTGATTCCATCTTTAAAGGGTTGAAACTTTACATATCCCTTGTAACCAACAGATCAATGCTCAAATGAACCAGTGGATCAACAAGACTTGGAATAAAAAATGGCCCCTACCTCAAAACAATGGTCCTGTCGCTGCCTTGGAACATCTTATGACTCCAACCCAAAGGCAGATTCTGATATCGGTCATCATGCTTGACCTTATGACCACATTTTCTCATAACTGGAAGTGAGTTCAGCTAGTATTGATCCTCTTTCTGTTCTTCATAGTAGTCTCGCTTACTGACTCATAATCACAGGGAGGGTTGCAGTGAAGGCATGAGCACATTTTTGGAGAGGGTTCTATTGGGCTCTTTTCTGTTGGGAAAACGAAGGGTTTCATCTTGAAGTTCTGGAGGTATACTCATTTCCACATTTCTCTTTGAATTCATGCCAATCATTCCACAACTCAGGATCAGAACAAGGGTCAGTAAACTTTGAGGTATCACCAGAATTCACTGCTGCATGAAAATAGAAATCATATGTTGCAAACACTTCTATAGGTGCTTTCAAGTAAGTCCCTATATCTTTCCTCCTTTTATAAACCTTGATTGCATCCTCAAGCTAAAGGTCCAAATCCGCTGTAATAGAGACAACACCTCTATTGTTTTTCTTTTGTGTAACTACTTGAGGGTTGTGGCTTAAGATATTACAAATTAATACCAAAGTTATCTCCAAGGGAGGGCTTGATATATTATTACTCATGTATGTAGGTCAAGCTTACTCGAGTTAGATTAGGACTTAGGCTAGGTTATAGTGACCTTGAGTACAAGCCCACTTAATGTGTTGCATCATCAAATGCAAGAGGATGATCCCATAGTCCATCATCCATACATAGTTTTCAATAAACCCTTTCTAGATCTAGACTACCTTTAGATTGGTAGAGTTGTTTTATCTGCTTTAGAGATTTACTCAATATTAGGTAGACATTGGTACCCATATCTTGCTTATTTATCTTTAGAGGCCATTTCCCAATTTCCCCCCTTTTGGGAGAGCACAGTGCTGGTGTTTAGAAGCTTCTTGTTTCTTTCCATCCATCAGTATATTGATAGATCATCTTCCCCCATTCAAACACACTTTGGATGCTCCTGGTCACTTTTTCTCTAATAAGCAAAAGATAGATGGGATTATCCGGGAGGATATGTACAAGTAGTATATCTAGGTCACTTGGATTCCCCTCTTGGGGATTTGAGACTGAAGAAGGCCTTTTATGTAGAGCACTTGTTGGCTCTCAGAGACAACTTTATAGTGTTGATTCACTTACACTCTTTGACACTTGATGCATGGAATTAGGATCCCCTTAGGTTAGTTTTGAGTGTGCAATGATAAGCTTATGTTGGAAGATGAGCGCAAAACGTCACAAGAGGATAAGTTATGTTGGATATGCCATATATAGGAGATAGAGACAAGGGAGCACTGCATTTTTAGGTGTCCATGTTCCAATGAAATACATGGTCACTTCTATTATATTCAAGGAGTGCCATAACTCCCTCTCCAACTTTTGTTGCTACCTAGCCTAGCGATGTCAAACCTTATACTTGGGAGAGGTTGTTAGGTCCACAACTCACATTATCCTACCCTCCCTCTGCCCCCCTTGATAGGACACTACTAGGTGGATCACAGTTTTCTTCTTAGTGCTTATAGATAGGGGCAACAAGAGGCAGGAAAATTGCAGAACCATTCCAATTCGAGAGACAACTTAACCCCCTACAATGAGACCCACATGGAGTTGTTTTTCATGCCAGATTGGTAGGCAACCCCCTCCTACCACCACATGGCAGAGGGCCACCTCTTCCAAAGAGAGACACATCCCTAGACCAAATCCATCTCCTTTGGCTAGTCATCTATACAATGTTTCTTTCCTTTTGGTCTCAAATGGTAAGAGAGATTCCCTTTCAACTTCAAAGGAGAACACCCTCTCCTTCATTTGATAGTGAGCATTTAGATCATTTTGGTTCTTTCCCTTGTACTTGTGTTCAGATCATTTTATTGCTTCTTTTTAGTATTGTGTTAGTTATGCTTATACTGACCTTTGCACTGAGCAGTCTCGTTGACCTACCTTTGGTCATTTGTTGGACACTAATAAACCTATATTATCTTATCATGAATGAATATACTTAATTAGTAGTTTGAAACATTTAATAAAGACCAAATTTATTATTATGTGTTATTGAGTAGTAGAGTTTTCCATGAAGCAGTTTATATGGGATAATATTAATTGATGACAATACTTGTCTTTCAGATAATATCAACATAAAATAAGATGTTAAAGGGAAAATAAATTTCTATTAAAATTCAAAGTATTTACTTCAGGCCTTCATCGTATGCAAACCAAAACTAGAGACTACCTATTTGATTTCCATCATAAGATGAAGATATTATCTAAACTTTTATAGCATCTTCCAAAAATTAGGACTGTCGATTTGGCCAAACTACTATATCTATGATAAATTTAGATCCTTGGATTCTTGAAGTGCAAGTTTGTACTCACCACTAGATCAAGCAAAGGATATCGCTGCAGATAGCCCTTTTCTCATCCAAAATTGTGTTCCCTTGTATTGTTTCAAGTCCCTTAGACTTTAAAATGTGATTAAGCTTCAACCTCTTTACTTGCTTGCTCTACTTTTGAAGAAACTTTTGGTCGTTGTTCACAAGTTTATCAGGTCTAATGGAGGATTTGAAGTCATCCTGAAAGTACCTTCTCAGTTTGATTCTTTCTATACTAAGTGTGTCACAACCCCATTTACATCTTAAATACCATTTTCTTCTCTTGCTAAAAGGAGTGGGATTCCTCTCTCATCTTTATAGTCAAGATGAAGGATATTTCTCCTTGGGAGATCCTCAACTATGATAGAGATTAATGACCATTGTTAACTTAAGTTTGTATAAATACTTAGTGTCTAGATTAATTAATAAAGTGAGTCTAGGTACTAACTAAATTAATAAAGTCATTCAAACATACTCCCTTAGTTTTGGGAGTTATTGTTGTTATGTTTGAAGTCATGTATTAAAATTTTTCTTATTTAATAAAATATACAATACATACTACATGGTTTCTTGCTTGCAATCTATTTTATCAACATGGTATCTGGGTATTAGAGGTCCAAAGGCTATGTGATTGGAGATTCAAGCATATCTTTATCAAAAATTGGATGAGGAGACTAGGTTAGATCAACAAGTTGGAGACTTAGGAATCTGGATGTGTGTTATCACGTGAATCTACACCAATTGACTTAGGCAATAACTCTAAAAAACTAATCACGTTGCCATTATTTTCTCTCTCTTTGGATTGGTGCTTTTCCAGTCTCGGGGGTTTGTCCCTAAACCTTGTGTATGTTTTTAACTAATACGCAAATCTACATAACAATCCAATCAGATTAGCACACTAAACCACCCTTGAGATTCCTAGAAGCACTCAAGAACAAGAGTCAATTCATGATTTGAATTATTACGGTTGAGATCAGATTTGTTAAACTAAATCCAACAGTGATCAGACAAATGAAATGAATGTGTGCCTTAAGACAAAACAAGAGTTTAAAATAAGTGCATGGAAAAGAAAACCAAAACCTTGGAAACACAATTGAACATATAATCAACAATGGGATTCAAAGAGCTAATGACACAACATAGTTGAATCTATTCAATATGTTAATCAAAAGACTAAATCCGACCATAATGATCAGCACATTACAAGCTGTGTAAGTTCCATGGCATGTTGTGGTGGAAGAAATTTGTTTGATCTTGATGGAAGAACAATGAAAACAACCTTCTACTGTAAGATGCCTAAGAAAATGTTTATCCCTTGCATATAGATCTCAACTTTGTCATTAAAGAAGCCAAAAAAAAGGAACCATGCCTTAGTTGTGCATGAGGGAAAAAGGATCAAACTGGACTAATAACTTTTGCATGTAGTGCTAACTCTGAGTGACTTGTTGTTTGCCCAAAATAAATCACCAACAGGTTGTAAACAAATTCTTCTCAAAATAGCCATGTTGTAACAACCCTGGTGAAAATTTCATGTAATAAAGGTTAATAAAGGCAAAATAAGACCACGGTTAAGGGACATTTATTCCAAGCTAAATGTTGGGAAAAGAAATCCTAGTGGGCATCACTGGATGTGTGTCTTTGGCTAAGGAAATTGGCAAAGGAAATGGCATTAAAAGGAAAAAGGCATTTTTGGCACATTTATTTATGAAAATAAAGGAAATTAGGAGAAAAGGAAGGTAAAATGTGACAGGTAGCATATGAGGAGGAAATTGAAGGAAAATAATGGAAAATGGAGAAATTAGAGGCCTCATTAACAAAAAGGCTTCTGAGAATCAGTTGGCAAGTTTAGTCAAGCTAACCTTTTGTTACTTCAAGTTTGGAGCTCTCTCATTATTTTCTCTTTCTCTCTCACTCTTGGTCACTTAGAGTTTCCTTGGAGTACTCTAGTTTGGATCAAAGGAAAGGGAAAGTAAGGAAAGGGAAGGAAAAGCAACCAAGGATCAAGGAAAGGAAAGCAGGAATCAAGTAACTTCAACATGAATACTTGCAGGTAACCTTTTGCATGTATGATTTCCTAGTTGGTTTGGACATGCATGGCTTTGCATGTTGGTGTATGGTCCTCTTCCTGTCGGTGGCATAGTTTTGTTGGGTTATGATAGTGGATTTCAGCCTAGCCTAGCCTTTTTCTAGATTTCATGGTATGTTGGTATGCTATTTAGGTTTTTGAGCTTTGGAATTTTCAGATGGATTTCGGAATTCAGGGCAGAGGTGGTCTCAAGGTTCATTCCCAAAGGCCTAGGAATCCCTTGACTAGTTTAGTGGGATACACAGTAAAGCCTGAAGGAGAAGTCTCGGTTTAGGGCCTAGTGATCCGGGTTTGGATTGCGGTAGAGCCTTAGAGACAAGGAGACAGAAAATTTCTCAAGGATACTGATGGATTCTTGATGGCATTCCTATTTTTGTTTGGTTTTGATCACAGTTTGATAAGGGTAGAGGTGGTTTAACCTCTGTATTCCCTTGGTTTTTTTTGGATTGGTTGTTCTATGAGATTGCACATTCATGCTTGGAATATGGCACGGGGGTGACTGGATGAAAGAGATATTTGGTTCAGCCATGACTATGGTTGGGTGGTACGTGGAAGTCCTCAACATGGTTAGATTCAATGATTAATAAAAGCTAAGTTCTCTTAATTTTGCACTGATTTATATGTGGATTTAATGGTTGTTATATTTATGATATTTATATGGTTTTATACTAGTTATAAGCATGGTTGAATGACTGGTTCATGTCATGGTTATTTCATATATTTACTCGTAATTGTTAAATGGATAGATGCAAGACCTAATTGATGATGTAGTAGTTCAATGGAGAAGGAGGTGATCCTTCTAGTTATGTTTCATAAGTCATTTCAGTCATTTATGCTTTGTCTTGTATCCTAGACCTGTAGGTTGCATTGATGCGAAGTGTTTGACAGAAGGCCAGTCCCTGTTGGGGATGGGCAGACCTAGTCCTGAGGTTGATTTTGATTGATGAACATTGTTATCATGTTTTTAATGAATTCTAGAAGTTACAACAATGAATTCTGGGAAGAGGCTAGGATTCTGGGATAGAAAAGTGGCTCAAATCCTGGGGTTGTTGCACAAAACTAGCAATTTGGGTCCACAGTCATTGGGAGGCAGCCCTGTGAGAGAGAATTTGGATTTATGGTCATTCCCTTGCCCATAGCATGCGAGTGACTATGGCCTAAGAGCTGTAGAATAGAAGTGGGACCTAGGGACATGCTGACTGAGTGGCTAACTTGTCTCCCAAGGGTTCCATTAATGATATTGGATGACTGTATTTGATGTTCTGTCGATTCCAGTTCCTTAAGGTGACATAGGAGGTCGAATATGATCATAGTATCATCTCTCCTCATGTTTACCTTGGTTGGCATGGCTACTTTGGGTAGACCTTGGAAGGGGTGTTACAGAGTGTTATCAGAGCGTGGTTTCGCTCTCCTTGGGTGAAGGTGATTGGTCATGCATGCATGTCAGTTTCATGTGTATCTCTTACACTTGCATTCCATGTGCTTGTTGCAATGTATAAGGTTGATCATGGTTGTATTAAGGTTGTCATGAGGAGCTTGATTTGATTTTGTGGAATGTATCATCAAGAGTATATGACTGGTTACATCATTATATGCATCTTGATTACATCCTTGTATGTTAGGTTGCCTTCTTGGTTGTTTGATTACATTTATCAGTTCTGTAGGTTGGTTACAAGAATTGATCACTTATGCTCGACTACATGCATTTATACGTATGTGCAGTTGATTAAGCATTACTTATTCATGTTGATAGTTGCATGTGGCAATGTGTACAATGGAGTAGTGGTTGTTTTCATGCATGAGGTCATGGTTTGTGTAGTTGATATGGTCATGCGTTGATGACTGGACTCTAGATAGAATGATGTGAATATGGTTTGGTACTCATGTGTTATATGCCTATATGTAGTTGTCATGCATGTATGGTATTGGTTATAGTTATGCATGAATAGTAGGTAAATCATGCCTTGTGAAGTCATGGTATGAAATTTTGGTCATCGGGGTGATATTGGTATGTTATGATGCTAATGTGTTGGTTGAGATATAGCATGAGATTCAAATAATCATAACGAGGTTTGCAACATTGGACTTTTGGGTAAGAGCATATTGTCATACAGGTGTTGTATGTTTGGCATGTAGGTATGTAAGTCAAGGATTGTTATATGCATTAGGTTTATGTACATGTCTTTTGATGTTATGGTTACATTCATGATATATGTTAGTTGATTAGTTTAGTTATATGCACATGTGTTGGATAGTCAAGAATGATAGTAACCTGTAGTTGTATGCATTGTTATTGTTGTTTTATATTAGATAACCTAAATATTATGTTATATAATGTTGATGAGCATGATAGGTTAACTTCTTGTGGTTATATGCTAGTAACTTGATGATTAGGGTTATTACAAGATCTTGATGTTATATGTATCATGCTAAATTGGTTGGCATATGCAGATGGTTAGGGTTACGACATTCAGGTATGAGCCGACATATTTGCAATATGGTGTTGTACTAATCTAGATTGACTTTGCATATGTGTGAATGATAATTTTGTATGAGTTATGATGTAAACATGCTAGCTAGTGACTATTTGGATATCATGATCTTATTTATGTTTGGGTTAATATATTGTGAACATATATCTTGCTAATATGGATTGATTGTGCAGTTAATATTGCCTCCCCTGAGATACATTAAGGTATGAGTTTTCTTACGTCATATACTTGGTTCTTGACCAACTGATTATGTCGTCTATTGGGTGTTTGAGTGTTTGGTGTCTATTACGTCATCTAGTTGATTTATTTAACATTTTATGGTTTCAAGTTGGTGGAATGTTTCATGAATTGCATAATATGAGTATGTGTTCAAATGATCTTGTTTTAAGCTGATTGTGCTAACACATATATGTTGACACAGTTGATATGTACTTGCATTTAAGTAGGTGATAGTTGTAGAATTATGTCTAATGATTATGAGTTGACTATGGATTATGACACGATTGTTAGTCCTATTAAATGTTGATTTCAAATAGATAGATATGATTTTTTTGATATCTCGAACATGTGGTTCACATGTGTGAGAAGTTGCAAGGTAACATGCTAGGTTTAGTATGATGAGGTAATAGTTGATGTGTTTACATAACTAATAGTTGGGTGATGTGATAGTGCATAATAAGCCTCGATTGCAACAAAGTAAAAAGGTAAAAGGAAGGAATTGGACAAGAATTCCTTTGGCTATATTTTGAAACCCTAATTCCAAACGAAGGAGTGCTTCGCATACAGGAAGTCTTGTTGACCTTAATATTGTCTGACATTGTGTATGTGCTAGATTCATGAACATGTACTTGACAAGTAGATTAGCTACAGGTGGATCTGTCAAGGGGATTGGAACCCCTTGAGAGATGGTGTGGATGTGTTTGGTTACAAGGAAATGTGCGTAGCACAACAAGATAAGGTAACTAGTGTATTTCTGTGTTTATTTATGCACTAACAATTATGTGTTAATGACAGCATTATGCAGGGAGTTGCATGGCAAAAGATATTGCCATGCATCTTCAAGAAGGACCAGGTTGATCTTTCCTCGAGAACCATGGGGATTGATTCATCGTGTCTGTTGTTAGTCTTGTGCTTTGGTGTTTTGCGACTGTTGTGCTTGATTTGCGATTTTGCATGTGTATGGTGCATAACTATGCCACTTTATTGTGATGTCATGTTGTTATTAGTTTTCATGGTTTTCTTCTTGGTATTGCCTTTTATGTTTTAAGTCTTGGGAATTTTTTGGGAAAGAGGAAAGTTAATGGAGCTCAAGGAGAGTTGTGTGGCACCCAACAGGTAATTTAAGACTCACATGAAGTTTTGTGCATGAGTAAACACAATGGAAGGTAAGACTATGATAGTCGATTGGACTGGTTGGTCCATAGTGGTAAACGGATGGTGGCAATACAGACATGTGAAAGGTAACTAGAAAAGGTAAAGTAAATGGATCTGAGGTGTCAAATGCCTAACTATGTTTGGAACGGTTGTTCTCAATGTTGTGCATGTTTTGCATGTTGTGCATGAGTAAAGTAAGTTCTCTTAACCTAGACCTTATGTTATCTGGTAATTATGTTATGATCATGATTATGTTGATGTTTATATATGTATACATGTATGTGTGTATGTATGTCATTGTCTGACAGGATGGTGATTTTTTTATCCTGATGATTATGTATGCATGTATGTATGTATTGGTGTCACTATTTGACAGGATTGTCATGGATCATTCTTGTGAAGGAGTGGTTTCTTATATAGGTGAATGGCATTACGAGGTTCCTAGTCTTACAAGGGATCAAGTGGGAAGAGTAGTCATGACAAATATATGAGGTTAGTATATGCGGTTATGAGTTGATATCGTATATTTGTATTATGCCTATGTTATGGACAGGTTATATGGAGGGAGACAATGGTGAAATGAAAGCAGTGTGGTCTGTGACATGCTGGACTAGCATGGATAAGACACTGGAAGCAAGGTTGTTTGGTAAAGAAACTGTGGTTTTGGATGTGTGGTACTATTGTTGTGCACATGTTGTATATGTTGTACATGTTGCATTTGTGATATTGTGTGCATGCAGTGTTGTGTATACATAGCATGTGTACATGTTTCTTATGCAATGTTATGTATAGGATGGTACACATAGTGTTGTGCGAATGTTGCATATGCAGTGTTGGATATAGATGTTGCTATGTACATGATGGATATTTGGTGTTGTGTGCATATGGTGTTGTTCACATGTTGGGTATGCAGTCTTATGTACAGATGACGTTATTTACATGTTGGATATGCAGTGCTATGTACAGGTGGTGTTGTGTGCATGTTGTACATGTGGCGCTATGTACATGTGGTGTTGTGTGCATGATTGTACAAGTGGTGTAGTGTGCATGTGGTGCTTTGTACATGTTGTACAAGTGGTGTTGTGTGCATGTGGTGCTTTGTACATGTTGTACAAGTTGTGTTGTGTGCAAGTGGTGATGTATACATGTTGTGCATGTGGCATTGTGTATATATCGTGTGTGTGGTACTATGTATATGTGGTATTGTGTACATGTTGTACAGTGGTGTAGTGTACATGTGGCGTTGTGTACATGTTATGTAAGTGGTGTCGTGTACATGTGATGTTGTGCAGACATTGTGCAGGTGGGTGCAATGTACAGGTGGTACTGTGTACATGCTGTACATATGGCATCTGTGTACATGTGGTATTATGTACATGTCGTACATGATGTGTTGTGGGCATACGACAATATGTGTATGTGCACATGGTTTAGGAGAAGGCACTGGGTGTTTGTCATGTGTGGAAACCGATCCAAGGTGCGTACAGAATAAGGATAAAGTTGGAAGCTAAGGATTAGTTAAAGGATAAGTATCAGTATTTTACTTCAGTTTTATTATGCATGTGATTTATGATTATGGTCTATGATGATTATATGTGATCTATGATTCCAGTTTATGATGGTTGCATGTGATTTATGATGTTGATATATGCTGATTATGTTTTGAGATAACTAGATGTGATATGTTTATACATGATGTTTTGATCAAACAATTAGTTTGACTTGTTGTGATAGGAAGCGAACAAAATTGCAAGTGAACCTTATTGATGAATTACCAATGAGGTGTGATTTGAGGTTATTTCAATTTATTTGAATCTAATAGAAATTATGAGCTTGGAATAGGAATGCATGAACATGCCCAGTTGGGTGGTTGAAATCTACTACAAGAATGGGCAACAACAATAAAGAAATTGGAACATGCAGTAGTATGATGATAGAGTACTTCAGGAGCAGGGCCATTGTGGCACACTAGTACCCAATAGTGTCCACTAATTTCCATGAGCATGCTATGATCGGCATGATGGTTTTGAGGCAAGTATATGCATTGGATGTTTTATATTCTGATGCGAGGAAGCCTTGCCAAGGGATGGATCGCCCGGGATATGGGATTCCAGGGAACTTGGAAAGTGAGTGATTGCACAGAAGGGGGTGACCAAATTTCCCAAGGGATTGTGTAGCAAAGAAGGGAAGGTCATAGATATATTTTTTTGGTCATTATCATTGCTAGATGGAATCACATGACATTGGGAGTGTGCCCTAGAACAATGAGTCAATAATTTTTCACTGAGGGAACAAGTCGCGCAAGATTGTAGTGCTAGACATTGGATGCAGCTTTGACTATGACAGTGGATTCTAGACTTCCTGGGGAGGAGGTGAATCCTGGTACTACTTTGAGGGTGGATGTGTGATCCTCTGGATTTCCTTGTTGATTGATAAGAGCATCGTATCCTTTATTTACGTGTTTAGAAAATTTACATATGTGTATATGTGATTATTATAAATACTGTAATGAGCTATGTTATAAAGCTCTAGCATGCGGTATGGTTGTTATCTGGTCATGTTGTCCTGATGTTTTTCTTTTCAGCAGGTCATTCATTGTAAATACTGTAACGAGCTAAGTTATAAAGCTCCATGGGTAGTATGTTTCTTTTTCAACGCTTTTGTTGAGGTCTTGGTGTGGTTTAACACTAAGGATGGTGTTCCCCAAGGGGGGGGGGGGGGGTTCTGTAACAACCCTGCTGAAAATTTCATGTAATAAAGGTTAATAAAGGAAAAATAAGACCACGGTTAAGGGACACTTATTCCAAGATGAATGTTGGGAAAAGATATCCTAGTGGGTATCACTAGATGTGTGTTTTTGGCTAAGGAAATTGGCAAAGGCAAAGGAATTAAAAGGAAAAAAATGCATCTTTGGCACATTTATTTATGAAAATAAAGGAAATTAGGAGAAAGGGAAGGTAAAAGGTCATAGGTTTCATGTGAGGAGGAAATTGAAGGAAAATAATGGAAAATGAAGAAATTAGAGGCCTCATTAATGAAAAGGATTCTGAGGATCAATTGGAAAGCTTAGTCAGGGTAACCTTTTGTTAGTTCAAGTTTGGAAATCTCTCATTATTCTCTCTCTCTCTCTCTCTCTCTCTCTCTCGCTCTTGGTGACTTAGAGTTTTCTTAGAGCACTCTAGTTTGGAGAAAAGGATAGGGAAAGCAAGGAAAGGAAAGGAAAAGAAAGCAAGGATCAAGGAAAGGAAAGCAGGACTCAAGTAACTTCAACAGGAATACTTGCAGGTAGCCTTTTGCATGTGTGATTCCTTAGTTGGTTTGGACATGCATGCCTCTGCATGTTGGTGTATGGTTCTCTTGCAATCAATGGCATGGTTTTTTCGAGCTATGACAGTGGATTTCAACCTAGCCTAGCCTTTTTCCAGATGACATGGTATGTTGGGATGTTATTTCAGTTTTTGAGCTTTGGAATTGCTAGATGGATTTCGGAATCCGGGGAGGAGGTGGTCTCAAGGTTCATTCCCAAAGGCCTAAGAATCCCTTGACCAGTTTGGAGGGATATGCGGTAAAGCCTAAGGAAGAAGTCTCGTTTTAGGGCCTAGTGATCTGGGTTTGGATTACATTAAAGCCTCAAAGACAAGGATACAGAAAATTCCTCAAGAATAGTGATGGATTTCGTATGGCATTCCAAGTTCTATTCAATTGTGGTCATAGTTTGATGAGGGTGGAGGTGGTTTAACCTTTGGATTCCCTTGGTTGTTCTATGAGATCCCACATTCATTCTTGGAATATGGCATGGGGGTGACTGGTTGCAAGAGAGATTTGGTTTAGCCATGTCTATGGTTGAGTGGTCTAAGGAAGTCCCGAACCTGGTCAGATTTGCCTATGATTAATAAAAGCTAATTTTTTTTGCTTTTGCACTGATTTATATGTGGATTTAATGGTTGTTATATCTCTAATATTTATATGGTTTTATGTTGGTTATAAGCATGGTTAAATGATGAGGATTGGGCTCTGCGGCTCTCGGAGGTTTTGATCCCACATGATCTAAAATTGCAGTGAACCGCAGCAAGGAAACCTACCATCGAAGACTCTCTCGGCAACCCCATCAAACCCTGGATCAAATTGCCTTGCAGGGATTTAGATGGAAACATCGTGGGGAAGATGAGGGTGCAGGCACCCAAGAACTGTCCTGAAAGGAGAACACAAAACATCATTGGCGATTTCTCCAAGGTGATCGCTGATGCTGAAAACATGCAAGCAGAGGAAGAGAGACTCCCAGGACGAGATCAAAGTATTTTTGCTACTGGCAGAACAGATCTCGAGCCACAGGCAGTGCTAGAGGCTGGATCTGGAATCAGATCTACGTTTTTTCACATGAATTTCTCTTCTCTCTAGTCTGACACGACTTGGATCAATAAGGAATGGTCGTTCCACAGCCTAGTTCATCTGATCAAGGTAGAAATCTGCTGCATCGGGCCTCTGACTATCAGGATTCTGTTCCCAGCGGGATCCAAAGGGGCAGCCGGAAAACACGACATCTCCCCAATGCTGGCACTCTGGAAGAAAGGACTCTGGTGTCGTGACCAGGTCTGTGGAGCCAGACTTGATGCAGATCTGATTGAGACAAATTTGACAAATAGGGCAGATTTGGAATTAAATGACCGCTTCCAAATATTTGTTAGAATGCCCAAGGGGAACTCAACACTGATATGGGTTTCAGCTACAGACAGTATAAGAGATATGAAATACAACATTGCAAATCAGATCGGCTACTCGGCTGGCGAGAAACACCTATTAACAGGAGGCAGATCTCTTCAGGACTTCCGATCCATAAAGGATTACAATATAAAGCCAGGATCTACAATCATCCTCAATCTGAGACTACTAGGAGGCGCAACATCTGGCAAAGCAACAGTAGGAGGCAGCGGATCTAAATCAACCCACATCTCAGATCCACTCCAGCAGCATAGAGGTGACGGAACTTCTTACAAGAAGATTTTACAAGGAGGGAAAGTTTCTCCAACAGATCCGAAACAGGCTAGATCAAAACAGAGCCCATACATAGTGGAGCAGTTGCAGCACACTCTAGAACTGACAATTGAAACAACAGAAGCAGAGAAGGTATGTAATAGCTATGAAAAGCAAGCTATCATCTGTCGTTTTAATGGTTTTTGGCCCAAACCATTTGATCTGTTTCATTGGATTCTCACAAAATGGTCTCTAGATTGTGAGATCCACCTCTGCTCAAAAGGGTTTTTTATAGTCAAATTTCAATCCCCAGAAGTCAGAGATCTTGTGATCCAAGAAGGACCTTGGTTCTGGGGATCTTCGGGTCTTTTCATCACTCCATGGTTCCCAGATTTTGATGCAAACACTTTCGTTGTATCTAAGATGCCAATATGGGTTCGTCTTCACAACCTCCCCATCCATTTTTGGGATCAAAAGGTGTTGGAAAGCATAGGCAACGCCATAGGCAAATATATCAAAATGGATACACAGAGAATAGAGGAAAGAATTTTTACTTTTGCACGCATATGCGTGGAAGTAGATCTCAGTAAAGGATTACCGGGAAGCATAAAACTGAAACATAAAGACCGCAACTGGATGCAGTCTTTAGACTATGAAAATACAGCTTTCAGATGCAGAATATGTCGGCAAACTGGACATCTCCAAAATGCTTGTCCGGAATATAAAAAGAACAGCCGCAGAAAGAAGAGAACTGGTAGTCAACAAAAAGGATGGAAATTCAGCCATTCAGATTCGGAAGAGGAGGAAGAGGATGAAGAGGAAGACCCTGGTCCAAACGAAAGTATCCCAGCAGAAACACAAAAGACTTCTATACAAGAGACCAAGGAATCACAATCTGGGAAAAATCCAAATTCAATGGAAATTAGTGGAACTAAAAGGCAACATTCATCAGATACTTCAGATTCAGACAAAGAAAATCCTAGACCCGGTGAAGAAAATTCACTCCAAATTGTTCCCATAACCCCAGCACAAGGAGAATGGCGAAAGGTGGAGAAGAAAAAGGGGAGAAAGTCTTGATCCTCCAAGTTTGGCTCCTCTGTTCTCGATTTGGTTGTTTGAAATTTTGCTTCTATTTCTTGCCCCTTTTTTTCTCTCAATGTTGACAGGCACTAGCCCGAAATCTTCCTCATACGAGGAGGCCGTGCATTTGCTCAGTAACTTTCTCTACTTGTTTTTGGTGGGACTAAATATTCATCTAGCGAGCTCTATGATTCACACATTATAGAGAAAAATGAATGCTTTAGCATATACTATGTAACTTTTTATCCTGGTAATAAAAAGTTTGATTTTTTATTTGGAAGAAAAAAACATGGTTGAATGATTGGTTTATGTCATGGTTATTTCATATATTTACTTGTAACTATTAAATGGATGGAGGCAAGACCTAATTGATGATGTAGTAATTTAATGGAGAAGGAGGTGATCCTTCTGGTTATGTTTCATAAGTTATTTTAGTCATTTATGCTCTGTCTTGTATCCTAGACCTGTAGGTTGCATTGATGCCAAGTGTTTGACATAATGTCAGTCTCGGTTGGGGATGATCAAGCCTCATCCCGAGGTTGATTTTGAGTGATCAACATTGTTATCATGTTTTTAATGAATTTTGGAAGTTACAACAAGTTCTGGTTAGATCCCAGGATTCTAGGCTAGAAAAGTGGCTTAATTCCCAAGCTTGCTGGCACACAACTAGCAATTTTAGTCCACAGTTGCTGGTAGGCAGGCCTGTGAGAGAGAATTTGGTTTTTTGGTCATTATCTTACCCATAGCATGGGAGTGACTATGGCCTAAGGGCTGTAGAATAGAAGTGGGACCCAAGGACATGCTGACTGAGTGGCTAACTTGTCTCCTGAGGGTTCTATTCATGATGTTGGATGACCGTATGTGATGTTCTGTTGATTCCAGTTCCTTAAGGTGACATAGGAGGTCGAATATGATCATATTAGCATCTCTCCTCATGTTTACCTCGGTTGGCATGGTTACTTTGGGTAGACCTAGGAAGGGGTGTTACAGAGTGTTATCAGAGCTTGGTTTTGCTCTCCTTGGGTGAAGGTGATTGGTCATGCATGTATGTCAGTTGCATGTGTGTCTCTTACACTTGCATTCCATGTGCTTGTTGCAATGTATAAAGTTTATCATGGTTGTATTAAGGTTGTCATGAGGAACTTGATTTTATTTTGTGGAATGTATCATCAAGAGTATATGACTGGTTACATCATTATATGCATCTTGATTACATACTTGTATGTTAAGTTTCCTTCTTGGTTGTTTGATTACATTTATCAGTCACGTAGGTTGGTTACAAGAATTGATCGCTTATGCTCGAATACATGTGTTCATACATATGTGTAGTTGATTAGGCATTGTTGATCCATGTTGATAGTTGCATGTGGCAATGTGTACAATGGAGTAGTGGTTTTGACCTCTTTAAGACCCAAAAAAATGATGTAAATAAGGAAAAAATTGAGGCAGATCTAGGGCCTAAGCTTGCCTATAAGTTTGTCAATGTTTGACTCAATAAATCAACTCTCAAATTTGTTTTAGTACTCTATTTTATTTATGGTTTTAGTTCCATTTGAGGAATCCACCAATAATACATTTTGAATCAAGGTGTTTCATCCAAATAATAATATTTATTCATCTTTTTTGGAGTTTTGAATTGAAATTTCATACCTTGCTTCCTTTCTATTTGTTTTATAATAAACCAATATGCTTGTGGAATTTTACTTACTTTTTCATCTATTTATGTGCAAAAACAGATGGAGTTGTTTTATAAAATTTCTACCAGTGAAGAGAATTCTATCATTGGCATTGTTAAGTTTCGAGAAGGTTTTACATTTTCTAAAATCTGAGATGAAATTGTGGATGATGAAATCATTGGACACCCTTTTGATTTTATCCAGGATGGATTAAATTTAAATCCAAAGCAAGAGAAAAAATGGAAATTTTATACAACACTTTTAGGCATCAAGAGAAAACTAGGCACATTTGATGTGGAAACATAGGGTTCAAATGTAGTGGAAACAATAACAATCTTTGAAAACATTGAAGTGAATGTGGGGGGACCTATGCATAAACAACCAAGAGTTGAAAATATGTCTTTGTCAATGGAACAAGCCATAGTTGTTGATCTTAGTGTATTGGCATCTTGGGAAAAAAAAGTGGAAAGTTTAATGGAAGAGTTTGTCAATGATAAAATTACTCTCAAAGTATATTCAGGAAAGGGAGAATCTAAAATAAAGATGCAATGTGAAATTTGTGGATTTGATTATGGAATAAGTGATGTATCCTTGGTAGCGTGAACAACATGTGACTTCAAAAACCATCATATGAAAATAGGGGTCCATCAACAACGCCTTTCAATGCCAAGTGGTAGTGAAATTCCTTCATGTAACAAAGAACAATAGACACAGATGGTTGGAGATCAATTTCATATTGATCAAGCAATCAAATTTATAGACGATTTCAACAAGACAAAAGAGCCTAATTTGTTCAAGGTGGTGGAAGAAACGCTTTCAAACTATAAGGACATGAAAAAATTGAGATTGGAATGTACACGATGTAATAAATGGTTTTTTTAGTGCCAACAAGTGGTAATATTGTGAGTTCTCTAAATGAACACGTGAAATTAAAGAAGCACACTACTACTATTATAAATGAGGCTTCACATGATGAGATTGGGCTAAGGAGTGGCACGATTGGGAGACCCAAGAAGCCTACCAATGATAAGTCCCAAGAAAGTTTGACTAGGTTCTTGGTCCCATCATCACCATCAATATTACATATGGGTTCTACAAGTGCAAATTCTTCTACTTCAGGTGTGTTAATTAACAACTTAAACTAAACTTGAATATGAATTTGTATATTATTTTATTTATCTTACTCAAAATTCATATGTTTTTTATCGTGTTTCCATCTTAATGTATCTCAATTATCTCCTTTGTTACTGCAATGTTGGGGTTTTTGATATCCTTATACTAATAGAGATGGGGAGAGATTGGAAACAAAGGTCCTAATGGATGATCAAAGGGGTGGAAAATTATGGGCCATAGAGAAGCATACCAAGATCATGCTATGTTATGAGGGTATTGAATGTTGTATTGATGGTACATATAGGCATATTCATTACAAGAGGGATTCTGAAATAGGGATCCCATTTGATTCATTAACATACAGATTTTGTAAGTTGGTTCTAGAATGTGATGACTTTAGGATGTGATTATATCATGAATCAATATGCACCAAATTATAAAAGAAGTCAACGAGATACAAGAAAAGGTAGAAGACTAGACTATTTGACTCAAAATGCACTGAAGAATATTGCAAGGGTTACAAATTCTAACCATAGATCAACAATGTGAGCTTTTTGGTGGGAGAGGGAAATACTACACTCTCTATTAGAATGAGATCCCTAAAGGAAAATTTGTTCAAATCGATAGAAAGGAAGAATATCTTTAGGTTTTGCAAGGATGTGTGTGAGGCACACAAGTAAGGAAAACTACAAGGTAAAGATGTAGTTTGGGAATTTGTCAAGGATATCTTTCATAATTCGATGCATGAAAAATCAAGGAGAAGGTATAGTGCATCCACAAAATCCCTTTATGAGATGATCAAGTTATGGGGAGGTCCTAGATTACATAGCTTTATTAGCTTGAATCTAGATGGTCCTTCAATATCTACGACTTTAAGGCAACTTAGAAAGTCATTAGCATATATCCCAGGGGAGCACGAGCACATTTTTTAGGCAGTCAGAAAATTTTATGTTTCTTATAAATCCAAGCATGGTATAGATGGACCAATTCTTGTATTTCTTGTTGAAGATGAAACAATTGTGAAAAAACATGTTAGGTGGGTAGAAAAAAGTGATAAACTGGTGGGAGTTTGTGGTATGAAAGAATAACATCAATGCCAATCACATTTCTTAGTGAGATTTGGTGAGGAAGCTACTGATCCAAGATCTTTTGCTTCTAGATGTATTAAAGAATTACATGGATAAATTGCAGCTTAACCATAGAAATTTAATGTGCACATGAGAGAAGAGGAGAAACACATAAGAGCATGAAAGAAGACAAGAGACTTGATAATGGAGTTCATCCAATTTGGACTACGTCTCTGGTACTTGCTCAATCAATGGAGAGACCTTCATTCATTAAGTGGCATGAGAAAGAAGCAGTACAATCAATATTTACAAAAAGGAGTATTATACCTCCAATCTGGAAAATCGTCGAACAATGGAGAGCTTTGTTGCATAAACTGGCATCACCATTGAGTTCCTATTGCCGAGAGGTGAAAAATCGATATAAAACTTGCCCTTTTGATACTGGACCAAAACTGACCCCTGGAAAATGTGCTCAGGCAAGGTTCCACCCCCTGTCACAAGCCTGCTCACGGTTCTGCCACCTGCAAGTCATTCGCCTCGAAATACATGCATGCCCCCTCCCCCCGATGCACTATGCAAAAAGGTTGATATACATTTTGGTGGGTGGATTATCTAATGAGGTTGTTGGGCGCATTAGTTAAAGATAAAAATGGTTGAGGATGGGTCGGGGGATCAAAACCCACTCCTCCCATTTTTAACACATAATAGTTTGTTGTTTTAACTGTTGGGTGGCGGGTCTGCTGTTTTGGTGCCCCACGCCCCCTTTCTGCCAGTGGTTACGTAGATAAGTGAGGTGGAGGGGCGGCAGGGTTGACAGCCTGCACCCCCCACCATATATTTAATATGGTTCTGTTTGGTGGACTCCAGGGGTGGCGGGGTCATGGCCACCCACCCCAATTCAACTTTGGTTTTTGGTTATGGGTTCTGGGGGCAATGAGTTCATGACCGCCCGCCCCATATTTATATATATATATTTTTAAATAAATAACCACCCCTATTTAAAAATTTTCCAGAACCTTAGGCATATTAGACAAATTAACAGACCCACAATTTTGCTCAGAAAACTGGTTGGATTCCAGTGATGAATTCTTGCCAAATTGTGCCCTCCTTAAGCCTGCCACATGGTTAAGTCAACCCCCAACTTTGAATGATTCTATCTTCTTCATATGGACTCAGATTGGAGTGTTGTTCGCACCGTTGGAATCAGGGCGATGAGAACTTCGATCTAATGTCAAGTTAATTGATTTTCTGCCACTTTGAATTTTGAGCCATCTTCTTGCCACTGGTGTCTGGAGATCCACCTAGATCAATCCTCCCCATTGTGGAGCTTTTGGACTGCCAAAAGCTTTATCAGTCAATTGGAAAGTGAGGGAATTATTCCCTCACTCTTTCTTTTATTAGCCATTTTGCCTTGCTAGGGTGCATCCCTTTGAAACCAACTCGAAGGTATTCCACATCTCCCCATCGTAAAGTCATGGTTCTTCTGTCAAGGATGATATCTTCAGGCAACTCATCGAGATATTCTGGTGCAAAATCATCAACTTTAGGAACTGATCCCACCTCCTCGATGTCCATAATCAATGGTGGCTCATAAAGCTTTAAGTTTTCCACATTCACTATGGAGTACATTTGCATATATGACGGCAAATCGAGACGAAAGGAATTGTCTCCAATCTTCTCCATTATGGTGAACGGACCATAATGGATTGGTCACAAATTCTTCCCTTCTCCCTTCATTCTGTCCTTGCTGATATGAAACCACACTTTGTCACCCACTTGAAATTGATGGTCGACTCGGTGTTTGTCATGTTGAGCCTTGTATTGAGCTTGAATTTTCTCCAACTGCTCCTATACTGCTTGGTGAATCAACTGGATCCGCTAAATGAACTGTTGTGATTTGTCCCTGTCATCACGTCCACTAGAGTCATCTTCCCTTCCAAAACCATATCAAAAGGATCTTTGGGCAGGTAGCCAAAAACATGTCTCAAATGGTGAATGATGCGTAGATGAGTGCACTGCTCAATTGTAGGAATGTTGCACCTATGGAATATGTTCATCCCACAACTTAGGATGTTTTGCACAATAGCCTCACAAAAAGTGTACCATGGTGTGGTTGACAACCTCTGTCTATCCGTCGATTTGTGGATGAAATTTCATGCTTCTTTTCAACTTGGTTTCCATCATCATCCACACACTGGTCCAAAAATCTCTGAGAAAGCGAGAGTCTTGATCTAACATAATCGATGTGGGCAACCCAAAATGGATCCAAACATGCTAAAAGATAAGATAAGCAGTATGCTCTGCAGTGATTTGCTTTTTACAAGGCATTAAAATACACATCTCAACGACGACATACAAATAGTCGTGACCTTTTATAGACAAAGGAAAACCTCCTACAAAATCCATCGACACGCTTTCCCATAGATGACTCAGAATAGGGAGTGGTGTGTAGAGCCCGAGTTTTCTATTAGAGGGTTTTGAAACAGAACACATCACACATCCCTTTACATAGCAAGTCACAATGTTCTTCATATGAGACCAAAAAAAAAATCTTTGTACATGACACAAATTTTTTTCAACACCAAAATGACCAAACATAAGGGAGGTGTGGGCCTCCCGGATTACGTGTACCCTTTCCCCTGTGGGTATGGATAATTTGCCAAGGTGATACAATAGTTTCCCCTGTGGGTATGCATAATTTGCCAAGGTGATACAATAGTTTCCCCTGCAAGTGATAGTTTTCCACCTCTGAACCATGGGTTAGTTTTGTATAAATCTCCTTAAAGTCATCATCATTAGCATATTGTTTAGCATAACTTTCAAAAGATAACGAAGCATTATGCAAAATAACAGAACCGGAAATAAGAGAACGAGATAGCATATTGGCCACTTTGTTGCTAGTGCCCTTCTTATACTTTATTACAAGATGAAACTGCTAAAGAAAACCCATCCACCTGAAATTACAAGCTTGTTGCAACTTGGTTTGTGACTGAAGATACTACAAGGACTGATGATCCGTATGGATGATGGTCTCCTTGCCGATCAGGTAGTGTTTCCACCTTTTCACACTCTGGACCAAAGCATATATCTCCTTGTCATAAGTGGGATAGTTTATCACAGCATGAGAGAATTTCTCTAAATGGTAACATATCAGCTTATTTTGCTGCATCAGTGCGGCTCCCATGGCATATCTGTTGGCGTCTATCTTGATCTCGAATGGCTATTGGAGATCTGGTAAGTCCAAGACCAATGTGGTGCTGATATTTTCTTTCAATGTTTTGAAGGACTTCTGTTGGTTTCCTCCCCATTGAAATACTTGCCTTACACTTGTCAATGTGTGTAGAGGTGCTGCAATAATGGAGAAATTGGCAATAATTCTCCCCCAATACTGTACTGCACCCAAAAAGTTGCGAACCTCAGTTACACTAGTAGGATTAGGCCAATTTACAATTGCTTCAACTTTAGAAGGATCAATTTTTAACTGACCATGACCAACAATATGACCTAGGTAAACCAAAGAGGTTTTCCTAAACTCACACTTTGACAATTTTACATAGATTTTTTCTTTTTTCAATACATCAAGCACTTTCTTTACATGGCATACATGTTCATTCCAATTTTTACTAAAGATAAGAATATCATCTAGATATACAAGAACAAATTCATCAATGAAAGGCCTAAAGATATCATTCATGACCCTCATGAAAGTGGTTGGAGCATTGCAAAGTCCGAATGGCATCACCATCCATTCGAACAACCCATATTTGGTCTTGAAGGTAGTTTCCAACACATCTTGCTCTGCAATTCAGGCCTAGTGATAACCACTACACAAATCCAATTTGGTGAAATAGATAGCATTCTTTAATTGATCTAGTAAATCATCAATTCGTGGAAGAGGGTAACGATTTTTCACTGTGATTTTATTTAGTGCTCAGTAATCCACACACATCCTCCATGTGCCATATTTCTTTGACACTAAGACAATTGGTGAATAGCACAGAGAAGTGCTTGGTCTGATGACCCCTTGGTTCAATAGTTGTTGCACCCTCTTTTTGATCTCCTCCATCTCAATAGTCGACATCTTGTACATGCCAATCTTTGGTAAAGGAGCGTCATGCTACAAATGGATCTCATGTTGGATTTCCCTCTTCAGACGTAATCCCCTTGGTTCCTAAAACATCTCATCATAGTTAGAAAATAATTCATATAATTCCTTTTGATGCACATGATCACAACCATGGAAAGCATCCGATAATTCTGCATCTTTCCCACTTACAACCATAAGCATGAAACCCTTACTGGAATTCACCAACCCCTTCATTTGTCCTGCACTTACAAGGCTAGCATTGATTTTATCTTGATGAGCCCTTACGATATATTCTACCCCATATTTTGTGATTTGGTATTTGCTTTCATGATGGAAGAAGATTGCATTTCTATCATACAAATATGCACTCCCTAACACCATGCCATAGATATCCAATGGTATCACATCAAGTTCTACCTCATCCACTAACTTAGAAGCGATCACAAATTTAACCTTGCACTGCTTAGTTACATTCAATTTTTCTTTATCATGTATCCATCCAAGCGGGTAAGGTTTTGGATGTGGTTTGGTTTCTAAGCCTAGATTCTTTACCAAAGACTCTGCAATTAAATTTTCTTGGGATCTGGTATCAAATAGCTTTTCCACTTTTGTATGATTTATGACAACTATAATATGAAATAACTCAATTCTCTTTCGTTCATTAGGAAGAGACTCATCTATTGAACTAGTGCCTTCATGTGATTCAGAATTAACATGAGGTGTAAGAGTACCTTTTGTTCCTACTGTCGTGATCAATGCTTCATCTCCAGAATTGGATCCAAGGTCTTGCTGCACAGTTGCCACTATCTTTTGCTTGCCTTTTCCTCCATACTTCTTTGGTCTCTTTTTTGGGTACAATTTCCAACAATGATCATCATCATGACCTTCCTTTTTGCAGTGAGTGAAATAAGGCCTTTCTCCTTCATCTTTCTTGGTTGATGTCGTCCTCTTCTCCTTTCCCTTTCCTTTCACTTCGGGTTTGCCATTTGGAGGTTTGAAAGGTAGTTTCTTGAAATGATCATCTCTTTCATTTTTTCCCATGTTCTCAAGATGAATGGCCTTTACACTGGCCGAGTCAATAGTAGTTGGTTCAAACAATAATAATGAATGTCTAATGTAACTATTTAATGATCCAATATACTTAGTTACTACTTCAGGTGAGTCAAGTGCAATGCCCAAATTAAGTGCTTGTTTTCTAAACTCATCGGTAAAGTTTTGAACATCCTGACCTCTACCTTACCTAAAGTATTGCTAATCCATTAAGGCTTTTTTCTTATAACCCAAGGGATAAAATTGTTCCTTTAATACAAAAATGAAACTAGGCCATGAGGAAAGAAGATTACCCACACTCTTACTGCTTCACAATTTTCTCTCCCACATTCTCTCCCACCAGACGAGAGCGATGCCACTCAGCTGAAGAGAGTCCATCTGAATCTTTTCCTTATCCTCTTCGATTTGCTGAATCCTACAGTAGATTTCAATTTGCCTAATCTAGTTATTAATCTTTTCTGCATTACTTTCACCGTTATACATGGGAAGATCAAATTTGACATATAATTTAAAGAAAGGTTCTTAGATGCATCCCTTGAATTTCTATGATGATGGTGATGAGAGGAAGAAGCACTTTCACTCATGGAAGGAGAAGAACGGGGTTCTTCTCCACCATTCCTGTGCACTGAACCTTGTTCTTCTCGATTTCTCTCTTCTTCTTTCTCCAGCCTTGAAAGCAATTGATCGACTTTTTCTGCCATTGTATAGAAGGTTTTGCAGTAGTTGCGCTCCTCTTCATAACAAGCCTCTTCATCTGCCATGTTTCTCCTTCGATGTGCACGCCCCGCTTCAGGATCGAAAAACTTTAGTTTCCCTTCGCCTCTTTGGAGCCTGTTTCTTGTTAGCATACAAACATGCAATTCACATCTACAAAGACCTGCTATGATACCACTTGATCCAAGATCTTTTGCTTCTAGATGTATTAAAGAATTACATGGATAAATTGCAGCTTAACCATAGAAATTTAATGTGCACATGAGAGAAGAGGAGAAACACATAAAAGCATGAAAGAATATAAGGGACTTGATAACAGAGTTTGTCCAATTTGGACTACGTCTCTGGGCCCTGCTCAATCAATGGGGAGGCCTTCATTCTTTAAGTGGCATGAGAAAGAAGAAGTACAATCAATATTTACAAAAAGGAGTCTTATACCTCCAATCTAGAAAATGGCAAAAAAATAGAGAGCTATATTGCAGAAACTAGCATCACCGTTGAGTTCCTTTCGCCGAGAGGTGCAAAATCGATATAAAACTTGCCCAATTCTGACATTGGACCAAAACTGACCCCCTGGAAAATGTGCTCAAGCAAGGTTCCGCCCCCTATCACAAACCTGCTCATGGTTCCGCCACCTGCAAGTCATCTGCCTCGAAATATGTGTGCACCCCCTCCCCCCAGCACACTATGAAAAAAGGTTGATATACATTTTGGTGGGTGGATTACCCAATGAGGTTGTTGGGCGCATTGGTTAAAGATAAAAATGGTTGAGGAGGGGTCGGGGGATCAAAACCCACCCCTCCCATTTTTAACACATAATAGTTTTTGTTTTAACCGTTGGGTGGCGGGTTCACTTTTTTGGTGGCCCACACCCCCTTTTCCGCTGGTGGTTACGTAGATAGGTGAGGTGGAGGGGTGGTGAGGTTGACAGCCCGTGCCCCCCACCATATATTTAATATGGTTCCGTTTGGTGGACTCCAAGGGTGGCGGGGTCATGGCTACCCACCCCAATTCAACTTTGGCTTTTGTTTATGGGTTCTGGGGCGGCGGGGTCATGGCTTCTTGCCCCGTATTTTTAATATATATATATATATATATATATAATATATCTATATATATATATATATATATATATATATATATATATATATATATATATATATATATATATATATATATATATATACCCACAATTTCCAAAACCTTAGAATATTAGACAAATTAACAGAAAATTTCTGGCCAGATTCCGGTGCCAAATTCTTACCAAATTGCACCCTCCTTAAGCCTGCCACATGTAAGTCAACCCACAACTTTGAATTCTTCTATCTTCTTCATACAGACTCATATTGGAATGTCATTCGCACCAGTAGAATCAAGGTGAGGAGCACTTCGATCTGATGTCAAGTTAAACGACTTTCTGCCACTTTGAATTTTGAGCCTTTTCCATGCCACTGGTGTCTGGAGATCCACCGAGATCAGTTGTAGGCTACGAGATTATAATAGATTCTTTTAAGAATAATGCTATTGGCCATTATGCACGTGTTATTATTGCAAACCCTTTACATGAAAGTCTTCCTCATTTGATTGTGGTTGTTCATCCAAAATGCAATAGGTTCAATGAAAATTTGGTTTATCAACAATGGGAAAAGGTAGAATCTATGTGGAAGAAACACGTGGAAAATAATTTGGGACCTATTATTGGGAATTCCTCATATGGGGATAGTAGAACAAGACGACTTATGTTGAAGGATTATTCTTCAACATCAGGTCTTCGATATCAAATTCCATGGGAAGGGTGGAGGCTAATTGGGTTGTAAAATGGTTGCGATGTAATAGGATTGCGTGACCAAGATTACATCCACAACGACAAAAATCTAGTGAATCCTTTGTTTAGAAGTCGAGGAGAATTGGTTTTAGGAAATGAGTACATAAATTTTGGTCATGTCAGAATTGTCAGAATTGGTGAAGATATATAGAGGATGAATTGACAAAATTGTGGTTCCGCACAACGCATTGCCTCAAGGCATGTTCAAAGGTTTTTGAAAGAGTTGAGAAGTACACCAAGTGGAAAGTTAGAGAGGACACTAGCTGCCAAGACTTATCTAATGATTTTTGTTGGCTACATCGACATCTTTATGTCTCATAGTTTGAGCCTTTGGGAAAGGGTGTGAAATGATTCACAAGTTCATCATTTCTTCACATTATCGTTATGTTGGGTACAAAAATAATCTCATAATAATGTCAACATAAATTTCATTAGAAGAGAGGCATATCAAGATGTGAAAATTTCTTTCCATTTTGAAGTTTTGTTGATGAAATTTTTTCGAGATCATTACTCTAACTTTCCATGTGTTTTGCACCTGACTGGGTCAAATTTATGTCAGAACTTCTTTTTTAAAGTTTGTGGGGTGGTTGGAGTGGAGAGGACCTATAATTTCACTGAATTGCTTCATGTTTTTGGAACCCTTAATACAACTGCTAAACAAGAATCAAATCCCCAAGGGATTCATTTTAATAAATACCATAAGAACCAAGAAAGCATTTGGAATAGATTGCACCAAGAAACAATACAAAACATTAACATATTGTCACAATATGATTCAATATCCATGGATGCTAAAATTGTAGAAGCCCTTAAGATTGGATTGAAGGATGCACAAGACATTTTATCGACTCTTGGAATGAAACGAGAAAGTTACACTCAATCTTCTTGGTCGGTTAAACCATGGACAGAGGATCAAAATTATCCAACATTCCAAATTGTAGATGAAGTAGTTGATGATTATCCACCAAGTTGTTCCAAATCTATATTCCAATCTTAATCATCATTAGTACACATTGCAAATAATGGAAAGTGAGTGGAGACACGAGTTGGATGAAATTTTAGATTCCATTGATGAAAATGTAAGAAAAATGATAAACTAGTAGTGGATCTTGATGGTAAGGATATGTTCAAATCATGTTTGGTTAGTCAGTTGAATGGAAATCCAACATTATCCAAAGATAGGTTGACAAAAGTGAGAAATGGGGTCTACTTTAGGAGAGATGGGAATGCTCCACAAAGGGTGTTTCAATTGGATTTGGAATTGGATCAGATTGTGTGGTGTTGTTTGAAAGCAACTCAATTTACCCCCATTGAACGTGCTGCAAGAAAAGGTGTTCCTCGAAGTAAAAAACAAGGTGTTTCTTTTGGAACATGGTACATTGTAAGGGTTGAAAGAATAAGGAAGAAGGATAGCAATAAGGTGTTTGATCACCATATTGACATCGACCTTTTGGATAGATTAGAAGGCATCGAGCTTCAATTATGTTGGTATAGTAGAATTATCGAGCTTCATGCTTTTGTACAATTGAATTTGTTATAGAAATTGCAAAATTATCATACAATTCGAGGAATGATACATACTAATTAGAAGAAAGTGATTACAAGGTTTTTTTAGATTTTATGAAAAAATTGAACAATGTTGATTTTCAAAACATTCTACTTTCACTTTCCTTATGTATTTTCGTATGTTGGATCATCTATAAATAATTATTGGTTGCATTTTTTAATTTGTTTGTACAAATCTGATGTTAATTTTGTACTTTTTGGTTTTAGGTCAAGTGAATAGTTCAATGGTGAATGTTAGGGATAACTCAACATTTTTTTGCTACTTGCTTTTTAGTGTAAGTTTCTTTCACTAGCCATTCATATTTTTGTAGTTGTGCTTCACTCAAACATTAATTTGGTATTTCCTCCATAAGAACGATAGAATTACATACCTATATAACTATATTTACCCCTTACCTCAACACATATATACAATTTGGAGATAAGGGTACCCTTTGCCTTCGACTGTGGTTCCTTTGAAGTTGGTCCATTTAATCATGAAAGGCAAGAAGAGGTGGTTCCTTTTTCATGAATATGTTTTGTGGATAAGTACGTGGTTCTTCTCACTAGTGTTAACGTTTTCCTTGAATTTCTAGATTAATGGTTTGCTTGCTAGAAAGGATATCAAGGATCTAGTGGCACGAGCTTCAATCAGGATGGTTTCTGCTCACTCAAGTCAATGGATTTACACCAAAGCAACGTCTAACACATGAAGTGCACTTTATTTTGAATGTTTATGTGGTCATTGGCTTTCCTATTTTTTAAATTGGACATATAAATCAGAGTTTGTAGTTCAAATGTGTCATCAGAGTCTTTTTAGAAGTATATATATTTTGGCCATTCGCATGGGATCTACAATAGTTAAATTGCACTTGGTTATTATTGACAATTGAGTCCTCAATCATCTTTTGGGAATTTCCTTTCAGTGCTTTCACTAAACTACATTAACATTAATTACTATCTGTAAAGGCTTTTGGACATGTGATGGTAGTTTGTTTTTAAATTGTTTGCAACTTTATTGAGATATGTGCTTCTGGTAGATTGGAAGGGTGATGAAACTTTGCTTTCTTATTTTTGCCTACATTTATATATATGTGTTTGATAGGACTTACAACATGTGCATCTGATCCAATGGGTATTTTAAGGTGAATGGTATTTGATTTTTTGCAACTTTTGGATTGACAAGAATTTGATAGGGTGAATGGTATGCAAATTTTAATTGATTTTATTTTTCCAAAGAAAGAATGCATAAGTTTCTATTTCATGGTTTGGAAAAGGAAAATACATAGCAAAGTGATTATAGCATGCCATATCACCTCCAGAAAGGAAAAGAAAGCCACCTGGGGCCACTTTTCACAAAGATTGAAGATTACATTAAATAGGAGACAATACACTCAGATATATGAGCAATGGGAACTACTTCCTTGCCATTTTTCTATGTATTATTGTACAACTGGCCCACACACTTTCTATGATCTCTCTCTAGATTTCCCCTTGAGCAATTTATACTTGTAAGGAAATGAAAAATCCATACATGACACTGAGAATCAAATATAACTGCAAAAAGTTTGTAAAGCACTTCAATGAAGTGGTAATCTAAACTTTGAGAAGGTGACCATAAAGAATTACCAGGAAGCCACTAACTAACAAACAGAATGGAGCATAGACCATTCAGTAGACTTTCCTTTAAACAATCGGATAAAGCTCTGCTCCAATTTTTTCCAACCAAGTACCTTATACTCTGAAGTGTTTTTGTAAGGATTTCACCCACATCAAGATTCTTCTCTCTTTTTTTGTTCTTCTTCTTCATCTTCATTGTTTGGTTTGGAGAATTGAACCATATAATCATTGTATTTATGTAAACAACATCCTTGTCATATAAGAGATCACCCAAGTATGTATTGGTGCATAAATAACTTTATCTTTTCACGCAATCCCTTCTTTTTAACATCATTTAAATCAAAATGTGTAAGAACACTCATAACTTTGGGAAATCCATGAACTTGAAGAATGTTCAAGAGCTCAAAGGTTTTCATTTCAAAACTGTAACATCCATCTATGAGAAGCAAGACAAAGCCAACATATTTGGTTGCATCAATCATAGAATCCATATCATTTGAATACTCCACGAGCTGTAGTCATAGTTGTTTACCTGATATAACAGTTATTGGACCATGCATGTCTGAAAGATTATGTTGGGTTTAATGATTTACAAGTGATTTTATAACTAGAGACCTTCCCAACCTTTGGAGGACCCTGCACCACAATTACATAGGGAGATGATTCTCCAGTAGAATGGTAAACTACATGCGTATGAAGTCGATGTTGATTTTTCTCTGATGCAATTGACTATAGATTATTTGCCTTCACTGAAGACTTAAAAAACAATTGCTTGGGATTATGCTTGTCACCTCATAATCCATGCTTCTTTTTGTTTTTTTTTCTCTTTTTCTTTTGAAGATAGCCAAGATTGATGAGCTCTATGGTCCTTGTAAGATTGCTATTGCTTTTATGTAATATTTGAATTTTTATGCAAAAGGAATTTTAATTCCTCGTTAATATAAATATTCTTCCAACATTGTGATGTCTTTTTATAAAACTTCTATAGTAAATATGATGTCTAAAGTTGAAAAAATTGTCTCTGGGCTCCTCTGACCATCTATATTATAGAAAACTAGATCTGAATAGAAATGGAATCACTGCAAATGCCAAGTGTATAAATCTTAATGAAAGAAAAAAAAATCCAAGATAATTCTTTCAGGGTAAAATATTTCATTTCATAGTTTAGCCATGTTTCCATTAGAGCAACAGATGAGCTAGCCTTAAAAATCATGAGTTGTCCATTGTCTTGGCTAAAGTTGATGTTAATGAAGAAACAAATAAATATTTGGCTCGTGAATATGATGTAAAGTGATTTCCAAATCTGAAGATCATTCAGAAGGGAGGGTCAAGTGTTCAAGACTATAAAGGTCCTCGTGAAGCAAAAGGTATTGTGAAGTACTTGAAAAAGTAGGTTGGTCCTGCATCTGTGGAAATCAAATCTTCAGAAGAGGCCACTAGCCTTATTGGTGACAAGAAAGTATTTATAGTTGTAGTGTTCTCAAACTTTGAGGGCGAGGAATATACCAATTTCAATACTGTTACAGAGACATTATGTTCAAATTATGATTTTGGTCATACATCTGATGCTAAAATCCTTCCTTTGAAGGATTCTGCAATAAACCTACCATTTGTTCAGTTGTTTAAGCCTTTTGATGAGTGATATTCTAACTCTCAGGATTTCAATGTTGATTCATTAGAGAAGTTTGTCAAAGAAGCTAGTATGCCCCTTGTAGCAGTTTTGACTAAGGACCCTGATAGTCATCCTCACGTAATCAAATTATTCAACAACCTAGATGCCAAGGCCTTGTTTTCTTTTTAAAATTTTACTGCAGACAGTGCAGAGGAATTCAGAGCTACATATCAAGAGTTTTCAAAATCTCAAAGAGGAAAAGGATTGAAATTTCTCCTAGTTGATCTCGAGGCTAGTAAAAGTGCTCTATAGGTGTCAAAATGCACATTATCAATATTACTTGTTTGTTTCCTTTACAGGGTTCTCTTGAAGCTCACCTGAACTAAAAGCATTCTTATTTTAGAATAAGAATGACACATTCACTATTTCACTTATTCCAATTACATAAGGTCCATTAGTAGGAATTTGTTTGAACTTTTTAGACTTGTGGGAACTTTTGCATTCTTCGTTGCATGAGTCTGTATCTTCTTTTCTAGTATGCTCATGTAGGAGAATATTGGGAACCAAGGTTATGCTTATCTCAACATGTTGGGTGTCCTTGGTTTTGTTACATTTTTTTTCAGACCATCCTCTGATGCAGTTGGTGTGTTAGATCTTCTTTTTATAATGTGAGAACAATCGTATTTGTTGCGAGTTCATAAAATTGTGGTTCATGTCATTCACTATATTTTCATAAAGGAAAGTGAGGTGCTCTTACAGCCCAGGGTAGAATATATGTGACCTTTGCATGTATCATGCTAATAAACTGTTATGAAACCAGCTCACAAAAAGATAGAAAAGATATACCAACGCCTTAGAATTCAGCCTCTTCGAGGGGGAAACCTCCTTAACATTACATAAATGAACAATTCTTGGATGATTCAAATGACAAAAGCTCCTTTCTATATCACAATATAACCTAGCCGACCTAACAATAATAATATAAAGCCACAAAAATAACAATAGAGGGATTCTATGGGGCACAGTAACAACAATATGGGGACAATAGGGGCACAAAAATATTAATAAGGGATACAACTACAATAGTAATGGGGTAATCACTAGTATTATAGGGACCTAACATGCCCCTCTCCTTCAAAAAGGTGTTGTCCTCAATGCTTGAGTAGTTTTGGATGCTTCTGTATAAAATTCTCACCCTCCCATGTGGAATCTTCAGCGAATTAGTTCTTCCACTTGATGAGATACTCCGAAATTGATCGATTTCGTAGCTATCGATTTCTTGTTTCTCTGACTGCTTCCGGTTCCAATATAATATTTCCTTCCTCATCAAGTTCTGGCAATATTGTTTGAACTGGAAGCTTGTCACCTATAACCTTCTTTAAACATGAAACATGGAAAACTGGCTGCACTCGAGAAGCTGCAGGAAGCTCCAATTTGTATGCCATAGTACCAATATTTTGCAACACCTTGTATGGACCATAATACTTTGGTGATAATTTATTATCCTTCTTAACTTGCTTGAGGGACATTTGTTTATATGGTTGTAGTCGTAGGAATACCCAATCACCTACATCAAAACTTCTTTCACTGCGATGTTGATCTGCCTATTGTTTCATTCTATTCTGTGCCAACACAAGGCTATCCTTTAATAGTTGGAGGACTTGTTGTTGATGTTCGATGTGATGTTCCACTGCTTGAACCTTAGAATTTTCTCTTAAATATGATGTGATGGATGGTGGTTGATATCCATAAAGTGCCATAAATGGGGTCATTTTTGTTGTTGTATGGAAGGAAGTGTTATACCACCATTCAGCCAGAGGCAACCATTTGACCCATTATGTCTGTTTATCAGATAGAAAGAAATGAAGATATCCTTCCAAAAATTTGTTTACTATCTCAGTTTACCCATCAGATTGAGGATGATAAAATGAGCTATGAGCTAACTGAGTACCAAGACAAGAGAAGAATTCTGTCCAAAAATTTCCAGTGAAAATGGGATCTCTGTCACTTACAATAATCTTTGGGTTTCCATGTAGCTTTTGAATTGTTTCCAGAAATGCAGTAGAAACTGTAGTGGCTTTAAATGGATGTGATAATGCACAAAAGTGTGCATACTTGGTAAGTCTGTCGACTACCACCATGATGACACTCTTTCCCTTAGAATTGGGTAAACCTGTGATAAAATCCAGTGAAACCTCCTCCCAACGTTGGCTTGGAATAGATAAATGTTGTAATAGACCTGGGGTCTTAATTGTTTCAAATTTATTTTGTTGGTAAACCAAACATTCTGCCACAAACTTTTGAATATCTGATTTAAGGCCATCCCAAAAAAATTCCTTCTTAACCCTGTGGTAAGTTTTTAAAAATCCTGAGTGCCCTCCTAAGGGAGAAGTGTGCAATTCCATAAGAATCTTTTGTTTGAGTTGGGAATTCTTACAGAGGTATAAGCGATCTTTGTACCATAACGAATCATTTTTCCAGCTAAATGTATCAGATGTACTGGAATCGTGTTGTAACTTTCAAATAAGTGCCCACACTTCTTCATCATTCTTCCATTCCTCCCTTGCTTCGTTTATCCAATCTGGTTGGATAATAGAAATGGTGCATAGCAATGCTTCCACATCCTCATCCTTTCTTGAGAGTGCATCTGCCACCACATTTTGCTTCCCTTTTTTGTAGATGATTTCAAAGTCATAACCCAACATCTTTGTGACCCACTTTTGTTGCTCTTCAGAGGATAATCTTTGTTCTAAAAAGTATTTAAGGCTATCATGATCCGTTTTTACCTTGAAGTGTCTTCCCATTAGGTAGGGTCGCCATTTCTTAAGTGCATGTAGTATTGCCAACATTTCCTTCTCATAAATAGCTTTGTGTAAAAAAATTCCCTTGATTGGACGACTTTCAAAAGCAATGGGTCTTTCATCTTGCATTAAAACAACACCAATTCCATTTACTGAAGCATCACATTCCATAATAAAGGTTTTTGTGAAGTCCGGTGTAGCTAAGACTGATGCTTGGCACATTGCCTCTTTAAGATGTTCGAAGGCCTTTGTTGCTTCTGGAGTCCATGAAAATGCATCTTTCTTCAATAATGTTGTTAGAGGTGCTGCTATTCTCCCACAATTCTTAAAAAACTTGCGATAATACCCTGTCAACCGGAGAAATCCTCGCAAATGCTTTATGAATGTGGGGATTTTCCATTCCTTAATGGCTTTAATTTTGCTAGGGTCTACCTTAACTCCTTCATGAGATACAATATGACCCAGATATTCCACCTCTTGTACTCCAAAGAAACATTTGGATCTTTTTGCATATAATTGTTTCTCCTCCAATAGTTGTAGCACCCTGTCAACTTCTTCAACATGATCATTCCAAGACTTGCTGTAGATTAGTATATCATCAAAAAATACTAACACAAATTTTACAAGGAAGGGTTTGAAAATGGAATTCATCAAACCTTGAAATGTAGAAGGTGCATTGGTAAGGCTAAAAGGCATGACCAAAAATTCATAATGACCCTCATGAGTTCTAAATGTTGTTTTTGGAATGTCTTAAGTCTTCATTCTGATTTGATGATATCCTGAACGGAGATCCAACTTGGTGAAGTAAATTGATCCATGAAATTCATCCAGTATTTCATCAATGACCGGAATGGGAAACTTATCTTTAATAATGAGCTTGTTGAGCTCCCTATAATCCGGACACATGCACCATGATCCATCCTTCTTGTGCACCAATACTACTGGAGCAGAGAAAGAACTTTGAATAGGTTGAATTATACTAGCCTCTAGCATTTCTGCAAACATACGTTCAATTTCATTCTTTTGGGCATAGGGATATCTGTATGGCCTGATGTTTGGAGGAACACTTCCTGGAATTAGATGAATAGCATGATCATGATCACAAATATGTGGGAGACCTTTGGGAGTCTCAAATACCTTGGAATGATTTTCCAAGATTTTTTGGAGATCTGGAGAAATAGATGATTCCGATGTGGAAACATCTAGCGAACATAATTGTGCAATTACACCTCTTTGCTCCTTTTTTAGAATCTTTGTCATACCGTTAGAGCTGATTATCTTTCCCGGTTTCCCTGCAATACCCCTTAATTCAACTTCCTTTCCTTCCGTAGAAAATTTCATGAAAAGTTCTTGAAAATTAAAAGCTATTGTACCCAAGGATTGTAGCCATTGGACTCCTAGTACAACATCAACACCTCCCATTGGAATGGAAAGCATTGGGCTAGTCAATACATATTCTCCCATGGATAGCTTGATATTATGGCACTTTCCAGAGCAATTTATCGTTCCTCCATTTGCAACCATCATTTGCCACTCTGTGTTGGGTGTAGAGCCTGATTATCTTCTATATTCAAAGGTATCACCACATTGGACCCCAGTTCAAAATGGGGCGGCAATGCCGCCCGTAAAATATTCGCTGCAGGGGGGGTCCACGGGGGGACGGCTACGACCTTTGGGGAACCCCCCCCCGGTGGGGGGTTTCAGAGGCAGCACCCCCGAAGCTAAGAATAGATGTAAAATTGCCTTGTAAAAATATAGTAATTTCTAGTCAATCTAGGTCATTCATTAGGCGGAGATCTGACGGTAGAAGTTATGTTTAATTTAGGGTTTTTTTTCCCTAGAAGGCAACCCCTCACTATATATGAGGGAATTTTATTGCGTCTATGTAGACATGTATTCTGAGTGAGAAAGAGAGAGGAGATTGAGAGTGAAGAGGGTGTTACAACAGATTTTTTGTAGGTTGTATCTCTTCAGTTTGTTGGATAATATAAAAGGAAGGACTGGTTGTTTCTCCGTGGATGTAGCCCAAACTGGGTGAATCACGTATATCTGTGTCTCTCTTGTTTTATGTGTTTTCTATGTTTATATTTCTGCAATATTTTATGTGTTCCATTGCTCCGTAATATATAATTTTCTAACACTCTGGTGCTGGATATAGGAAACAATTCAATTCTCTCGCTATCTTACAATGAATAAAATTGTCGGTACTTCCTGAATCAATCAACACTATTACCTTTTTCTTCTTGATTTGTCCTTCTATCTTGATGGTTTGAGGAGTGGTAATTCCAGCCAATGCATTACAAGATATGGTTGGATTCATTTCTTCTTTATCTAGGCTTTGTTCCTAGAGTATATCCTCTTCTTTTGACCTTTCTTGCTCCTTTTCTTCTTCCTCTTCACAATCTATGTAGAATAATTTCTTCTCAGCACACTTATGACCTTTAGTGTATTTGCTACCACAACTGTAACAAAGCCCTTTTGCTCTTTTTTCTTCCAATTGTTGGGGTGTCAACCTTATAGCTTGTGGAAGACTAGGGGCAACAACACTTCCATGTTTATAGTTGTGAGTGGTATGCTTCCTGGTTTCCATAATTTTGCTTTCCATTTTCTTGCTAACATGAATGCCTTCTCTAATGAATCAGGTTCCAAAAGGCGAACATCATGTTGGATATTATCCTTTAAAGTCCCTATGAACACATCAATCCTATGCTCCTTTGGAATATTTTTTACCCTTATGTTCAATTTTTGGAACTCCTCAATGTGCTCCATTATTGAACCCTTTTGTTTGAGACTTATCAATTGGCTAAAAAAAGTGTTGCTTTTTGTATCCTCATAATGTGTTGTCAATTCTTCCGTAAAAATTGCCCAAGTGATAATTTGTTTATGAGAGCAATGCCATTGATACCATACAAACTGATTTGGTTCCAAATATAAAGTTGCAATACATACCTTTTATGTGTTTTGCACATTATTAAGATCGCAAAATTGCTCCATCTGTAATATCCATGTTGCGGGATCCTTGCCATCAAACTTCCTCATATCGATTTTTGGAATATGGTGAGTCTTCGGTCCAACATTAGAGTCTATGAAATCATGATTAACATTTCTTTTGTTCTCATCATGAGTTTCCTTTACTACCCTTCAACCATTAGTAAGCATTTCTTGTAGAAACTTTGTCAAATCTGTCTTCAAATCTTCCATGCATGTCTTCAAATCGTCCATGCTTGTCTTCAAATCATCCATCTTAGCTTCCATGTCATTCATCTTAGCTTCTACGCCTTTCTTTAAACAATCCATCTTAACTTCTACGCCTTTCTTTGAACCATCCATCTTAGATTCTGTTACTTTTTGTGCAAGTGACACTTGTTGCACTTGGTCTCGTAATTTTGATATATCATGTTGCATTTCCTCCTCTTCGTCATGAGTCATGCTAGAGCTTTTAGGTTGCTTACTAGGTGTTTGCATTTTCTTTCCTCGGGGCATCGATTACCGATAATAATTCTCTACTATGCCCTTTGAATTCCTTCAAACTAATTTTTCAAACCAAGCTTATGCAAAAATTTAAAAAAACTACACACCTTTTTTCACTTTGTAGGAGCTGGATATTGAATCTGATGTAACTCTGTAATTTCAGATCATCTAGTTCTGAAATTGTGATCTGCAGTAGCCATCTGCGTCCTCTTTCCAATGCCACCAGTCTAATCCAAATTGGATTCTCTAGGGAAGAGTTATGCCAAATCTCCCACAGTGACCTGATTATAGACTAGTTCAGTAGAGAAAACTTGTACGACATGCCACGGGTCACTGTTTCAACCTTTGGCTCTGAAAAGTATATACAAGAAACTACAATCTGTTTCTTTTTGCACCTTCTTACGAAATTTCAATCCAATGCTCAGAGAGAAAGTTATGATGATTTTCCCTAGGTCACCTGTTTGGAATGTAATTCAAGAGTTTACAAAAAGACCAACTTCCTCAGATCATACCTCCACAAATATAGCACAAAAAGCTCTGAAATTTGGATCCGAGGTTCAATGCGATTTCGTCTCAAATGGGTTTTTTTTTTTAGCTTCTGAGACATCACAGAAAAAAAGTTATAGCGAAAATTCCACGATGACCTATTTGGAACAACAAAACCATAGAATCCAAAGCTCTGATACCAAATGTTATGAAACCATCTCACAAAAAGATAGAAAAGATAGATCAATGCCTTAGAATTCAGCCTCTTCGATGGGGAAACCTCCTTTACATTACATAAATGAACAATTCTTGGATGATTCAAATGACAAAACCTCCTTTCTATATATAGTAGTCTAAGGAGTCACAATATAACCCAGCCGACCTAACAATAATAATATAAGGCCACAAAAATAACAATAGAGGGATTCTATGGGGCACAGTAATAACAATATGGGGACAATAGGGGCACAACAATATTAATAAGGGATACAACTACAATAGTAATGGGGTAATCACTAGTATTATAGGGACCTAACATAAACCAAAATGGAAAAAGGTTGACATCTGGTGTCTAATTCTGGCAAATTTTAGCTTGGTGGGTTAGCTAGTGGTTGAGTGTTGTGGCATGCAGTAGGTCTAAGGGTCAAGTCAACCATCACCATATCAACCAGGGATCACCACACTATCATGACCATTAGCCATGGCTTATTCCACCCAATGTTAATCACAAAATTGACAAATTACATATCCATTGCCTTGTTGGTGGTGTTGAAAGTTCCTAAACCAGATTCAACTAGGGACTATGAAACTCAGTGAAATGATCATTTAAATGTTAGTTCACCATTGTGATTTTTTATACCAAGTGATATTTCAAATGTCAGATCTTCAAGGTGTCAAGAAGCACATTACAAAGGCTTTTTTTATTTTTATTTTAAAGTGCTTAGAAGGTGATTGTTTTGCTGAAATTAATATGAATTTCCATTTGTTTAAGTCAATCATTTTCTGATAGACACTTTGATGATTGTTCTCTTCCAATTCCTCTTCCTCTTAGTTTTGAACCAAATCCAAATAGTGACATTAGGCATCTTGTCTCTTTCCTAAGTAACATATTAAACTACATTGGCCACCCTTTACTTGCTGTGAATATTTCTATAAGCCAGAGTTATGTTTGCATCATCTAACACATGAATTGAATTTTATTTTGAATGTTTATTTGGTAGCCGATTTTCCTATTTTTTTAAATTATTGGACAAATAAATCAAATTCTATAATTCAAATGTGCCATCAAAGTCCTTTTGGAAGTATTTATATTTTGGTCATACACACGAGGTCTACAATAGTTAAGCTGCACTTGGTTATTATTGACAATTGCGTCCTCAATCATCTTTTGGGAATTTCCTTTCAATGCTTTCACTAAACAACATTAACATTTTGGACATGTGATGGTAGTTTGTTTTTAAATTGTTTGCAACTTTATTGAGATATGTGCTTCTGGTAGATTGGAAGTGTGATGGCACTTTGCTTCATTATTTTTTCCTACATTCATATATATGTGTTTGATGGGCCTTGCAACTTGTGCATCTGATCCAAGGGTTTTTTAAGGTGAATGGTATCTAATTTTTTGCAGCTTTTGGATTGACAAGAATTTGATAGGATGAATGGTATGCAAATTTTAATAGATTTTACTTTTCCAAAGAAAGAATGCGTAAGTTTCTATTTCATGTTTTGAAAAAGGAAAGTACATAGCAAAGTGCTTATACCATGCCATATCACCTCCAAAAAGGAAAAGCAGGCCACCTGGTGGCCACTTTTCACAAACTTTCATACAGAATATACCTATGATCTCTCCTGGGAACACAACTAGAAGAAAAAAATATGCTTTGATGAGCGAGGCAGGTTATCAATGGGAGAAGAAGATGAGGAACAACCAAAGAAAATAAATTACTTCTAGTTTATTGTTGTCAAGTTTTCTTTGTAGCAGAATGTTTTATTATTGTATGCAGATAAATTGCTGACAAGCTTTGGAATGTGAGCCATATCTTTCACAACAAGTCTCCCACTCCCTCACGTGCCCTTCCTCCTCCAAAACCTTTGATAAGGTAGCTACTACAGTAATTTTGTCGAGCCTCTGATGTTATTCATGTGTTGTGGTAAATCAAGGTACCAATATATATAGTTGAGATAGCTCTGAAGGACTTGTGGGGAGCTCTTGGTACTATAAATCATTTGAGTTTCCTATTCCTAAATTCTTATGTTTTTCACCTTGGAAATATGGCTTCATCATGGTTTTCTAAGGAGCCATATTTGCATTGATGTAAGTGACTTCTAAATCCCTAGAAATTTTAATTGTAACTTACCAAACTCTCTTTTTTGCAGAACAACTTTCAATTACTATTGGCATAATGTTGGCATATTTATTTGGGTTTGTTTCATGGAGGCTTATAGCAGTTATAGGTATGTGATTAGTAAGAAGGGTTTACAAATATATTTTTTTTTATTGTTTTTCTCAAAAGATTAAAAACAACAGCTCTTGGAATGTGATGCAAAGCTAGTTCCCAGTGTTTTGTTTCTTATTGGTCTCTTCATTATCCCAAAATCTCCAAGATGGCTAGTAAACTTTTAGAAATCTTGAATTGTTGCAGTAAATGATATGAACTACATAATCTAGAGAAATTTCGTGTGCTATGTTATGTAAAAGGAAAATCTTATCTAACATTTATTCATGTTGAGAGGAGGCTAAAATAGACAAGAAGTCAAATTTTGAAGCTTCATTATAAGCTCTTCGTGGCCTTGATGTTGATATTTCAGTTGAAGAAGATGAAATTAAGGTACATGGCCTCTTGTATATTAGCGTTGCGATCCTTTTGTTTCTTTATTCTTGTAATATAATTGTGTATTAATGCTCATTTCAGAAATGTGTTTTCCTTATTCTAGTTTTGTTGTCATTTGTTACCATTATTCAACAAATTTTCTGTATTTCTTGTGCCCTTGGTCAATATTTCTTGTGTGTTACCTTGTGAGTTCATCATACACACATGTAGTTTGTATATTGGTGGAAGATTCCTTCCAACAGATATTTTAGAGTAAAAAAATGACTATAGCCTACTGGGTTAGATAGGCTACTTCATCTTCCCTTGGGCAATTTTAATTAGAAGAGGACATTACAGGCACCGATGGTGATTTCATATTATTTGTTTTTCTAAGATTGGTAGCAGGTATATCTGGTTTTTTTTTTTTTTTTTTATGAGAATGGCAGCAGGTTGGATTTTGAAATGCATTTTTTCTATTTGAGGGTCATTTTCTTCTGGTTTTAAAAATACTTCAGGAACTAGTTGGATTTACAAAATATTGCCTGCACTCATTGGATTTACAAAATATTGCATGCACTCATTGGATTTACAAAATCTTGCATCCAATAATTGGATTTACAATGTTAGTTTTTTAATTGATGTAAAGACTATCATTCATGTTTTTCCCAAATGTTCTATTAGTAATTTTTTCACGGTTATAATAACTTTTATTATTGATGTCTTAGGTTTCATGAATGAGGTAGAGCATTTTCAAGAAATGAAGTGTGAGGATTTCAGATTGGACACGGTTGGTTATTTCTCACTGGTGATGGAATGAGAGAACTTGAAGTATGGAAATTGGCTACCCAGACACCTTGGGAGGTCGAGATGGCCTATAAGCTTATGTTGTAATCAACAACCTCAAAGTTCAAATGATATTGTGAATATTTTGTTGTAACCATCAGTCTCAAGTTGCAAAGCTACTATGGTCACTCCATGTAAAGTGACCCATGGCTATGCGGGCCACATCCTCAGCCATGGCCTCAAGTTGCAAACTATTATGGTCACCCCTTAGCGTAAAATTGACCCATGCTCTGGCCACATACTCAACAATGGTTTCGAGTTGGAAAGCTATTATGGTCATCCATTCATGTCAAAATGACCTTTGTTCATGCTTTCCAATTACAAGATTGTGGAAACCCCACTCGCTTGACGAAGACAAAATAGCAAAATACAGCTGAAGGGATCTGAAGAGTCGGAAATGCCTAACCTTCTTACTATCATCAGTAAAACACTCGAGACTGTCTATTAAATGCAGACAAAAAAATGAGATAGGTGTTCTTTGGCAAAAATTAGCAATGAGACTAATTTTCCCTGTAAGATCAAACTGTTAATGATCTAGACAGCCATGATACTTTGTGATTTTTTATAAATTGATAAAACACTGATAATAATACTCAACATTTCCATTTCAAGGTGGTTTTCTCAAATTGGGTTATTGGGTTTCTAGGGTAAATTGTTGTCTCACATGGTAAAAAAATTTGGGCATTGTTTCAGTTCCTGATTACTTAAAACAAGAAGAAGAAGGCTCATAAGCTCTTTAAAAGTGTGTACATTGATTATTGTTTTTCTTTCATGTTTTGATTCTTGGTTTTACTAGCCCAAGAGTCTTTGTTTCTCTAGGTAAATGTCACATAAAGTACTAGTTACTAGGGATTGAGGTCGTTGATTTGCGAAAAGCTTACTAATCATGGGTGGAGATTGCTGATTTGTAAAGAGATTATTGTTACATGCTTTCCTTTACCAAATTACCAAATGGGTTGAGGTTGTTGATTTCTTTTACCAAATTACCAAATGCGTTGTGGTTGTTTAATTTCGAAAAAGTTACTATGGGTTGAGGTTGTTGATTTGTAAAAATATTGTTGTTCATGTCTCTCCTTTACCAAATTCTAGTTCAAGGTTGTTGATTTGTAAAAAAATTATTGTTCCTATCTCTCTTTTACCAAATTCATGAAAAATGTTCTTGAAAGAGTTAGAGATTTATTCCACAGAGATTTTTTTTTTTTGGTTTTAATTGTTCCTCTTTCCAAATTGCAAATGATGATCCCCTGCCTTCTTTACCAGATTTGTGTTGTTCAAGAGTTGGATCTTTAGTGCTTTATAGATGATGCTTTGGTTCAATTTTTTCCTCTTGCCAAATCGCAAATGATGATCTTGTGCCTTCTTCACCAAATTCTTGAAAGAGGTGTTATTCAAGAGTTAGATCTTTAGTCTTTTATAAATGATTCTTTGGTGCAATTTTGTTGGTGTCGATATGACCGTTTTTAATTTTTTTTGTCGAATCACAATTGATATTTAAGCTAAATTGTAAGTAGGCTGGTTTGCAATTTCTTTTTTGCAATATGGGCATTAGGATGGGAAGCAACACCTCATTAGACATGGGTTTTTTTGTCTTGAGATTTTAGGTGCACTATTGTCCATTTAGTTTATTTGGTTTCTCACTGGAATTCTCATCTATGATCCTATCAATAGGATACTTCAAAATACAGGTGCAGTTGATGGTCGACAATCACAACAAAGGGCAAAACATGGTGAGGGAAAAGGTCATCGACAAGAGGCTAAGCAGAGACATGCATAGGAACATAGGGGAAATACTGAATAGAGTCATGACCATGGCCATAAGCATGAATATCTCAGTATATGCATTGTTATGGGTCAAGACAAAACAAAACTGAAGAAGCCTTTGCTTTCAGAGGTAGAAAGGGATGAACATTTTGATCATTCCACTATGTCGGGGAGACCCTTGGCTGTGGATTGAGAGATGTTGAAGGTAGGCATTTTCAGAATACTAGATTCAAGTTAGATCATGACTTGGAGGCAAAAACAAAGGTGTTGAAAGACAATCATTCACATTTAAATATAAATTTGTAGGGGGCATATCTTCATGTGCTCGAAGATTTGGTTCAGAGTATTGGGGTCATGATTGGAGGATAAATTATTTGGGTAAAGCCCAACTGGAAAATAATTGATTTGATATGTACATTATTTTTCTCAGTACTTGTATTGGGGACCATTACTAACATGTTGACGAATATTATAGAATTTAAAGATGTTGAAGCACGTTTTATAAGTTTTGATGGCAAGTGCACCTAGTGAGATTGATGCTACAAGGTTTTAATAAGGATTGAGTGAAATTTGTGGTGTCTTAATTATGCATGAACTGCACATTTAGGTCATTACAGTCAGGAAATACTTGCATGCCATGTAAAACTTTAGTCAGATGCAAACGTTGATATGGCTCTTCAAAGGTTAATAGAGTATATTGATAAGGAAGTGAGGTGTATGTTCTCATTTGATCCGATTGATTCATGAATTTTTTTATTGGCTATCTCAACACTCTTTGATTACCCTCTATGATATTTCTACATGGAATGAAGTAGGGTAATGGGTTGACTAGAACTTCAGTCCGGTCCTAGACCACTCTTTTGCGAGATTGACACTTTTCAGATGTGCTCCCATATTCAGGTCCAAAAGAAACTGTAGGGGTTATGGGGCATTTTATTACTCTGTTAAGCAAGGGTATCTCCATAAGCTATCCTCCCTTCCTTTCCAAAGGCACTGTTGCCTAAGGTAAATCCCTTTTGCTGGTTATTAATGCATAACAGGCTCCTGAGTCCCTATTGCAAATAATTTAATGAAGCATGCGACAATTGGCCCCATTCATTGTGTGTTATTCCAGAAAGCATAAGAAACAAAGCAACATCTCTTTCTCTAATGTGACTTCACAAGGAAAGTTTGGCAGTTCCTTCTATAGGGAATTAGTCACTGATACATTAAGGCCACATCTGCATGTAGTTGTTTAATAACTGGGTTTACCAATATGATGGATCCTTCCACCAAAAGCCTGTCTTCAAAGTTAATATACTATTAGGTGTGCATTATATAGATATGTAAAGTTCCACATCTGATGCAGGTACATTAGCAATTTTTCTTTGGTTGCACATGTCTAGCATATAAAGTTTTTTAAAAATACTTCGGGAACTAGTTGGATTTACAAAATATTGCATGCACTCATTGGATTTACAAAATCTTTCATCCAATAATTGGATTTACAATGTTAGTTTTTTAATTGATGTAAAGACTATCATTCGTGTTTTACCCAAATGTTCTATTAGTAATTTTTTCAGGGTTATAATAAATTTTATTATTGATGCCTTAGGTTTCATGAATGAGGTAGAGCATTTTCAAGAAATGAAGTGTGAGCATTTTAGATTGGACACGGTGGATTATTTTTCACTGGTGATGGAATGGGAGAACTTAAAGTATGGAAATTGGCTACCCAGACACCTTGAGAGGTCAAGATGGCCTATAAGCTCATGTTGTAATCAACAACCTCAAAGTTCAAATGATATTGTGAATCTTTTGTTGTAACCATCAGTCTCAAGTTGCAAAGCTACTATGGTCACTCCATGTAAAGTGACCCATGCCTATGCTGGCCACATCCTCAGCCATGGCCTCAAGTTGCAAACTATTATGGTCACCCCTTGGTGTAAAAGTGACCCATGCTCTGGCCACATACTCAACAATGGCTTCGAGTTGGAAAGCTACTATGGTCACCCATTCATGTCAAAATGACCCTTGTTCATGCTTTCCAATTACAAAATTGTGGAAACCCCACTCGCTTGAAGAAGACAAAATAGCAAAGGACAGCTGAAGGGATCTGAAGAGTCAGAAATTCATAACATTCTTACTATCATTAGTAAAACACTCGAGACTTTCTATTAAATGTAGATAGAAAAATGTGATAGGTCTTCTTTTGGCAAAAATTAGCAATGAGGCTGATGAATCAGGTGTTATGGACGAGACAAATCATACTATTATTCATGAAGTGATGGAGCAACAGACTATCAACATTGCAAATGTGGGCATAACAACATCTCTAAATTCATGGATAGTTTTTCTGGCTATCGCTACTACTATTATCATTCAGTTTGAAAGTATATTCATATGAGGTCCTACCATGAATATGAGTTTGTGAATGTCATGAATTCTAGAGATAGATCTCATGGAATTGTATCAACCTAGTGGAATGCATTGAAGGTGTCATGTATAAAAGAAAAGGATTTTATTTTATCAATGTTTTTTATAGAAGAGATATGTAATTGGAATGTTGTGCTTACTAGGGGACTCATTCATCTCTTATTTTTTTGAAACTAAAGTTTTTGTGTGTCCTTTCTTCCAAATTTGCCTTGTTAAAGTTGTTATGTTATCTTGAGTTCTCGATCTTGGATTGAAAGTATGACATTTTCATTTTTGGAGCTGTAAACCATTAGGATACATTGGAGGATGGAGAAATTTGAAACCTCTTTAAAATCCTATATTGACTTGTACAAATATCCTAGTGCCCTTAATTTTTCTCCTATTTAGGAACTCGAATTGATCAAAAGGGATTAATCTATTTTTACCATGATCTTTTTTCCTTGCTCTTAGATCATTTTTGTTTTACATTACTTGTTTTCAACTAATAGTTTTTTATTTAGGCTTTAACTAAATATAGTGTTCTCAAATTTCTTTTCCTTCTTTTATTTCCGTAGCTAATTAACAGTTCCTTATATGATCTTCACTTGAGAGTATGGCTCATGTTTTCTTTCTGGTATTTTAGTGTACATTGTATCCTACTTTTGTGATGGAACTTTAATTTTGAGTATTGTTTTATACTATGTTATTCATTATCACAGGGGTCGGTATGATCTACGAAGAACACCTGCAAAGAATATCAAACTTGGTCATTCATTTTCAAAGTGCCTAGAAATACAGGGGATTTATATTAGCCGAAGTCATTATTGCTTGAAATTCCTCTGTAATTGTTATGGATGCTGAGTCATGGGCCTCTCACATGACCGCTGCTAAGCGCCAAGCTCTCTTGAACACAGGTACTTCAATTTTTCTTTGCTAAATTGTGGGAATTTTCTTTAATTTTTCCCCTATGCTTCTGCATTTTACAATTTTTCTCAGGAATTCTTACACGAAATGGAAAAATTAAAGGATTTTTGGTGAAGTGGAGAAATTAAAGGAATTTTCTGTAAGTAGTGGAGGATTTTTACTAGCAGTGGAGGAACCAAGGGAACTTATACAAGGAGTTGAGAAATTAGAAGAATTTTCTAGAAAGTCTGGAAAATTTTATGTTTTGCTTGTAGGTTATGCTAAGTCAACTTTTAAGAAAGAATCTTTGTAGTACATATTATTTTGAGATAATATTCATGAATTTAGGGAACGAGCCCTGTTGAGTACAACTGATTATTTTGAGATAATTTTTCATGAATTAAGTGAAGAATGTTTGTTGAGTCAACTGATTATTTTAAGCTAAAATTTCATGAATTTAAGAAAAAATCTTTGTTTAGTACATCTGATTAGTTTGAGATAAATTTTTATGTATTTAAGGGAGAACCTCTATGAAGTACAACTGATTCTTTTTGTGATAATTTTCATGACCTTAAGGAAGAATCTATGTTGAGTAAAGCTTATTATTTTGAGATAATTTTTCATTATTTTAAGGAAGAATCTCTTTCTCATTTTGACTTGTTGTGGATGATACTTGATAAAGTCAATATGGATAGTGATCTGGAAATGGCAAGACACGTGTTATACATGCATAAAAAGTTTGAGCCATCAAATTTAGGCTTTACTCCTCTCGAGTCTTCCATCCTTAGGTGAGTTGTTGTCACCTCTTCTTTAGATATTGATTCTCGAACTGTTGTACTCTAATGCTGAGTAGTTTTTAATCTTATGATGGTTAATATTTTCTAGGGATTATATAGAAGTGACAAGAAGGGTATCACCTTCTATGCCTAAAGACCTTACCGAATATATTGCCAGTGCGTATTCTTCCATGAGACAAGAGGAAGCACAAAGTGATGCACCACATTATTACACCACTTCCAGAACACTTCTAAGCATTTTTCACATCTCAATGGTAATTTATCTATTCCTTTGTGCAATTACCTAGTGTTACGTGCGAGTTCTAGGAGAAGTGACTTTTCAAGTTCTCATCTTTTCAACACTAGAGTGGATTTGTGACTAAGAAACAATATTAATCCAAATTTGGCCTTTTAATCTCAAAAACCCATTTATTGACAAAATCTTATGTCTGTTTCTTTTGTCTGGATTTATTGTTCACAAGCCCTAAGTCGACTTAGATTCTCAGAAACAATGGCTCAAAGTGATGTAGATGAAGCCCTCAAGCTTATGCAAATGTCAAAGTTCTCCTTATATGCTGACAAAAGAAAGAAAACTGGTCTAGATTCCATATCTTACATCTATTCAATCATAAGGGATGAAGCTTTAAGAATGAATACTATGGATGTTCACTATGCTAATGCCCTGAACTAGAGTTCTCGAATGGTACTCTCCATAGACTGTATAGAGCATGATAAATATCATTAGCTCAAATTTCCTAATCAAGGTTTGTTTAAATGCATCTAATTGGGTCTCTTGCATGCAATCTTACACTGAAGCTCAACTAAAGGAGTGTTGGGAAGAGTATGCAACATTGAACATGTGGCAAATTGATCCCAATAGATTTGATATTCATTTTATTAATGCCTAAAATGTCAAAAAAGTGAATAATGTGTCATATAGTTGTAAAGTAAATATCCTCATTGTTCAACTCTTTTAGAAAGAAAGTTTTTGTTTTTAGATGTCCTTGAACTGATATGAAACTCAAGGATGAGTTTCCTCTTGGAAAATTCACGAGGTTATACATGTTAAGAATTATATTTTGAACAATGATTGCAAATGGACTTCCATGAATAGGACATTGGTACAACAGCCAAGAGTTCTGTTATGAAGTGTCATTGTATGTACTTATGTAAAAAATACGTGCTTCTAGATATACTCTATATGGTCTCTATTGTACATGGCTTCCTGTTTTTCTTTCTTTTAAGCTTAACCTTCAATTGTTTCTTAAGCTTTAACTTAAATAAATTTGGTGGACAATTCTCATCAATTACAACAAAGATCCATATGAAATTTAAGTTTACAACCAAGCATGGAACTAGGTAGATAGGAAAGGTTTATATAAGGAAAGGTATGCTCTGAATTATTTTTAGCTGCAACAATCTTATTGTTAGGTGGCCATATTTGAAAAATTATCCCTTGTATCTGAAAATTGATGTGATTTCTTCATTTATTGAAAATGGTAAAGGAGGAATAAAATTGTTACTAACATAGCTTCTTGAACAGTGACATATTCTAAACTATGGACAAATTTTCATGGGCATGTCACATGAAAATATTAGGAATGAAGTTATTCTTCTGTTAATATACGTAGGCACGCTATGTAGTTTTAATTTTTCTATCAAGTCAAATGTTGGGAAGTTATGCAGAGATGCAACATGAAAATTTTGCAGGGAAACAAGTCAAACTTTGAGAATCCTTACACTAGCCATAGCTTTTTTTGTCTCAGAAATTAAATATTAACTAAATTTAATCTTCAAGGACAAGAGAAGTTGAAGTTGAGTCTCTGTGTAGTGTTTAATGAACAAAAAATTAGTTTTATAATCATAGTAATGTATGGTTTTTTGATGTTCTTAATGAGGGACTACATCCTTTAAGGCAATTGTTGAAATGAGGCATAGAGGCCATACTATCACTCATTATATTTTTTGGTGTAAATAGTGTAGTAATGGTTAGGTATGTTTCCAATTTAGTATTGATTAGGTCATTTGAGATGCTCAAAGTGTAAATGCTTTTGCGTCTAAAGCTTTCATGGAGGGTATGATAGTTAATTCGTTAATTTGTGTTTTTTATAAATTTTCCACTAGCAATCTGTACTCAGCTCAGGGCCTCATTAGGGGAATTTTGAGGTCTAAAATGGGCCTCCTAAGGAAATTATAAAATAATAGTGGAAATAATAAAATAACATTAGATTACATCATCAAATTTTAGAGGGAAAAAAAGAAAAACTATTTTTTCAACTCGTATTTTCAACTTATCTCCCTAAGGTTTTACTCAAATTTTGAGTGAGAGTACTCGTTGGATGCAAAATTTTATTCCTCATCCAATGAGTATCCATGTTGTATACTTTCAATGGGCCACGTGACATGAAAAATGAGAAATACATGAAAAACGTGATTGAAATCACATTTTTTTCATGTATTTCTCATTTTTCGTGTAGCAAGATCCATCAAAAGTATGCAACATGGGTACTCCTTGGATGAAGAATTAAATTTTTCATCCAATGAGTTCTCCCACTCAAAATTTGAGTAAAACCTTAGGGAGATAAGTTGAAAATACAGGTTGAAAAAGTAGTTTTATTATTTTTTAATCTTTTTACCTTTTTACTCAAAAAATAGTGAATCATCGCCCATGGTTAACATCATCATCTTGAATCATATTGGTTGTTATAAAGTTTATTTTGGTTGTAAATTTTTCGTATGAGACCCATTTTAGACCTCAAAATTCCCCTAATGCTTTCTCATGGTACTGTACAATTGGATTTTGTCCTGATGCATTTTTTCATTGGATTATGCCTCTTTCTCATTTTTATTTTTGTCCTCAACATTAGATTTTTTTGCAAAATACAATAGTTGAGGACAATTTTGTTTGCATCAGGTTACTCCATTTATTATGTTAGTGTTTCCATGGTTATTTGACTCTAAAAGGAGTAAAAAAAGTGTTCAAAAATTTGGATTCTCTTCTCTGTAAAATACTGATTCATTTTTGTCATTTATATCACAAGAAATGTAAATAAGATTATGACAACAACCCTTGAGGAGCTCAACCTTTCTTCAAATGCACTATCTCTTCATGTTGCTCAACCTTTTGTTGGATAGTGCCGAGATCACCAAATAAAGTGATCTCAACACTATCCAACAAAGGTTGAGCAACATGAATAGATAGTGCATTTGAAGAAAGCTTGAACCTCAAGAGTTTTGTTGCAATCTTATTTACATTTCATGTGATATAAATGACAAAAATGAATTAGTATTTTATAGAGGAGAATCCAAATTTATGGACACTTGTTTGACTCCTTTTAGAGTAAAATAACCATGGAAAGATTAACATAATAAATGGAGTAACTTGATGCAAACAAAATTGTCCTCAACTATTGGATTTTTGTCATTGTTATTTTTGTCATAGTACTATACAATTGGATTTTGTCCTAATGCTTTTTTTTCATTGGATTGAGATTCTTTCTCATTGTTATTTTTTTCCTCAAACATTGGATTTTTTTCAAAACGTTGGAGAACTTTGTGGGAGTGAAATTTCTAGTTTTTCCACATTTGAGGATATTTATTTTCACCAAAATCTATGTTCTAAGAAAGCACAAAAAGACAAAGTTGGAAATTTATTATTATGTGGAAAATTATTGGATGATCATATTACTAAAAAGTTTCACTGAAATTTGGAAATGAAACAAATTAATTGTATGAAAACTTTGTAGGTAAAATTTACACAAGGGACAATTAAAGGCTAGAATTCAAGTTAATATTGGACAAGAAACATGGAGGATAGATACCATCCTTAAATTCATGGAGAATAAGTTAAAGGTTTGAATATTAGTGAAGGAAATGAGGAGATAAAATCTAATGAGTACAAATAAAGTATTTAATCATTATAATTGGCAGAAATGACAGGGAGCTTGAAGTTGGAGGTGTGAGCTATAACATTGATAACACAAGAATGCTAAGGACTCAAGAGAAGAAAAATCATTTGAACACGTAACTAATATAAAGCTTAAATCAGTTTTAGAGGAAAATGAAGAATGATTCACTAATATAAAGTTTAAATCAATTAGAGGCAAATGAAGAATGGATCGTGCTTGTGCCAAGAGGGGGAACAAAAAGCATATTCAAATAGGGGTTCTCAAGGAAGCCTCTATGCACTTAGGAATTATTATTAGATTTTGAAACATCACCACTCACCATCTTATTCAATGAAAATGTCTCACATTTGAAGAATTAAAGAGTAGCCTGAAAGTACCTTTTCGAGCATTACATAGGTAAAGATATATAGGTTCTTCAGTGGGTCACTTGCATTCTATAGAGACAAGATTTGATATGATGGGTCTAAAACTCTTGATAAGACAATCAAGAAGAAAAACTACTTGTGTGATTAGAACTTGGGTGAAGTAGGAGATCAAACAAATAAGGGAATTAAAATTATTTTCATTAAAAATAATCCTAACACATTGTCAAAGTCAACCAATCTAGAACAGAAAAAAATTTAGGGGCTAATATTCGCAAGTGGGCTAATTTTCCATGTTTTTTCCAAAAAAAAGATTCATCAATTTCCTTTTTTTTCTAAAAATGATTTTCCCACCTTTTATAATATAAAATGATTTTACCCTAAAAATCACCAAAATTTTATATAGACTAATATAAAATCATTAGGAATCTAAACAATTTTACAAAAATATTGCCAAACATTTTACAATCTGCATATTAGGGACTAGTAAGATTCGACAAGGTTTCTAAACTTTAAGATAAAATTCCATCCTTAAAAGTTTCCTTGAGATTATAGAATGGATTCAAGGTGGAATAATCTTTGGGGAAAATGGGAAAGGCTTCCAGTCAAATTTTAGGGTTCTGAATGGTATCCTTTGTATAGAGATTATCCTCATAATGAGGATAAAATGAGGAATGTGCACAATATCCAAGAAGCAACTAGAATGGAATATCCAATGAGATGTAGCTAAGCAATTTTCCCTTAAGGCTACACATTGCCCAAATTAGAAATCACCCAAGTTTCCAAGTGGTCTCTTCAATTAAATCAGTGTTGGTTTATTTCCTAGAACATTAGATCATGAGTTTGTTGCATCATATCAAGCTAAAACCATGTGTTTTTGGCAAACATTTGTTTGAGTAATGCCATAAATTCAATGCCAGGCAATTGTTCATCAATTAATTATATTGTGAATGAGGAGAGGGATGGAGTGAAGTGCTATGAACGTACATTAAAAATTAGACTACATTTATTAACTTAACACAATAGAGTTGTTTAATGTTGGCCATTAAATATAGGGTTCTTGCATTTCTTGAATAATCCTCGGTCTTGGCAATACAAGAAGTGAACCAAGCCAATTAGTCTTGACCAAATAGAGCCACTCATTCATCCTTGTCGGAAAAGAAGCCTTGAGCTTAACTTGATAGAGAACACATTTTTTTAATTAATTCCACGAAAGTGTCCATGTTTATGAGATGGATAGGCCATAGTCACATCATCTATAGATCAACATTATACCATTAAATGCCACAAATCATAGTGAGATGTGCTTGAGTGTGGGTTGAGTAATCGCATTGTGGGAATACTAATATGCATCTCCTATGTATATCAAAAGAATAAAGGTGCATTGTAGAATGCATGTGGGGTCATAAGAGAGGCATCATGTCATTATGCTAGGGATATAAATATAAAGGGGTATAAAAATGTTAATGAAAAAATGGATACCTACAATATCTAGTGAAAGTAGGGGTTTTTTAAATTGGGAAAATGTATTGGGTTAGTATTGGTAGGGGGTTAAATAAAGTGATTTTAGAGGCATTTTCCAATATGTAGCCAAATTAAGGGTATTGTTTAGTATGCCATGCACGCATGTGCTATGTTGCAGGTTCATTGAGTGAAGCCCTTGTTTATGAATCTAATTATCAACAGAACAACCACATAGAATATATGAAAATCAATATCACAAGTCAATGGATACACATGTAGCTCCGAAACTAGAGCACACAAGGAGATGAGGTCGCACTTATCTTGAAATAGAAACACAGATCTTAGTTAGCGAATTTACACTTCTTCATAGGTTTGCAGAGTATATGCCAAGATTTATTGTTTTACACATACTTCATGTCTACACATATGAGCATAATGCCTAGTGAGTCCCAAAGATTCATAAACCCAAAATTACAAGCCAAACATTTAAGAACCCTCCTAGTCGTATATGACTGCAGGTATAAGATCATTGACAATCCTTTAGAATTATGTAACTTCCAGATAGATTCCTTATCAAAGCAAAGATAAAAACACTTCTTCAATCTTCTAGTTGCAGGTAAGTCCAATATTTTTTAGGTTGTAGATACATAAAAATATCTCCACCTGTAGAGGAGAAATAATGAAACCAATAAACAAGAACCCTTGTCCAAAAATTGTAGTTACCTAGATAAATTTCTAGAACTTTGATTTGTTCAAAAACTTAGCCACATATGACAAGAATGCATGCCCAAAAGGTGTGACCCACAAATCTATCTACTATGAATGCCATCTGAACCAACCAAAATTTACTTCAAGTTGTCTCTCCTCATTGTCTTTATACATACGTCTAAGAGAGTTCAAAACAAATGCAATGGCCACAATCTCTTTAACTAGGGTTGAACATTGTTATGAAATGTTAATACGCGAGCTGGCATAACCCTTTTTCCTTCTCAAATATTTATATACAGAGGGTATGGTTATGAAACCGCTGACATAATTATGATTCAACTGTAAAAATAAAACACGACAAAATCCAAACCCTAATTTTTTTTATTCTAGAACCCTTTGTGAAAATTCCTCTCACAAGGAGTAGAGCTCACAAGAATTTCTTCCAACAAGTGAGGTTTTTCTGCCAATTTATAGTTATAAGAAGAGCTTCGGTGTAAATCACATATAGAAAGACTTTTGTTGACGCATTTCGAGCCCGCAAGTGTGGCTCATCGTCAGGACAAGTTGAAGAAACAGATCCAGCTTTGCATGTTAAATAGTCTGAGCAGGGTCTCCAACAACTATCTAGATCAACGGCTAGCTTTGACTTAGGGACAGTCAAAAAGTCAAATGGATTATTTAAAAGAAGAAAGTTAATGACCAAACCTATATATAAATATATAATAATATAAATGAAGGGGTTTATGTTATTAATTCGTTAAACATGTATAATTTAATAATTAAATTTTTTTATTAAATGGGAATTAGTTAAAATAAAAACCTAACTTTTCTATAAATAAGGTGAATGTAAGATGATAATTAAATAAAATAAATAATAATCATAAAAATCAACAATTAAATAAATACTAATAATATATATTCGTTAATAGATAAATAAATAAATAGATAAAAATATATATATAAATAATAATAATAATAATAATATATATAAATTAGTTACGAAAGAAATAATAAAATAAAAAATAATAAGAAAATAAAAATGATAATAATACTAATATATATTCGTTAATAAATAAATAAATTATAAATAATAACAATATATAAAAATTAGTTACGAAAAAATAATAAAATAGATAATAATAATAATAATAATATATATTCGTTAATAGATAAATAAATAAATTAATTAATAATAAAATATATATAAAAATAATAATAATATATATAAATTAGTTACGAAAAACTAATAAAATAAATAAATAAACAATAATAAAAAATAAGTGAATAAACATTTGTTATGACTATAGATACCAATATCAATTAGGGAAAAGCGAGCGAAAAAAAACAATAATAATAATAATAATAATAGATAAATAAATTAATTAATTAAAATATTAAAATATATATAAAAATAATATAAAATAAATATAAATAATAATAAAAATAAGTAAATAAATATTAGTTATGATAATAAATACCAATATCAATCAGGGCAAAAAGGAGCGACACAAAATAAAAAGGAGAAGGACTGGAAAGAGTCTAGAGCAAGAAGGATAAACCCTAGGATAAAGGAAGGCTCCAGGGGAACGACGAAAGCGAACAAGATGAAGGGGGGGGGGGGGGGGGGCGGGGGGGGCGGGGAGACTAAGATGACAGTGCAGGGATCCAACATCTACTGATCTTCCAGGGCTCTGGACTCTTTCCAGTCCTTCTCCTTTTTATTTTGTGTCGCTCCTTTTTTCCCTTATTGATATTGGTATTTATTATCATAACTAATATTTATTTACTTATTTTTATTATTATTTATATTTATTTTATATTATTTTTATATATTTTTTAATATTTTAATTAATTAATTTATTTATCTATTATTATTATTATTATTATTGTTATTTTTTTAATTTATTTTTTTCGCTCGCTTTTCCCTAATTGATATTGGTATTTATAGTCATAACAAATGTTTATTTACTTATTTTTTATTATTTATTTATTTATTTATTTTATTAGTTTTTCGTAACTAATTTATATATATTATTATTATTTTTATATATTTTTTATTATTTATTAATTTATTTATTTATCTATTAACAAATATATATTATTATTATTATCTATTTTATTATTTTTTCGTAACTAATTTTTATATATTGTTATTATTTATAATTTATTTATTTATTAACGAATATATATTAGTATTATTATCATTTTTATTTTCTTATTATTTTTTATTTTATTATTTCTTTCGTAACTAATTTATATATATATATATATATATATATATTATATCTATTAACGAATATATATTATTATTATTTATTTAATTGCTGATTTTTATGATTATTATTTATTTTATTTAATTATCATCTTACATTCACCTTATTTATAGAAAAGTTAGGTCTTTATTTTAACTAATTCCCATTTAACAAAAAATTTTAATTATTAAATTATACATGTTTAACGAATTAATAACATAAACCCCTTCATTTATATTATTATATATTTATATATAGGTTTGGTCATTAAATTTCTTCCTTTAAATAATCCATTTGACTTTTTGACTGTCCCTAAGTCAAAGCTAGTCGTTGATCTAGATAGTTGTTGGAAGCCCTGCTCAGACTATTTAACATGCAAAGCTGGATCTGTTTCTTCAACTTGTCTTGACGATGAGCCACACTTGCTGGCTCGAAACGCGTCGACAAAAGTCTTTCTATATGTGATTTACGCCGAAGCTCTTCTTATAACTGTTATGGATCACAGAAGTCTCAATTCAACAATTTACAGTTATTTGAATATGTGAAGGGTGGTGTCTCTTTAGGTGGGACGACTTCAAATCATGAAGGGAGTCGACTTCATTTTGGAGGGAAATTCAATTAAAATAAATTGAACTTTAAGAGACAGAAATTGGGATCTAACCTGCCTTTTATTTATTTTAAATTTACCTTGGAATTAAGAATCTTCTAAACCATATTTTATTTAACTTTTAACATTATCATTTTAAGGGATTAGACCCATAGTTAATTTTTTGTCTTTTTTGCACCAATCATAAATGCTAGCTTCTTCAACAAAACATTTCCACCTCATCTAATGAATCAATATGAAATCACATCATCCAGTTGATTCCACATCAACATCCAACTCTATGATTCCACCTCAGCTATCCTTGGGGTTTTGGACCACAATATGGTGCTTTGACTTTGACTAGGAATATCTCACAAACTGTGAGGGACCACAAAATGCTCCACATATCGTTGGAAACAAAATTGTAAGGAGAATTTGATAATAAGGGTTTCCAGGACAAATTCAATGATTTTCATCTCAAAAATATCCAACAAGTGTGGGTTTAGACCATTGTCTAGGAAACAAAACCCTAGTGCTAGGTTTTGATAGGGTTTCATGACTACACCGGCTCATCCAATACAATTAGTATATTGAGGGAATCAATGACAACATCTTGCATCTGCTCAACATATCCTGCACCTTCTCAATATCCTACTGCACCTATACTTTCTGCACTTGCACCCACTTTGACACCAATGACAACATACTCAACAATTCCTACACATTTTGTAGTATTCGATAGTTGGGGTTTTTGCCACTAAAGTACTGATCAGTTGGGGCCGCCAAATTTCCACACACTTTGTAGAATTGAGATTTTGGCATTTTGGTCACTACAATATTGATCATCTGGGATTAATAATCCTATTAGAGAAAAAAAAAAAATCCCAAAATTCTGCTGGCAAGAGACCTAGCCCATAGGTTTTAAGATGATCAGTTAATCACAGTGATACAATTTGCCAATAAGTGTCAATTTTTCGTGCAGTCCCAATTTTTTTTTAGGTCCTTTGAAGTGACCTACATCAACAAAATCCTTTTCTCGTACCCATCGCAGCCATACTAATCTTAAGTAAACCAATATTTTGACCCAGGCAATTATATGCTAATTATGAGGGCTCAAACTATGGGAAACCTCTAGAAAAAAGTGGATGACATCGAAGCAATCCTCACTACTAAAATCAAAGACATGGTTAAAAAGGCCCTAGACACCATACTACCATACATCAAGGATAAAGACCCCATGGGGGAGGGGAACCATGTCGATGGACACCTAGAAGGAGAATCAAACCACCATCAATATGAGGGGTATCATCATTTGCACGAGGGTCACCATATTATAGAAATAAGATGTTGAAGATTGCCATGCATAAATTTGACGAGTCTAACCTGGCAGTAGGGTGGAAAAAATGGAACAATATATTCAACTCAACAATATCTGGGATGATGAAACCAAACTACATGTGGGTGCTCTTTACATACACCAAGAAAATTGGTAGTGGTGGCAATGGCATCAGAAATGCTACACAGGAAATCCAACTTGGAATATGTTATCTAAATCCATTTGTGATGGTTTTGACAGGGATTCTCACTTTCTGAGTTGTCTCACAAAACTAAAACAAATGGGTACTATAAGATACTACATCACGACATTCAAACAATTGATTAACTAGATAGAGGTCCTAGGGGACGCCTTCTATATGGAATGTTTCATTAGTGACCTCAAGGAATCCATCAAGGCACATGTTAGAATGCATCAATTGACTACTTGGTTGGAAGCCTGCCACAAATATTTAGATGAAAAAAATCCATTATTTCCCAATCCAATCATCCTTCATTCACATCAAAGGTACATCCGACCCATGCTAGTGGTCCCACCCAAACCCTTAAGGTGAAAAATGTGTCGCAAGAGGAAATGGATGAAAGGAGAAGACAAGGATTGTGTTACTATTGCGATGACAAATATTCCCCTGGTAACAAATGCAAGGAACCAAATTTCTTTCCAATTGATGTGATTGAAAATATCCCAGACGATGAGGCCCAACTCACTGAAGTGTTTGGAGAGGATGCAATGGAACCCTGGGAGACTTCAGAGAATTCTACAACAACACTTGATGAACTGATTATATCACTCCATGCATTAGTAGGTATTTCTTCTCAGGGAATTCTTAAAATCAGAGTCTTTATTAAGCATCGACCGCTGGTAGTGTTGATTGAAAATGGCATCACACATAATTTTTTTCCATAAACAGGTTGTTGAGGCCATGCATTATTTTGTACAAGTAGTACCCGATTTTCAGATCCTAATAGCTAATGGGGACCATGAAATATGAAGGACGTTGCGAGAACATAAAGCTCCAAATGGGGGACTATCAATTTAAAACACACATGTTTTCCATTGAAATGGGAGGTTGTGACATCGTACTTGGAGCTTAATAGCTTTGAACATTAAGTCCCATTACCATGGACTTCCAGGAGCTATATATGAGTGTTATAGACATATTTGGGCACTGCAAACCCAATCACATATGTCCATAAACCAAGGGCTTCTAAACCCCTAAAATTGTTGTTTCATACCCTAAAGGATCAAGGTCAACTGATTACATTACTTCCCAGAAGTTCTCCATGAAAAGCTGCTCAGAACTGGTCAAAACTGGACCATACAGACTACTCCATGCTAAGGGTGCGATGCATCTCACCTGCTACACACAAAGGGTGCGATGCATACTGAAAATCCCTTCTGCAAGGTGCGATGAGCGAGAGCAGACAAATGGCAGAGGTAGTTTGCTAGGTGGAAACTCAGAGAATCTTCTAGAAACTGCTCATATGACACTTGCCTCTCTAAATTCACCTAGGGATGAGTAAGAGATCATGAAATCTCTAAGTGGAACCAAGAACTATCAGTGAAATGACACTAATCAAAATCCCAGAAGCTGACTCACCCCCCTGCAAATATCTATATATGGATCCCTCATCCTAGAGATCCAAAGGTTGGAATTTTGTAATTTGTAAGGAAGTGTTGTTGGTTTCTCTTTGAGACATTGTATTGTTGGGTGATCTAGATTTTCATGCGGTGAAGAGGGCTTTTATGCTGGGAGGATGATGTTGGATCAGACAGTTGGGTTGTAATCCTCTCTTCTACTACTTCTATCAATAAAGCTATTTGATTTTTCCTCCATATACTTGTATATTTCTGAATCTTGTATTTGTGTATGCATTTGTATGGTTAATGTACATCTGATTCTACATTGTTTATGGTTATAGATCTCTATGCTTTGATGGTATTTTTCTGCTTTAACTCTACAGGTGTTCTTTGAAGTGAGACAAGTGAGAAAGGAGTGGCGAAGCTCTATCAAAGGAGAGAGGAAACAAGCAAGGAGCCAAGCAAAAGACTGAGGTTGGTACTCTCTACTTCTCTCTCATCTATCTCTCATAAAGGAAAGCACAAGTTACTTTGAATTGTTTGTTTCTAAGATAGCTACTCGTCTTAGTGGGACGAGCAACTCTGAATGGACCCTAGTTTTCCTGGAAACAAAATGGCGACTCCACTGTGGAGCGAATAGTTTGTTTTTTTATTACTGTTGTTTGTTTTATAAATTACAGACGGAGCCTGAAGTTAAGCCAACTAGCCTTTGAACTGCTTTTGCTATGCAACTGCAAAGTAGATCAATGTTGCTTCAGTCAATCTCCGAGTTGGTTTATGAACTGAACATCTGACTTCCAAACATCCTAAGTGCCCTGGTGGTAGCTCAATAACCTCATTAGATCAACCCCTATACTTTGTGCTTACTGTCTATCATAAGATCAACCTAAATCCCTAAACTTAGCTGCAAACTGTGGGTGAAAACCAAGCTCAGTCTCATCCCTAGACCATCGCACTATCTCTCATTGGTAGTCTGGGTGCATCGCACCTCCCATGTGTTGAAGGTGAGATGCATCCCTGTTTCCCTTAAGGACAGGTACGATGATTGAATGAGACTGGTTCTGCCTCCAGATTTTCGTTTTTTCTTCATTGTTTTCAGCTCTACTAAGTAGTTTTACTGTCTATGATCAGTATATCACTGTTGAAACCTTCTTCCTTCACATTATTCAGCCTCCATCGATAAGGAATTGTGAATTTTTTTTATGTATTTTTCATCATTTACAGTCCTCCTTTGCAAACAATAGCTTAATCGAAATGTCGTCTTTTGATTCGAAAGTGTCGCAACTGTCGTTTTCAGTCAAGAAAAAGAGTGTCGTAAAGTCTTCCTCTTTTAGATAGTCAATTACACTTTTGCCATAGTATTTGATTTGAATTATCAATTTTTGAAGTGTCGAAAACAATTTTCCATTCAAAAGAGAAAATGTTGTCTTAGTCTTCCTTTCGTTTTTTGAAAAGAAATTGTTAAAGTGTCGCTTTGAAGAAAAGTAGTTCAGATTTGTACTTAGTTTTCTTCTTGTCATTCTCACATTAAGGGAACTGAAAAAAAATACATGCATGTGAATTTACATTTAGACTGCATGCAGAAATTGATTTAGGAAAAGTGCATTTAGTGTGTGCTCTCTGCTCTATGTTGAAAGAATCATATTTCTTTTTCCTTAGTAGCTAGGATTTCCATTGCTAAAATAAAATAAACGAAAGTTTATCATTTTAGATTGCATATTTAGGAGTTGTACATCTACATCACGCGGTGAACCTTGAAAGGAAAATTTCTTAAGAAAGATCAACTATAAAATAAACCTCAATGAACATAAAAACGCTTTGGAACCTAACGCACAACATCTAGAAGTCTAGGCTAGAGATGTATTCTGGCGTCGTAAAGCCTGGTAACTATTGTTTTCATCATAGGTTGGGTGATTCCTCCTCTTTGATATGCCAGTATGGACTTGTGCTCCCATGTATCGTCGAGTATATATTGGGAGACCACAATAGGCTGATATCCTTTATCCTTAGGAAGTCATGTCTACCACCCTATCGATCGCAATGCACTGAACATAGCATTCAGGAAGATTGACTGCCATATGTAAATTCCTTGGTAATTTCTCTATAATTTACCACCGAGGTGTATATTGCAGTTTTGCGATTGGTTTGGTAATCCCTCTATCTAGATTTCCAGAGTAGTCACTTTCGTTCCTTTTCAGACCCCTTAAAAGAAAAGGTCCATCTGAGCACTTTTCACTTCAAGCTCATTAAAAATCGAAGGTGACTAGAGTCATCTTTAGCTTTTTCTCAACTCTTAAAAATTGAAAAAGCAAGTTGTGTCAAAGCGTCACAAAATTAATTTAATTCGGAATAACATTTTCCCCTTTTTATTTTGAGTTAATCGAGTAATCCACAATCGTGGAAGAAAGTCAATCAAAACCCCATCGTTCGTGGAGATTAATGAGTTAACCATCTTTGACTCCAGAAACAAAACCATTCTGGGCCAAGTATCTCATTTAACTGGGTCGAAGTCTCCTGATTTATTTGAAACTTGTGTTTCAATATCCTCAGAGACTCTGATTACTCCAATTATTTCTGGTACCCCTGCCTCTACAGAAGAAGTCCTGCAGTTACAAGAGGACACTAGAACTGATCCTAGTGTAACGGTAAACATTTCTATTCCTGAACCAACTCCATCTAGGGCTGATTTGGAAGGTGTCACCCCTCCAACATCTGTCGCTGCAGATTCTATACCTTCTTCAGCACCAGAAATATTTTATGGACCTGACGGTCTACCTCTTCCACCCGGACTGATTGCTATAGAAGAAATTGTGGAGGATCTTCCATCTAGTACCCAATTGAATTTTGGAACTGGGATCCACCTATATCCTTCTACCATAGAAGTTAGTTCTTTTGATCACCCTTCATCGTAAGTTCCTATCGAATCGCTAGGAAATATTTTGGATAGACTCAATATGTCTAAACAACCATTGACATCTAGGACTGTGTCCTCTGATATAGCAGCAGCAGAACTTCCTGCCACTACTCCGACAATGTTCGTTGGTATACCATCTATCCCAACTAGTTCTCAACCACTAGATGGAGTCCACCTAGGGACTGTTTCAATAGCATGGTCTGTTCCTATTTGTTCATCCGGAATCTTATCTGGAGTTTCTTATGTTGAAACTCAACAGTTTGATCCTTCACATCAATATCAATTTGGGCAGTCCAGTCTCCAAGGACCAATTTACCCTTTGAACACTGGATTGCCACCATATGGGGAGCAGTATGCCTTTTCATTGTTCCCTCTGGGGGAGCAACCATATGAGAGTTTACAACAAAGTTCAGGTCAAGCTGGAATTCCATCCAGTGGTTGGGTGCCAATACTGCCTCAACAACCAAGAGTTGTATATTTAATACAACAAAATCAACTTGTATCGAACATTCCCACTACACTGGCTATTGTGACGGTGTCGCGAGTGCAGGTGTTGCCTGTTGTATGTCAACCTCAAGTCTCTCAAGTCATAATACAACAGCCTCTTGTCCCCGCGACTCAATCACAACTGCTGATTAGTGGCTCCTTAACTAAAGCAACTCAGGCTCAAACAAGTACTATCACCCCTTATCTTGGCCAAACATCCTGTATTGGACAACAGAAAATGGTCTCACAGCCATGGCTGGTGCAATATCAACAACCACAATTCCAACAAACTTACCGAGGACCTGAGCAACAAAGCTTTGCGATTAATGGGTAGCCGTATATTCAAAGCAGTTACCAACAATCATATTATAATGGTTATGCCCATCAACCTTATCAAAGCTATCAACATCAAATGCATTATGCTGGTATGCAAAGACCCACTGCTTAGGCAATCCCATCTTATCTTGGGTATGTTTTGCCAAACCTGAATCAACAGTTTCCCTTTGTAGCAACTTTAGAATTACTAGATCTGAATCGGCTAACAAATTATCCAATTGCTTATGCCCCTTGGTGGCCAGTGATTCCTCATAAACTTCCATCAGATATTCCTAAATTCAATGGAAATCCAGGTGAAGATCCATCAAATCATGTGATGACATTTCATCTGTGGTGTTCATCCAACACCCTCAATGATGATTTAATTAGGCTTCGCCTTTTTCAGTGAACACTAACTGGTCTGGCAGCAAAATGGTACATCGAATTTCCTAGAGCTTCATTCGATAACTTCAGCGCCCTTGCCACCACCTTTTTAACCCATTTTCAACTACCCATAAGGTACAAAACAAGAATGGAACTCCTTACCAATTTTAAACAGACAACAACCACTCACATATCTGATCATATTCATGAGTGGCAACGTTGTCATTGAATGGTAAAGACATATGTTCCTGATCAACTTCTAGCTGAATGGTTTATTAAGTCATTGTTACCTTCTATTACAAAAGATGTGGCCAAGGGAGGAGTCGTCACTTAAGAGCAAGTCATTGCTCGTGCACAATATCTAGACTTGATCTATACTCATTCTGGCACGCTCTATGACAAAATTCCTAATGCTCCTAGACCATAATTTTACGTTCCTCCTCCTCCTAAATCGAACAGGGACTCTCATGCCCACGACGGCGTGATTGGCACCTCAAGTACGCAAACTGCAAAGTCCCCATCTAGTAAAACCGTTGCAGTGTCCAGTAAAAAGGCAAATGACAAACTTCCTGCCTCGGAGGTTAATGTCGTGTCGACCGACAAAGGCAAAGAACCGAAGCAACCAAGGGGCAAGAAGAAAGGGAAAAACAAAAAGAAGAAACAGGACGATTCGACTCCTGAAAAATCTTCTGGAAACCCTTTTGGGCAAAAGAAACCTTGTCATCCATGTCACATATGCGACAAAGACCACTGGACGAGAAATTTTCCACATAAAGCTGAGATTAAGAAGTTCTTTAAGAGTTCAAATACCTCAACAGTGTTGACTAATCCGTTTTCAAACCCAGAAACTAATCTGGTTGCTAGCGACAATGCTTCCCCATCCCAAGTGCTTATATTGTCCATTTCGAAACAACAAAATGATGCTTTGATATTGACAAGGAATAAAGATTATGGGAATCCACAGATGCCGAACAACAAGGCTGCAGATCAACCTAGTAGTTTGACAACAACTTCAACAGAAGTTGTGCCACCCATCATTCCTGAGCTAACAATAAAGCCGCCAAAGGGAGTAGTACACAAGTCGATATTTAATCCTCGTGCTCAAGCAGCACAGAATTATAATATAGTAGAAGATCTGGCCCAATCACCATCTGCTATGCCGACGCTTGAAGTACTACAAAATTTCCCCTCATGGCGGTGTTAAGAAGGTGGCTAATAGAATCACTGATCTGCAACTGTTCCTCAAAAGGGTAAAAAATCAAGTGGAGGCGTATGATCGGCTAAAAAAGAGTGGAGGTGATGGTAAGAACATGACCAAGGCTCAAAAGTTAATAGCTATGCATTGACAAATTTTATTTACCGAAGGTGGGTTTATTTTTTAATGAACTTGAACTCTGGGGAAACATATGCTCATTGCTAGGTTTATTTTTTAACAAGCTTGAACTTCGCGTAACCCTGCTCGTGATAATAGTCAGAGATGTTCAATTCACCATTAACACTATGTTCTTTTGACGGTCGTACTGCATGTTCAATTGCTCCATCAAATTGATTAGAAATGTAAATACATGCTTGAAAAATGAGCTAAACACTAACATCTTACTTGAATTACGTGAATAGTAACATAAAAGTAGTTTTTACCTCTCATTTTTACCATTTCATTCAAATTTAGGATTGTTGGAGCTCTGGAGGTGTTTTCCCCCTCTATTTTTCATCCGCTGATTCCGGGAGATTCGGTGGACTATTTTCAGTGCCATCTGGACCACGTAGGAGCTAACCCTGAGCTCTTCAATTGCATTCTTTCCTTTTCTGATGCTGAGCATCTTTTCCTATTTTTTTGGGCCTCAGGGGTTTGAACAATTCGTTCTCTCCCAATCGCACCTAGTATACATCGAAAGGTGCAATGCATATTGAGCTAGCCATTGGTTGGTCAGTATGCATCTCACCTAGTACACAGCTAGGGTGCAATGGGCGCACGGAGGAAAGTTTATGCATTGCTTTTTCATGGAAATTTTGCCTATTTTTGCCCAAATCAGGATCCTAATTCTTCTCTTGTTTGTTTTTTAGGGATTCATCGGATCAAGATGGTCGTTACATGGCGTGAACAAGAGCATGAAGAAGAGGATATGATTGCCTTACATGATCCGAGTACGGTGACTGCATTGCGGAATTGTGGCTTGATCAAACTATTCCACATACCCAGCATGAGGAAACAAATCAATTTGTTGCAATATTTTGTCGATGCATGGGATCCTACCAACCAAGTGTTCCAGATTCGAGGTAAATCCATCCCTTTGACAGTTGATGATATCTACTTCTTGACCGGTTTATCGAGGCGTGGTGCCCCTCTCTCACTATCACGATCTGCCCGTGGGGGTGAATCCGTGAGGGATTATATTCGCCGGTTCTGTAGAGATGGATCTCAGTCGAGCAAGGACGGGAAGATCAGTATTCGATATGTCACTGACTGGTCCTTAAGGACTATCTTATTCACCTTCGCTAGATTGGTTGGTAGTGCGGCTCTTTATTTGGCCAACAGGTCCCATATGCAGTATGCTCTGGAGTGCCTTGAACCAAAGGTATTCAACTGGTGTGATGCAGTACTTCCAGTTATAAAAGAATAGCTTACCAGGGTGAAGAACGGAAGATCCAAAAACTTTGGCTATGGTTCTATTCTGACCACTTTTGCCTTGGAGAGGATCCCACTAATGCAGTCATAGTATATTTCACTCAGACTGCCAGCACCAACAGAACCATGGATGCAGAGATGGGTCGATCTCATGGCCAGACACGCTGGTCAATCGCAGATTTCATTCTCTGATGCCTTCTTTGAGCGGTTTGACCGTCAGGAGATGGTCTTTGCCGAGTACCCATATGTTGGGATGGATTTCCGGGGTGACCCAGATTTGGTGATGCCGGCTCGCGAGCAATGGGGTGTTATAGGTAAAAAGATCTGACCATATCTCTGTTTATTGCTTTTATAATGTTCTTGTGTTTTTTAAATGTTATCAAGACTAATCAAACTCATATGTTTGTGCAGATATTGGACCAGTGCAGCCAACAGCGCGCCCGAGGGTAGCAGCTATCTTTCCGGCAGGAGAGGCTATAGGGAGGGCTGTCCTTCATGATCTAGACGTAGTCGAGACCCTTGTAGTATTGCAGGATCAGATTGAGGGTCTCACCCTTGGTATTCAGGATGTGAGGACCGATGAGTTACCTCTGAGATTACAGCGCCATACCACTGGTGTGCCGAGTCGATGGAATAGGCTCTTACGTATGATCGCATAGACGGTGACCTGTTATCATCAACGCCATTAGTCTAGGGTGCTTCCCTGCATTTTTGAGTTTTTGGGTTGTATGAACGACCTTGTCCTAGACAAAGAACATTTTTTAAAAGACTATAAACAGTTATATATATTTTTGATTTTCTGAGCTTTATTTTGGTTAAGTTATATGATCCTGATGCAAATGTTGATTGACATGATTTTTCTTTTATAAATGTTGCAAATGTCTATCTAACACATAATTTTCTAATGAATCAGTTAATGTGTTTAAGTTTCTGGAAATGTGTTGATATTGAATAGAATCAAATTGCCTTTCCAAAATCCTGACCCTTAGCAACATACGATAGATAGCTAGATTCTGAACATAATAGATTCCAGTAAGCTGTAGAATGACGAGCTGTGAGTCTAGCCTAACAACAAGTCGGTGTATGCCATCTACGATGGCATCAGAGAGAAGCTCTATCAACGTGTTGTATTCAGCGATGTTGTTCGTTGATCAACCAATACATACCGCTCTAAAACTCACTAACTCGCCGCTTGGATAAAAAATGGCCCAGGCTGCAGAAGATAGGTTCTGCGTACTATGACTAGCTCCATCGGCATATCCAAAAAATGATTCCAATAGGTTCAGCATCTGTAATAAATGCAAAAGTGGATTACTTAACCAAAACGATCACTCTTGATGAAAACAAAAACATAACAAAAGCATATAAAGAGATTACTATACTTAGTCAAGCATAGTAACGCTTAAGGTACAACCCGTTTCGGAGTTGCGATAATGGAATCCCATCGTAATCTACTAGATCATAGGCTCCTTTTGCTAATACTCACTTAACAATGTAGGGACCCATCCACAATGATTGGAACTTACCTGCTCCCAATTTATCGGATTCCTGATCGTAGAGTAAGACCAGGTCACCTTCTGAGAAGACACGGGGTTCGACATGTTTGTCAAATTACGCCTTGACTCATTTCTTATGAGCTTAGTTAGCCAAGGTGGCGTCACGACGGGTTTCATCCAGTTGGATTAGTTCCAAGAAATGAGCCTCTTCCTCTGAAGTTCCATGGAGAAGGTTGACTGTGAGCTTGAGAGATGAAATTTTACACTGAACTAGTAAGATCACTTCCAGGCCATACACCAATTGAAAGGGTGTAAATTTGGTTGCATTTCTTACGAAGGTTCTGTATGCCCATAGAGCTGAGTACAGGATTAAATGCCAATCCCATTTGTGGGCTCCAATCATCCTTTGCAGCATGCGCTTGAGGACTTTGTTGATCGCTTCAACTTGCCCATTAGCCTGCGGATAATATGGAGTAGAACTATCTTGGGAGAGTCCTAATTTGGCAGTCAATTCAACCATCATGTGATTGTGAAACTGTGATCCATGATCTATGTCTATATCCTGTGGAACACCGAACCTAGAGACTACATGATTGAAAAAGAAAGGAGCAGCCGTTTCACCATTGTTGTTTAATGTAGGCATCACCTCGGCCCATTTTGTAAAATAATCAACTGTGACTATGATATACCTATGCTCCCTGGCTGAGGTGGGGTTACATGTCATGAAATCTATGCCCCATTTGGCAAATGCCCCAACAACAACTACTGGATGCAGAGGTGCGGGTGGTATTCTGGTTTTACGGTCGAAGATTTGCCAAGCATGGCAACTCCTGACTGCGATTATGCAATCTTTGAACATAGTAGCCCAGAAGTAACCTTCTCGTAAGATATTTTGGGCCATAGCATAACCAGATTGATGCCCCCCACACGCTCCAGAATGGCAATCATTTAGGACTTTTTTAGCCTCCTCATGGGTGAGGCACCTTCGCAGAACTGTATCGATACCACAACAGTAAAGTGTATCACCGACGATCATGTAGTCTTTTGCTTGGTATCGAGTACGTCGTTGTTTGGAGTGAGAGGTATTAGGCCTAAATGTTTGGGTTTGGACATAGATCAATATATCTCCATACCACGGATCGCTTGATGATATCAGAAACAAAGATTCATCCATGGTTGATGCTTTGGATGTTGAATCGTTGGACGACGATGGTAAGTCGCATAGTAACTCTGCGAATACTAGAGATTTCTTTGATTTGGATTTTACGAATACCAAATCAAACTCTTGCAAAATGGCTATCCATTTTGAATATTTACCCCCAAGTAACTGAAGCGACAGAATGTAAGTCATAGGGTTGCAATCTGACAAAATGGTTGTTTTGTGAAAGAGGATATAGCGTCGAAATCTCTATACTGCTTGAACAACTGCAAGAGCCAGCTTTTCAATGTAGGAGTACTTGCTTTCTGTATCATTTAAGTTTCGACTTAAATAATAGATAGGATGTTCAATTCCATTGTCTTCTTGAACTAAAACTATTGCGATGGTTGTATCTGTTGTAGCTAGATACAGGTTAAAATATTTTTGATAGTGAGGAGCGTACATTAATGATGCTTTTATTAGGGATTCCTTTAGAGCATCAAAGGAAGCTTGCACAACCTGATCCTAGTTAAAGGGTACTTCTTTTTTCAAAAGACGTGTATAACCTTTAGCAAGTTCGGCATAATTTGGAATGAACCTCCTCAGAAAGTTTTCTTTCCCTTGGAGTTTCTGAATCTGAAGCAAATTTGAAGGTGGAGGCATGTCGATGATTACCTGAACCTTACATGGGTCGAGTCGAATCCCATCCTTAGAAACCACGAAACCAAGTAAACGACCAGAACTGACACAAAACACACATTTGTGCGGGTTGAGTCGTATCTTGTAGTTTCTCTAGGTTCGGTGTTCCACAAGCTATAGTCATAGATCATGGATCACATTTTCGCAATCACATGATGGTTGAATTGACTGCCAAATTAGGACTATCCCATGATAGTTCTACTCCATATTATCCGCAGGCTAATGGAAAAGTTGAAGCAATCAATAAAGTCCTCAAGCACATGCTGCAAAGAATGATTGGAGCCCAAAAATAGGATTGGCATTTAATCTTGTACTTAGCTCTATGGGCATACAGAACCTCTGTAAGAAATGCAACTGGATTTACACCCTTTCGGCTGGTGTATGGCTTGGAAGCGATCTTACCGGTTCAGTGTGAAATTTAATCTCTCAAGCTCGGAGTCGACATTCTCCCCTAAACTTCAGAGGAAGAGGCTCATTTCTTGGAACTAATCCAACTGGATGAAACGTATCGTGATGCCGCCTTGGCTAACGAAGCTCATAAGAAACGAGTCAAGGCACAATTTGACAAAAATGTCAAACTCCCTGTCTTCTCAGAAGGTGACGTGGTCTTACTCTACAATCAGGAATCCGATAAATTGGGAGCAGGTAAGTTCCAATCATTATGGATGGGTCCCTACATTGTTAAACAAGTATTAGCAAAAGGAGCCTACGAGCTAGAAGATTACGATGGGATTCCACAGTCACAACCCCGAAACAGGTTGTACCTTAAGCGTTACTATGCTTGACTAAGTATAGTAATCTCTTTATATGATTTTGTTACATTTTTGTTTTCGTCAAGAGTGATCATTTTGGTTAAGTAATCCACTTTTTCATTTATTGCAGATGTCAAACCTATTGGAATCATTTGTTGGATATGCCGACAGAGCTAGTCGTAGTATGTGGAACCTATCTTCTGCAGCCTGGGCCATTTTTTATCTAAGCGACGAGTTAGTGAGTTTCAAAGGGGTATGTATTGGTCGATCAATGAACAACATCGTTGAATACAGCACATTGATAGAGCTTCTCTCTGATGCCATCGCACATGGCATACACCGACTTGTTGTCAGGCTAGACTCACAACTTGTCATCCTACAGCTTATTGGCATCTATTCCATTCAGAATCTAGATATGTATCATATGTTCCTAAGGGTCAGGATTTTGGAAAGGCAGTTTGATTCTATTCAATATCAACACATTTCCAAAAACTTAAACACATTAACTGATTCATTAGCAAATTATGTGTTAGATAGACATTTGCAGCATTTATAAAAGAAAAAGCATGCCAATCAACATTTGCATCAGGATCATATAACTTAACCAAACTAAAGCTCCGAAAATCAAAAATATATATAACTATTTATAGTCTTTTACAAAATGTTCTGTGTCCAGGACAAGGTCGGTCATACGACCCAAAAACTAAAAAATGTAGGGAAGCACCCTAGACTAATGGTGCTGGTGATAATAAGTCACCACCTATGCGATCATACGTAAGAGCCTAGTCCATCGACTCGGCACACCAGTGGTATGGCGATGTAATCTCAGAGGTAACTCGTTAGTCCTCACATCCTGAATACCAAGGGTGAGACCCTCAATCTGATCTTGCAATACTGCAAGGGTCTCGGCTACGTCCAGATCGCGAAGGACAACCCTCCCTACAGCCTCTCCTGCTGGAACGGCAACTGCTACCCTCGAGCGCGCTACTAGTCGCACTGGTCCAATATCTGCACAAACATATGAGTTTGATTAGTCTTGATAACATTTAAAAAACACAAGAACATTATAAAAGCAATAAACAAAGATATGGTCAGATCTTTTTACCTATAACACCCCACTGCTCGCCAGCCGGCAGCACCAAATCTGGGTCACCCCGGAAATCCATCCCAACATATGGGTACTCGGCAAAGACCATCTCCTGACAGTCGAACCACTCAAAGAAGGCATCAGAGAATGAAATCTGCGACTAACCAGCGTGTCTGGCCATGAGATCGACCCATCTCTACATCCGTGGTTCCGTCGGTGCTGGCAGTCTGAGTGAAATATATTGTGGCTGCATCAGTGGGATCCTCTCCAAGGAAAAAGTGGTCAGAATAGAACCATAGCCAAAGTTCTTGGATCTTCCGTTCTTCACCCTGGTAAGCTATTATTTTATAACCAGAAGTACTGCATCACACCAGCTAAATACCTTTGGTTCAAGGCATTCCAGAGCATAGTGCATATAGGACCTGTTGGCCAAATGAAGAGCTGCACTACTAGCCAATATAGCGAAGGTGAATAAGATAGTCCTCAAGGACCAGTCAGTGACATCTTGAAAAAATGATCTTTCCATCCCTGCACAGCTGAGATCCATCTCTACAGAACTGGCGAATATAATTCCTCACGGATTCACCCCTACGGGCAGATACTAATAGTGAGAGAGGGGCACCACGCCTCGATAAACTGGTCAAGAAGTAGATATCCTCAATTGTCAAAGGGATGGATTTACCTCAAATCTGGAACACTTGGTTGGTAGGATCCCATGCATCGACAAAATATTGCAACAAATTGATTTGTTGCCTCATGCTGGGTATGCGGAAGAATTTGAGCAAGCCACAGTTCTGCAATGCAATCACCATACCCGGATCATGTAAGGCAATCATATCCTCTTCTTCATGCTCGCGTTCACACTATGTAATAACCATCTTGATCCAATGAATCTCTAAAAAACAAACAAGAGAATAATTAGTATCCTAATTTGGGCAAAAACAGGCAAAATTTCCATGAAAAATAGTGCATAAACTTTCCTCCTTGTGCCCATTGCACCCTAGTTGTGTACTGGGTGAGATGCATACTGACTGACCAATGGCTAGCTCAGTATGCATCGCACCTTTCGATGTATACTAGGTGCAATGGGGAGAGAACGAATTGTTCAAACCCTTGAGGCCCAGAAAAACAGGAAAAGATGTTCAAAATCAGAAAAGGAAAGAATGCAATTGAAGAGCTCAGGGTTAGCTCCTACCTGGTCTAGACAGCACCGAAAATAGTCCACCAAATCTCCCAAAATTAGCTGATGAAAAATCGAGGGGGAAAACACCTCCAGAGCTCCAACAATCCCAAATTTGAATGAAATGGTAAAAATGAGAGGTAAAAACTACTTTTATGTTACTATTCATGTAATTCAAGTAAGATGTTAGTGTTTAGCTCATTTTTCAAGCATATATTTACATTTCTAATCAATTTGATGGAACAATTGAACAGGAAGTACGACCGTCAAAAGAAGATAGTGTTAATGGTGAATTGAACATCTCTGACTATTATCACAAGTAGGTTTGCACGAAGTTCAAGCTCGTTAAAAAATAAACCTAGCAATGAGCATATGTTTCCCCAGAGTTCAAGCTCATTAAAAAATAAACCCACCTTCAGTGAATAAACTTTGTGAATGCATAGCTATCAGCTTTTGAGCCTTGGTTGTGTTCTTACCATCACCTCCACTCTTTTTTAGCCGATCATACGCCTCCACTTGATTGTTTACCCTTTTGAGGAACAGCTTCAGATGAGTGATTCTATTAGCCACCTTCTTAACACTACCGTTATTGAAAAGTTCCAAACTTACCTGGAACCAGTTGCTATCCGAAAACATCACTCGTTCCTCAAAAAAGAGTCTCCTTTAAGCTCTTTTTAGACTCGTAAAATATGAAAATATTGCTGAGCAATTGGCCTCTCCAGCTCATTAAAGTGATTGGAAGTGCCATCCCTCCTCTATATTTTAATCTTTTTGGACCTGAGGGATCGTTACACAAAAATATCGAGCGCTTGTCTTTTTCGGCTCACTAAAGTGATCGGAAAAGTCATCCCTTTCGTATTATTTTATACTTTTTCAGACTTAAGGGATTATACTATGAAAAAGGACTACTGGAGTTTCCTTTCCGTCTCTTTTCAGACTCTCTAAAATTGAAAAGGACCGAGTTATCTTTGTCGTTAAACTCGTTAAAACAATAGCGACAAACTTGTCCATGCAGACAAGAGTGAGTTTCACTGTCGCTAGGCTTGCTAAAACATAGCGACAGGTTTTCTCAAAGGGCAAATTATAGAACAAGCATATGTTATCCTCCTCGAGCTTGACAAAAATAAAGAGGTACTAGTCAGCAATGACTGGGGAAAAAAGGAAGAAAACTTGAAGAACTTCATTGGTAGCAGGTCGCTCTTAAACATGACACTTTCACTCCATCACCATGATTGAGTTGGGTTGGGTTATTCCATTCACCGGTCATATCACCATTGGTCCTCTGTACCATCCATTTTTAGGGTTAATGCTACCAATCCATTTTAGTGTCATCGATATGTTCAAGAGAATTCGCTCAAAGAATTCACCAACCCAGCTAATGCCTCATCCGCTGCAATACCTTCACGCTCCATTCTTTCATGACCGCCACCCTGAACCTTGTATCATAAGATCGTTTTCACCTCCACAAAATCATTTGCTCCGTTTCGTGTTATAGATGTGGGATTCATTAAGGCCCCCCTACGACGGGTCACTTCTTGTCGACATCATCTCATTATCCAAGAAGTTGACTTAGGAACAACCCTTTTAGTACTTTGAAGCTTGCATGCCTTAATGGCAAGTTTCTCACTTCCGGCGACAGGTTTACATCAATGGCCTTCGACCAAAAAAATTTGCGTGGTGTTCAACATCAACTCATGTATTCACACCATGCGAATTGTACTGCAGTACCTTGAGGGTCATTATCATTATCGATGATTCCTTTCACGCCTGTTAACAGCTTACATCATTGGCTGGTAATCAGGTGATGTCTTTCCATGTTCGACATCAGAACATCTTTTCACATGGATCGACTTGTACTTCGGGCGAAGATTGAACGAGTTTGAAGACCCCAGATCTAGTTTCATCCATCCGGGATGCGATATATTCAAGAAAATAAAGACATCAAATGTACACCATAGCTGCACAGATAATCACCCAAGCTAAAGGATGATGGCACTACCAAAATCATCAGTCTACCACACAGACGATTGTCTGTCCTATGTACATAAAAATGAATTTATAAAGTTGAGCATGGGAATTCCTTTCTTAGCTAGATCATGAAAATACTATGAAGATAATGTATTGTACTGTATCTTATTACAGTTCACCTTCCAATTCGAAAAACCTCGGATCCTCATGATAAAGCATTTCACCCGACATCAGAAGATTTACGACCTCATGCTTTAGGGGGAAACTTTTATAGACATATTTGGGCACTGCAACCCCAATCACATATGTCCATAAACTAAGGTCTTCTAAACCCCTAAAAGTGTTGTTTCATACCCTAAAGGATCAAGGTCAACTGATTACATCATTTCCTAGAAGTTCTCCCTGAAAAACTGCTCAGAAGTAGTCAAAACTAGACCATACAGACTGCTCCATGCTAAGGGTGCGATGCATCTCACTTGCTACACACAAAGGGTGCGATGCATACTGAAAAGTCCTTCTGTAGGTTGCGATGAGCGAGAGTAGACAAATGGCAGAGGCAGTTTGCTAGGTGGAAACTCAGAGAATCTTCTAGAAACTGCTCATATGACACTTGCCTCTCTGAATTCGCCCAGGGATGAGTAAGAGATCATGAAATCTCCAAGTGGAACCAAGAACTATCAATGAAATGACACTAATCAAAATCCCAGAAGCTGACTCACCCCCCTACAAATATCTATATATGGATCCCTCATCCTAGAGATCCAAAGGCTGGAATTTTGTAATTTGTAAGGAAGTGTTGTTGGTTTCTCTTTGAGACATTGTATTGTTGGGTGATCTAGATTTTCATGAGGTGAAGAGGGCTTTCATGCTGGGAGGATGATGCTGGATCAAACAGCTGGGTTGTAATCCTCTCTTCTACTACTTCTATCAATAAAGCTATTTGATTTTTCCTCCATATACTTGTATATTTCTGAATCTTGTATTTGTGTATGCATTTGTATGGTTAATGTACATCTGATTCTACATTGTTTATGGTTATAGATCTCTATGCTTTGATGGTATTTTGCTGCTTTGACTCTACAGGTGTTCTTTGAAGCGGGACAAGTGAGAAAGGAGTGGTGAAGCTCTATCAAAGGAGAGAGGAAACAAGCAAGGAGCCAAGCGAAAGACTGAGGTTGGTACTCTTTGCTTCTCTCTCATCTATCTCTCATAAAGGAAAACACAAGTTACTTTGAATTGTTTGTTTCTAAGATAGCTACCCGTCTTAGTGGGACTAGCAGCTCTAAATGGACACTAGTTTTCCCAGAAACAATGAGCTTCAAATAGAATGGACACACTCATACGCTCTGAGGGCTCCAAACATGTACTCCCACTATCATAAGCTCTCATAGAATGAAGAAGCTTTTAAAAAAGTGACACCATGGGGAAGTTTTTCAATTCAATGCAATCTTGGACATTGAATCCAACCTTGCAAACATTCACATAGATCTACAAAAGGTGTTGAGTCACCATTAACAGATGTTTGAAAATCTCAAGGAGCTACCATCTTCTCGAGGAGAGCATGATCATAGCATTCCTTTGATTCTAGGTAGCTAGTTTCCAAATGTCTGCCCCTAAAGGTAATCCATTCACACAAAATAATGAGATTGAAAAGATTATTAAGGAGTTGCTAGAAGCAGGTGTTATTCGTCCCAACACCAACCCTTATTCATCCCCACTGGTCATGGTTTTAAAGAAATATGGGGAGTGGTGCATGTGTCCCGACTTCAGGTCCCTCAACAACCTCACCATCAAGGATATGTTTGTTATTCTTGTAGTCGATGATCTCCTTGATGAACTCCATGGCACATAATTCTTTACTAAGTTGCATCTCCATTCAGGCTATCACCAAATCAGAATGAAGGTACCAAACATTCCCAAAATAGCTTTCAGAACCCATGAAGGTCACTATGAATTTTTGGTCATGTCGTTTGGTCTTTGTAATGCTCCATCCACCTTTCAAACTCTCACGAATCACCTTCTCAAGCCATATCTCAGAATTTTTTTCCTATTATTTTTTGATGATATCCTCATCATCAAAAAAACATGGGAAATGGATCTTTAACACGTTAACTAGGTATTGGAACCTCTGAAGGATAATAAATTATTTTTCAAATTTTCCAAGTGTTCTTTTGAAATGGAAGAGGTGCAGTACTTGGGACACATTGTGGGCTCCAAAGGAGTATGAGTGGATCCAAAAGAAATTGGGGCAATGCAAGATTAGCAGCAACCTCAGACCTTGAAAAGCCTATAGGTATTTTTGGTCCTCACAAAATATTATCACAAATTTGTCAAAAATTATGGACACATTTCTAGAACCGTGATAATTCTTCTCAAGAAAAAATAATTCCTCTAGACAAAAGAAACTAAACAGGCCTTCTTGGATCTCGCACATGCCATGTGTTCCATTCAAGTTTTAGCCCTCCCATATTTTAGAAAACCCTTTGTGATCAAATGTGATTCCTCAGGGACTATCAATAGAGCAGTCTTAACGTAGAGAGGTCGAAAAATCCTTCGCAAGCCAATAATTAAATGGAAAGAATTTGGTTCAATCTACTTATGAGAAAGAAATGATAGCCATCCTACACATAGTAAACACTTAGCGACCATACTTGCTTCAACGAGATTTCCAAATCCAAACTGACCATCATAATCTAAAGTATATCTTGGAGTAGCACTTATCCTCTCTGCAACCAAATAAATGGATTAGTAAAATGTTGAGCTATGACAATGAAATAGTCTATCAGAAGGGTTGAGACAATGTTGTGGCCCATGCCTTGTCACTGAAATTTGAGGATTATGGCACCCTCTTAAACTTATCCTTGCCCATACCATATTAGATTGAGGAGGCATGCAAAAGGAAAACTTTCCCATCCATCTCTTTCCCAACTTATCCAAAGATTACAAGTGGATCCTAAACCCCCAACAGGTTACACGTGGCAGGAAGATATTCTTTGATATAACAATTGTGTGGTTCTCTCTCCTAACTACATACTCAAACCACGCATCCTTGTGGATATGCACTCCTCACTCATCACAATACATTCAGGATTTTATAAGACTTATGCTCATGCACACTGCTCTTTCTTTAGGGAAGAGATGAAACAGGACATTCTGACATTTGTAGTTGAATGTGATGTCTACCAATGCATAAAAGGGAAAACAATGAAGACATCAATAACCTTACAACCCTTGTTTCTACCTAGTTCTATATGGATGAATCTCTCCATGGATTTCATTACGGGTCTCCCTAAAATCAAGAAACAATTTAGTCTTCATGGTGGTAATGGATCGACTCTCCAAATATGACCATTTTTGTTCCTTACCACACCTGTTCACTCCAACTTTTGTGGCTCAAGTCGTCATGGATTAAATTTTCAAACTGCATGGCATGCATACTTCTATTGTGTCTGATCGTGATCCCACCTTCACTAGAAATTTTTGTTAGGATTTGTTCAAGCTACATGGCACACAACTCTAGATGAGTACATCATATCACACCCAGACTAATGGTCAAACCGAAGTGGTAAACAAATGTTTGAATACCTACCTACGGTACTTTGCTTTGAATAGTCAACATCAATGGGTGTAGTGGCTACCATTAGAAAAATGGTGGTATAATATTGATTATCATGAAGAAACCAAGATGAGACACTATGAGGTGGTGTATGGCCAACTCCCACCTTCACCAAATTCTTGTCTTCTAGGATCTTCCAAAGTGCAGGAAGTTAATAAGTTTCTTAAGAATCAAGAAACCACTCTTTCTCTTCTGAAGGATAATCTCCATCAAGAAAAAACCCAGATGAGGCAACAGGTTGACCAACATTGCTCAGAAACATCTTCTCAAGTGGTTGACCATGTGTTTCTTTGTCTTCAACCTTATAAGAAGACATCTCTCAAAGAAAAGGGCTTCCAAAAATTAACTCCCAAATTTTATGGGCCTTATCAAGTGATTTAATGTATTGGGTTCATCACCTACAAATTGACCTTGCCAACCACTTCAAAAATCCATCATCTCTTCCATGTCTCTTGCCTCAAGAAAGTAGTGGGCTACCAATGCAAGGTTGAGACCATACTTCCTGAATCAAAAGAGGAAAGTTATATTTTACTCCAAAGAAATGGGTCCCAGATTCACAAGAATGAAATCTTTGTGGCTACACTATCAAGGAAGTATTCATCCAGTGGAAATACACCTTACTATAAGACGCGACATGGGAACCATCAACTATTCTCCAGAAATTTCCACAGCTCCAACCTTGAGGATAAGTTTGTTTCTGAAGGGGGTGGGCATGTTAGGGTTTGAACCACACTATAAAAAAGGGACCACAATTAGTTATAACAGATCATAGCTAATAAATAAAGTGGTTAACTTGCATTATACAAGGGACCATGAGTAGTTAGGGTTTTGGGTCTCGTGAAACTATATCCTCATGAAGATAGTAAGGGAAGTATTTTATTGTGTTGTGTAATTGAGCTATGCTCTTATGGAGGTTTCCCCCTAGAAGAGGCAAGTGAACAGTTTTGTTGCAGATCTTAATAAAAAATTTCCATTTCTATTATCTCATTGTTTTATTTTCCGTGGTATCTCTGGCATATTTCGCGCCTCTAATATGTTTTGAGGTCAAGTTCACTACAATATCTGAGGCATAAATATATTATCTTTGTGGTTGTTTCATAAATACATATCTACGATTACAACATACATTATCTTTGGGGATCAACTCCTTCTATGAGGCCACATGGTGTAGGGCTCAATTCTCTATGTGGCTTAGTTTTAATATAGCTATGTGACTTGTATTCATGTGGTATGTGGCTTTGATCTTTCTTGGGATCACCTCAATTTTATTTCAACTCTAAGCAATGATATACATGATGAACTTTCTTCTGCAAATATCCCAGGCGCACAAGTTCTTTTTACTTACTTTTCTTTTTCTTTCTAGCTTTATTGATAAAATTATGAGTACTTCTCTCCATATGTCTAATCCTCCATCTAGGAAATGGAGGCCAAGAAAAATAACCCTAGAGAGTCCTTTATGACCATATTGAATCTATAGAAAACCAAAGAGAAGATAGAGAAAGGGAAAATAAACGAGAATTATGTACAATGCTTATTGAGCATAAACTTGAATTATCCACAATGCTTATGGAACATAAGCTAGAAATATCCACAAAGCTTGACAACAACTAAAAGTCATTAGAAAATAAAATGGTAGCACTCGAGACTGAACACCAAGGAATAAAAGATATGGTGCAAGAAATAGAAAACAAAAAACAAGTTGAAGAAAATTGCACCTCGAGAGACAAGATTAAAGAATTAATTGAAAAGCGAAATAATAATTCACCCATAAATAACATAAAGAATAAATTAGATTGAATCCAATTAAAGATGAAATGAACAAACTAATTCAACTAGATCATGAACACCATAAAATATCCCTAAGCATAATAATTGCAAGTATGGAAGAGAAAAAAGATGAGGATATGTTAGAAATAGTAAAATAATCATTGAATCTAAGTCACAAATTCAAAAAATTTATCTCACAGAAGCAAAAGGGTAGGAAAAATACTCGAGCATAAATATAGACTGATTCGTGTTAAAGTTGTAATGATCATAAATTAGATATACTTAGTAACTCAACAACCCTAAAATGGTCATGAATCTTTATAAATAAGGATATTATTCAAGAATACCAAGTTGAGCTAAGGAAAGAGGTTCAAATGGTAAAGGAGGCAAGAAAGGAAGGAAAATGGGCAATCTTTAGAAATAGGAAATCTCATATTAGAAATAGAGGCCAGAATAAGAGTGACAAATAGGAATTGGGAACACTTTGGATCCTCTTTTGGAATTATCATGGTTTTCCATGGTGTAAAGGTCTTATGATAAGTCATATCCTAAATGATATTGATTGTATTTCCTTAGTTGAAACTTGGGAGCATGATGAATCCAAGGTCCCCCTAACAGATGAATTCATTCTTTGGTTGGCTTGGAACATTAAATCCTCGCATAGAGGTTTTTTGTGGTATAGATTGTTATATAAAAAATAATATTTCTCCTCACATTCGGCTTCACAAGATCATTCCCCTTTAATTGGTACATTTGGATCAAAATTTATGAATCTAATTCCAATAGGATTTATCATGCAATTTGTTAAATTTCTCCTATAAACTCAACCTCTTATAAGAAACAAAATTTGGATAACATGTGCTCCTTCAATACCTTAGAACAGGGAATCCACAATATAAGGAATGAGGGTAATATCTGTTGAAAATAGCAACAAGAAATGCTAAAAATAAAAATTCTATAAATAACATTTCAGGTACCAGTGTTGGAAATAGCAACAAGAAATGATAAAATAGAAATGCTAAAAATAGCATTGCTATAAATAGCATTTCGGGATACATTCCAATTTTAGTTAGTCCCTGAACTAAAATTGAGAATTAAAATTCGAATTTGATCTTCGCAGTTGTTTGAAAACTAATTAATTAATTCATCTTGAGTTAATTAGCTGGAGAAAATCAAACATGAAGTCTATGTGAAGACATGGAACAGTTTCCTTTTTGATTGAGGAAGTTATCCCTTGATTAAGGAGATCATGATGAGTGGTACTTTGAGTTGTAATTAGTTAGCTTAGTTAACTGAGTTAAGTCCAGTTATATTAGTTCCAACAGTTTGTAGAACTGATTGTGAGTTCAATTAGTTAATGCATGCATGCATGTAACTAGTGTACTTCAGATAACTAAATATTCTCTCATAAATAAATCATACATGTCAGTTCAGTCAGAGACCCAGTTGATATCAAAGGAAGGGATAGTGTACTATCAGTTGGAGGAATTTTCCTATATAAGAAACTCATCCATGCAGAAGGAATCATCTGCTTCGGGATTGCGTAGTTATTTCAGAGTTTGGTGAGTTGCGTGAGAGGTGAATTCACACAGCTGGCAGCCAGAGGACCCAGGAGAAACTGCGCAAGGAAATAGGAGGCTTGGAGGACTGAGGGAAGGCATATGTTGTGTCTATTCAGTCTATGAGTAGCATTGAGGGATTGTACTGAGAGCTGGATAGCTTGAGAGCTAAAGCTTTGTGTAATCTTGATATATTTCCACTTGTATGATAATACAGATAGCGGGGTTTTTAGCTGAGGTTTTCCCTAGAGTATTCTTCTGTGTTTCATGTGTGATTGAATCTTCTTATCTATTATATGTGTTCTATTTGATCTTGCTCAAAATCGATTAAGCTTCCACAAGTTTGATAGTAGAAGTAGATTGAGTATTTTGCTTTAGTACATTGCATACTCAGTTTAATCTATAATGATAATTTCTACATCGTATCAGAGCTAGCTGATCTGTAGAAAAATTCTACATGGTATCAAAGCGAAGGTGATCAAAGTGAAGAATAGTATACAAAGAAGGGAGAAGTTTGAAGTTTGAAGTTCCTGATTATAGAAATCGAATTCTTATCACATCTCAAATTTCACCAATGGCGTTCAACGGTTTGAGACTCGAGTATGCCCTGGATGGCAGCTTGAATTATATAGCCTGGAAGGATCACATGGAAGTGGTATTAGAGGAAAACGGTTTGAAGGACTTCATTGATCAAGAAGTCCCCAAGCTAGCAGCTGCTAATGCCCAAGAATTGGCAGAATGGAAGAAATGTGTGGCTAGAGCGAGGAGGATTCTTCTGGAGGGAGTTCGAGACCACATTGTCTCGAGTCTCCATGGGAAGGAGACACCATTTTCAATGTCGAAGACATTGAAGGACTTATATCAGAATAGCAGTGACTAGAGGAAGTTGGTGCTGAAGGACAAGCTTCAGAAAATCAAGTGTGAAAAGGGTGACACGATCTCTACATATCTGAATAAGCTCACCACCTGCATGGATGAGCTTGGAAGTGTAGGGATCACGACAACCGATGATTACATGGTGAGTCTTGCTCTCCTTGGTCTTCCTAAGAGTTGGCATAGCTACCAAGACTCAGTGTATGGAAGAGAGAAATTACCAGATTGGGAATGACTTTGGTCGGATCTGATGCAGGAGGAGATAAGGAGAAGCACTAGAGATGGATCTTCATCGAAGAAAGATGATGAAGAAAATCTAGCCTTATCAAGTAAGGCAAGGAAAGGGAAGGAGAAGGATTCTCATCCCAAATCGAGTTCTTCTCATGGTGGGAAGAATATTGACAAATCTAAAGTGTGATGCTTTAATTGTCATGAGGTGGGCCATTATGCAACTAATTCTCCATTGAAGAAATACAAGAAGGGATCCAAGGAAGGATCTGAAGGTGAGGCATTGGCCTCTCAGTTCAAATTGGATTTTACCCTCACCGCATGCATGATTTCATCGATGATGGGTTGTGGTTGGTTTCTTGACAGTGGAGCCTCATTCCACATGACCAGCGATAAGATTTTGTTTAGTAACTTGGAGGAGAAAGACCTTCAGATACTTATAGAGATGGGTAATGATGAAAAGTATAGTGTCTCAGGAGTAGGCACGGTTGTTTTACAGAGGGAGCATGGAGCTCACATTACCTTGACAGATGTGAAGTATGTGCCAAGACTGAAGAAGAACTTGGTATTGATCATGATGCTGTAGGACAAAGGCTATGATGTATTCTTCAGTAAGGGAAAGGTTTTCCTTAGACACATCACCACGAGACAGGTGAAGCAGATTGGTTCACAAGTCAAGAACCTGTATGCTCTTGAGGTTCATGATGCATGCAAAGCCTTGAGGAGCAAGGCAACTGTTGGAGACTTGGTGGTTGAGAGGGAGAGTACATTACCTCTCAACATGCAGCACCAAAAGAAGTCTCAGACAATTGTGAAGGAGCCACAATTGGTGAAGCAGCTTTAGGAGGTTGTGAAGCAACCACAACTGGAGAATTCGAGAGGAGACCGAGCGGAGGCATCCATTCATGCAGATACCTCCAGTAGGGGGAAATTTCGAGCCAGGTGGGTAGAGGGATCACATGCATCCATACCTCCAGGTAGGAGGTGGGGTGATGTGGAGTGATAGCCCCAAGAAGGGCGAAATAGGGGTAGGATCCTTGAAGTTGTTGGGTTGTGTTACATTCTTTCCACGACTAGCCCATGTAGTTAACCGAGGGATTAGAAGGGGGGAGGAGCGCCCCCTTTGTTGCACCAATTGTGTAGTGGGGGGGGTCACAGAGGGGTTTGAGGTGTACCTATAACCCCACTTTATGGGGTCCGGGGCAGCGCACCGGAAAATTTTGGTTTTGGACCCTATGTTAGGTTGGGCGGACCCACCTATCGTTTTGTGCATGATTTTCACACATGATTTTTGGACACGATGGTTTTCAGTCCATGGTATTGGATGCTTCGGCATGTATAAATATGTATTATAACATTGAAAGGATAATAATGAAAAATCAAGCTGGTAGTCCCGGTTTTGAGATCCAGGGGAAAATCTTTGTGTATATGTGTTTTATGTATTATGCTCTCACATTGTTTATTTTATGTGTTTTAGAATTCATATGCAGGTAATTTCTGTATGGGGTTAAAACCTACATTTGGTATCAGAGCAGATTTGGCTTCAAGGGGACGCCTTTATTGCTGAGGGGTTTTGCTAGGGCCTGTGGCAGACCCTATTTAGTGGGAGATCTGCGATATTGATTCTGGTGGTGAAAGAAGATGGCGAGCAGTGGAAAGATAGAGATCGAGAAATTTAATGATCAGAGTTTTGAGTTGTGGAAACTCAATATGGAGGATTTGTTGGTGGATAAAGATAAGTGGATCGCAGTAGATCCGGGTACTAAACCAATGGGAGTGTCCGATGAAGAATGGAAGAAGTTGGATCGGAAGGCAAAGAGCACAATACGATTGTGTGTCTCAGATTCAGTGTTTCTTAATGTATCAGGGGAAGCTATGATGAAGGCTTTGTGGGACAAGTTAGGGACTTTGTACCAATCTAAGTCTCTGGTGAATAAACTATTCTTGCAGAAAAAGTTGTATAACCTAAGGATGAAAGATGGAGACTCAGTGACAGAGCATCTGAACGCATTTAATATTGTGGTAAGTCAGTTAGCATCTGTTGATATTAAAAAATTTGATGAAGATAAGTGCATCAGTTTGTTATGTTCTCTACCAGATTCATGGGATAGTTTGGTTATTGCAATAGGTAGCAATAAAACTGCCTTGCAGTTTGATGAAATAGTCTCAGCCTTTCTAACGGAAGAGATGAGACGGAAAAATATGGAGAGCCAGAACGGTGATGCCTTGTCTATACGAGGACGGTCCCAGAACAGAAACAAAAATAAGTCATCGAGTGGGAGATCTAAATCTAGAGGGAGATCTAAATCTCCAGGAAAACCTATAAAGGTGGTGTGCTGAAAATGCAGAAAGGAAGGCCACTTTAAAAGGGACTGTAAATTTAAAGCTCCTGACAAAGGAAAGGGATCTGATGATGCTCCTTCTGCAGAGGTGAAAACCACCTCAAATGAAGGTGGGGATGTGTACTTGGCTTCTTCAAGTACACATGTAGATCATGAGGCATGGTTGATTGACTCGGGTGCATCCTTTCACTTCACTCCCCATAGAGAGTGGTTCTGCAAGTATGAGAAATACAATGGTGGTGATGTCTTCTTGGGGGATAACAGGAAGGCTAGAATCATTGGTCGTGGAAAAGTAAAGTTGAAGCTGCAAGGTGGAAGGATCAGAACACTTCTGGGTGTCCTGCATATTCCTGCATTAGCCAGAAATCTGATTTCTATTAGCAAGTTGGATGATGCAGGTGTAAAAACAGTGTTCGAGAAGGATACCTGCAAAATGGTTCGGGGAGCACTGGCATTGATGTGGGGAGTTCAGATTGGAACTCTGTACAAGCTGCAAGGTAGTACTGTTATTGATGGGTGCAATAGTTCTGTGGTTCCTGAAAATCGAGCGGAAAATCTAGGGGTCTCTGGAGAGAAGACCATGTTGTGGCATCAAAGGCTTGGACATATTGGAAAGAAAGGCCTTCGAATACTTCATGGTAAAGGTATGGTAGAAGGTATGAGTAATAGCTCTCTGGATTTTAATTTCTGTGAAAATTGTGTATATGGGAAGCAAAATCAGGTGAGTTTCCCCTCTAGTAGTAAGAGGGTGAAACAGATATTAGAGCTTGTGCACAGTGATGTGTTTGGACCTGTGAAGGTTCCATCACTAGGTAAGTCTGTGTACTATGTATCATTTATAGGTGACTTCTCAAGGAATACATGGATATATTTCCTTAAGAAGAAATCTAAAGTCTTTGACAGGTTTAAAGAATTTAAGGCTCTCGTGGAAAATCAGATAGAGAAGAAGATAAAGGTGATGAGGACAGATAATGGTGGAGAGTTTTGCAGCAAGAAATTTGAAGAATTTTGTAAGAAGTGTGGTATAGCACGGTAGAAGACTACTCCATATACACCTCAGCAAAATGGAGTTGCAAAAAGAATGAACAAGACATTGATGGAAAGGGCAAGAAGCATGCTCAGTGGTGCTAGGTTAGGAAAGGAATTCTGGGCAGAGGCCGTGGATACTGCATGTTACCTGGTCAACAGGTCACCTTCATCAACGTTGGAGGATAGGACTCCACAAGAGGTAAGGACTGGTAAGAAACCCTCTCTTTCACATCTGAGGGTATTTGGATGTGATGCATATGTACTTGTTCCAAAGGAGAAACGAACCAAGTTGGATAGTAAATCTGAAAAGTGCATCTTTATTGGGTATAAGGATGGTTTAAAGGGTTATAAGCTTTGGAATCCAATAACAAGGAAGGTTGTGTACAGCCGAGATGTGGTGTTCAGAGAGGTGAAAGATGTTATTAAACATGAAGTCCAACCAAAGGAACCTGAGAAGATAGAGTTTGAGCGAAAGGAGGAAGAATCAGACTCTACAGCAGAGGAGGAATCAGAAGATGAAGAGCCACAAACTTCGGGTCTGAGAAGATCGGTTCGAGAAAGAAGACAGCCAGAAAGGTATAGTCCATCTGCTTTCTGTTCCAATTTTGCTTTGTCTATTACTGATGATGATCCCGGAGCTGTGAAGGAAGCAGTGGATTCATAGGATGGAAAACTCTAGAAAGAGGCCATGGTTGATGAAATGGCATCTTTGCACAAAAATGAGGCTTAGCATCTTGTGAAGTTTCCGGCTAGAAGGAAACCCATTGGCAGCAAATGGGTGTTCAAAAAGAAGACAAATTTAGAAGGAAAAGTGGAGAAATACAAAGCTCAGTTGGTAGCAAAAGGTTATTCCCAGGTGTCAGGAATTGATTTTGGTGCTATTTTTTCTCTTGTTGCCAAGGTAACTTCTATTAGATTACTTTTATCTGTTGCTGCTCCTTTTGATTTTGAGGTAGAAAAGATGGATGTGAAGACAGCATTTCTTCACAGGGATCTGGAAGAGGAGATTTACATTAGGCAACCTGAAGGTTTTGTGGTGAAGGGTAAGAAAAAACTGGTATGCAAGTTAAAGAAGTCTCTGCATGGGTTAAAATATTCACCAAGAATGTGGTATCAGAAATTTGATACATTTATATGGGGACTTGGCTTCACCAGAAGCAAAGCAGATCACTGTGTGTATTTTAAATTAATTGGTAACCATGTTATCTATCTGGTCTTCTATGTGGATGATATGTTGTTGATTGGAAATGACAAAGAAATTATCCAAGATTTGAAGACCCAATTGTCCTCCAAATTCGACATGAAAGATCTTGGTGCTACAAACTATATTTTGGGTGTGGAAATTAAAAGAGATCGTACAAAGAGGAAGCTCTGGTTAAACTAGAGGAAGTATGTCGAGACAATACTGCAGAGGTTTAATATGCAAGATAGTAAACCGGTGAACGTTCCTATTCCTGTAGGTGTGAGGTTATCTGCTGAACAGTGTCCCAAGACACAAGAAGAGGGAGAGAACATGTCTCATGTTCCATATGCAAGTGCAGTCAGTAGCCTGATGTATGCAATGGTCTGTGCTAGACTAGACATTGCACATGCAGTGGGAGTATTCAGTAGGTTTATGTCAAAACCAGGGAAGAAGCACTTGACAGCAGTGAAGCAGGTTTTCAGGTTTTTGTGTGGCACTAGTGATTATGGTTTGTGCTACCAAGGAAGACCAGGATTGGAAAGAGTGTTGGATATTCATGGCTTTGTTGATGCAGACTGGGCTGGAGATCTGGATCAGAGAAGATCTACAAGTAGGTATGTGTTTAACCTATTTGGAGGTGCAGTCAGTTGGATGAGTAAGAAACAATCTGTAATGGCACTATCAACTACAGAGATAGAATACATGGCAGCCACTCATGCAAGCAAGGAAGCAATTTGGTTGCAGAGATTGTGTTCAAGTATGGGGTTAGTACAGGAAGCTATAAGGATAGACTGTGACAACCAAAGTGCAATTTTCTTGGCAAAGAACCCTGCATATCATTCAAAGACAAAGAACATTTATGTTCAGTATCACTTTGTGAGGGATATGATAGAAGACAAAAAGGTGTTGTTGGTAAAGGTGGACACTTTGAAGAATACTGCAGATGCATTAACAAAATCTGTGAGCTCTAAGAAGTTCTCTTGGTGTAGAGAAACAATCAGTGTTTTAGGGCTGGAAAAATGACTAAGCTCTCTTGTGGACCTCTGTGGAAAGAAAACAACAAGTGGGAGAATGTTGGGTTGTGTTATATTCTTTCCACAACTAGCCCATGTAGTTAACCGGGGGGTTAGAGGGGGGGCGGAGCACCCCCTTCGTTGCGTCAATTATGTAGTGAGGGGGGTCACAAGGGATTTGAGGTGTACCCGTAACCCCACTTTATGGGGTCCAAGGCAGCGCCCCGGAAAATTTTGGTTTTGGACCCTATGTTAGGTTGGGTGGACCCACCTATGGTTTTGTTCATGATTTTCGCACATGTTTTTTGGACGCGATGGTTTTCAGTCCATGGTATTCGATGCTTCGGCATGTATAAATATATATTATAACATTGAAAGGATAATAATGAAAAAACAAGCTGGTAGTCCCCGTTTTGGGATCCAGGGGAAATCTTTATGTATATGTGTTTTATGTGTTATGCTCTCGCATTATTTATTTGATGTGTTTTAGAATTCATATGCAGGTAGTTTTTGTATGGGGTTAAAACCTATAGAGGTACCCAACCTCTTTGATTAGACCTTGCTACAGGAGCCCTGACGAGGAGTAGCAGGACTAGTTGAGTGGGTAGAGATAGATGTGGATGGAGCGACAGAGGAAGCTTCAACATCAGAGGATGTTTCTAACCCAATAGGGAGGTTAGTTGGGAGATCAGTTACTTACTTCTCAGTAACTAAGTTACAGCACAGCAATGGGCAGCACAATGCAACATGATGAGAGGAGGTGCAATGTGGATGCTTTGCTGGGAGATAGGACCAGTAACAACACAGATGCAGTAGGAGAAATCAGTGTGATTGATGCAGTCAAAGATCAAAGTGACAGAGGCTAGATCACTCAGATACTGAAGAGCATAGAGGTGCAGAGTTTTCAGTCGACAGAGGCAATAGCAGTCAGAGACTTTGATGGCAGAGGCATCATTCTGATTCAGGTTGGATATTTTTTTGTTTCTAGAGTCGTTGGAGCAACAACACTAGGGAGGAGTGTTGCATTCAGAACATTTGAAATGTTCAGGATCGGGTTCGAGTTGAATGCCTTTCTTGTTGAGAGGGAGTGTTGAAAATAGAAACAAAAAATGCTAAAAATAGAAATGCTATAAATAGCATTGCTATAAATAGAATTTTAGGTACTAGTGCTAGAAATAGCAACAAGGAATGATAAAATAGAAATGCTAAAAATAGCATTGCTATAAATAGCATTTCGGGATACATTCCAATTTTAGTTAGTCCCTAAACTAAAATTGAGAATTAAAATTCGAATTTGATCTTTGCAGCTGTTTGAAAAATAACTAATTAATTCATCTTGAGTTAATTAGTTGGATGAAATCAAACATGAAGTCTATGTGAAGACATGCAACAGTTTCCCCTTTGATTGAGGAAGTTATCCCTTGGTTAAGGAGATCAGGATGAGTTGTACTTTGAGTTGTAATTAGTTAGCTTAGTTAACCGAATTAAGTCCAATTAGATTAGTTCTAACAGTTTGTGGCACTGATTGTGAGTTCAGTTAGTTAATGCATGCATGCATGTAAATAGTGTACTTCAGATAACTAAATATTCTCTCATAAATAACTCATGCATGTCAGTTCAGTCAGAGACCCAATTGAGATCAAAGGAAGGGACAGTGTGCTATCAGTTGGAGGAATTTTCCTATATAGGAAACTCATCCATGCAAAAGGAATCATCTCCTTCAGGATTGCGCAATTATTTTAGAGTTTGGTAAGTTGTGTGAGAGGTGAATTCACACAGCTGGCAGCCAGAGGACCCGTGAGAAACTGCGCGAGGAAATAGGAGGCTTGGAGGACTGAGGGAAGGAATATGTTGTGTTTATTCAGTCTATGAGCAGCATTGAGGGATTGTACTAAGAGCTGGATAGCTTGAGAGCTAAAGCTTTGTGTAATCCTGAGATATTTCCACTTGTATGATAATATAGATAGTGGGGTTTTTAGCTGAGGCTTTCCCCAGAGTATTCTTCTGTGTTTCATGTGTGATTGAATCTTCTTATCTATTATATGTGTTCTATTTGATCTTGCTCAAAATCGATTAAGCTTCCGCAAGTTTGATAGTAGAAATAGATTGAGTATTTTGCTTTAGTACATTGCATAATCAGTTTAATCTATAGTGAGAATTTCTACAATATCCTCTTGTTAGGGAACTTCAATGCTAGAACCGCTACTAACCAAGCTACTCCCTTAAGTAATAACTCCTACCCTAATCCCCTCTGGCTAGATGAAGACTTTGACTTAGCTAATAGATTCAAGAGAAATAATGAATACGTAACTGAGAACTTATATGGTACCAAGTTAATCAAGCTTTATAGTTTCAAAGACCTGATAATTTGTAATGGAATTAATAAGTGGCCATCCTCCAACCAAATGACTTGTATTCATGGGTTTGACAATAGTGTTGTGGATTATGTGATATCCGATATCCATGTTCTCAACTGTATTGTAAATTTTTACCTCATAAATGACCAAGAACTTGACTCAAACCATAGACCTATAACCTTAAATATAAACCTTGACATTCACACCAGTAGCATGTAAGAGAATTATGAGATTAAAAGGCACATTCATTTTGACAAAAGTTAAATAGATATCTTTTTAAAGGATTTAGATTGCTTAAAGTATAATAATAACATTTATCACATCTACCACAATTTTACTACAACCTTTCCACTACTATTAACAAGTTATCTACCGACGTGTCTTATAAAAAAAATAATAGAACTTCAAAACCTTGGTATGATCATGATTGTAAAATTTCTAGGAAAGAAATTAGAGATGGTCCTAACGAAATTGTAAATCTTGAAAAAATAAGTATGTACAAAGCCTTCATTAAAATAAATAAAAGATCACATATAAATAGGAGACAAGAGCATCTTATTCACCTTTATAAAGTTGAGCCCATAAAGTTTTGGAGGAATATTCATGTTCATAAAATGATGTTAGAAAATTACATATTACAGGGCAATGGAACACATAAAATATTGCAGAAATATAAACACAGAAAACACATAAAACAAGAGAGACACAGATATACGTGGTTCACCCAGTTTGGGCTACGTCCACGAAGAAATAGTCAGTCCTTCATTTTATATTATCCAGCAAACTGAAGAGAAACAACCTACAGCAGATCCGTTGTAATTCCCTCTTTGCTCTCGATCTCCTCTATGTTCCTCACTCACAATACAGATCTACATAGACGCAATACAATTCCCTCATATATAGCGAGGGGTTGCCTTTTAGGGCAAAAAACCCTAAATTAAACATAACTTCTACTGTCGGATCTCCGCCTAATGAATGGCCCAGATTGACTACGAAATTACAACATTTTACAAGCCAATTTTACATCTATTCTTAGCTTCGGGGGTGCTGCCCCCAATCCCCCCACCAGGGGGGCCTCCCAAAGGTCACAGCCGCCCCACCCTGGACCCCCCTTTCAACAAATATTTTACAGGTGGCGTTGTTGCCCCATTACAAACTGGGGTCCAATGCGGCGATACCTATGAATATAGAAGATAATCAGGTTCCACACCCAACAAACAAAAGAAAATAATTTAATCCACTTAAAGAATTGGTATGCCTATCTCAAGAATCTTTATGATTCCCCTAATGCCATGGGAACCATCTTGAACACTCCTATAGAGGAGGATATCTTCTCTTTGGAAGATGTTGAGTTTAGAATTAACTAACTCACTGATGGGAAAGCTAGGGATATTGAAGGCTACCAAGATGAAATTCTCAAAATGGGAATTTCTATCCTCATGCCTCATATACACAAACTCCTCAGTATGTCAGTGAAATAAGTCTTCCCTAAGTCTTGGACGCAAATCCTCATTATGCCTATCTTTAGAAATGGGGATAAGAAAATTCCCTCTAACTATAGGACCATTATGATTAGCCACATTTTAGTCAATTTGTATGGACTCGTTTTGGAAAAGAAGAATAGCCTTTGGCTTGAAAGCCATGGTAAAAGGGCTAAAGGGAAAGTTGGATTTAGGAGACATCACTCAGCTATAGACCATATTGTTACTTTTAGGATCATTGCAAAGGAACATCGTAATAATAACATTGATCTCTTATGTTGTTTTTTTAACTTTAGAAAATCTTTCGAGACCGTTCCTTAGGATATTAAGCTATGAAAGAGGTTGGAAGAGATCATGGTTCCTCCCAAGCTTAGGTTTGTGGTAACTAGGAAATACGAGAATGTTATTGCGAAGCTCGGGACCATCGAGGGTTAGTCAGAAGAAATTACAAGCAATATCGAAGTTAAGCAAGGATGTCCCTTACCCCCTACCCTTTTTGGAATTTACAATGATAAGCTAGAAGAGTGTCTAGAAGTTGCAAGATGTGATGGCCCGAGGCTCACTGGTATGGTCATTATACTTCTTCTTTATGCTAACGATATTGTTCTTTTCTTTAAGATCTAAGATGATCTCAACAATCAACTTATAATTCTCTAGGATTACTGCTCCAAAATGGGTGTGACTATTAATATTGATAAGACTAAAGTCATGATAATTAAATCACGAAAATATCAGCTATGATAGTTTCATCTATGATAATAACTACTTGGAGAAAGTTTCCTCATACAAATATTTTAGAATAAACATCCATCATCAACTCAATTGGAATTACAAAATTAAGAAAAGGATAATTGGAGGTTGGAAATACTATTATGGGTTGTAAAACAATTATAAGTCAATATATATTTAGGCATAGAGTAAAAAAAAGTTCTTCTTTGAAACTCTTGTCACGCTTATTATCTTATATGGATGTGAGGTCTGGGGTTGCAGTATATCTATAGAATCATGGAGGAAGATTGAGCGGATACAAAAGTAATTTATAGCCTACAATATCAATATTAAAGGAAATACTTCCTACCTTATCCTCTTGATTGAAGCTAGCCTTTCCCCCATTGAAAGCATGGCTATGATTAGGTATCTCATGTATAAGAAGAAGTTATAAAAAACGAAAGATAATAGGCATCATAGAATTGCTTCTAACTCAAGCCAAAACCCCGCACCTTCGACTCAAGTGAAGCTAGCATAAGGATGCCCAGTCTTGGCTTGCCCATTGGGGGTAAAGGAGGAGATCATCTTGGAGAATAAGGATAATATAAAAATATTATTACTTCCAAATTTGAGGATAAGTTGTGGGACAATAAGGAGTTAGAGGGAAAATGGAAGCTAAGGTATTATAAAGAAGTAATCAACCCCAATCTTGATAACCAAAATTATCTTTTTGTCTTTACTTATATTAAAAATAAAATGAGCATTGCCAAGATTAGGACTAATTTTCATATCGTCCAAATTTAAGGACAAGCGGAGGGATGATAAGGACTTAGAGGGAAAAAGGATGCTAAGGTATTATAAACAAGTAATCAATCCCAATCTCAAAAACCAAAATTATCCTTTTGTCATGATTATGTTATGAAACCAGCTCACAAAAAGATAGAAAAGACAGATCAACACCTTAGAATTAAGCCTCTTCGAGGGGGCAACCTCCTTTACATTACACAAATGAAAAATTCTTGGATGATTCAAATGAAAAAACCTCCTTTCTATATATAGGAGTCTAAGGGGTCACAATATAACCAAGCCAACCTAACAACAATAATATAAAGGCACAAAAATAACAATAGATGGATTCTATGGTGCACAATAATAACAATATGGGGACAATAGGGGCACAACAATAACAATAAGGGATACAATGACAATAGTAATGGGGGAATCACTAGTATTATAGGGACCCAACATGCCCCTCTCTTTAAAAAATGTGTTGTCTTCAATGCTTGAGTAGTTCTGGATGCTTCTGTATAAAATTCTCATCCTCCCATGTGGAATCGTCAATGGGTAAGTTCTTCCACTTGATAAGATACTCTGAAATTGATCGATTTCGTAGCTCTCGAGTTCTTGTTTCTTTGACTGCTTCAGGTTCCAAAATGATTTTTCCTTCCTCATCAAGTTCTGGCAATAATGTTTGAACTGGAAGCCTATCACCTATAACCTTCTTTAAGCATGAAACATGGAAAATTGGGTGCACTCGGGAAGCTGCAGGAAGCTCCAATTTGTATGCCATAGTAGCTAATACTTTGTACCATAATACTTTGGTGATAATTTATTATCCTTCTTAACTTGCTTGAGGGACATTTGTTTATATGGTTGTAGCCATAGGAACACCCAATCACCTACATCAAAACTTCTTTCTCTGTGATGTTGATATACCTATTGTTTCATTCTATTCTGTACCAAGGTGAGGTTATCCTTTAAGAGTTGGAGAACTTGTTGCTGATGCTCGATGTGATCTTCCACTTCTTGAACCTTAGAATTTTCTCTCAAATATGATGTGATGGATGGTGGATGATATCCATAAAGTGCCATAAATGGGGTCATTTTTGTTGCAATATGGAAGGAAGTGTTATAACACCATTCAGCAAGAGGCAACCATTTGACCCGTTGTGTTTGTTTATCAGATAAAAAGCAACAAATATATCCTTCCAAACATTTGTTTACTATCTCAATTTGCCCATCAGATTAAGGATGATAAGATGAGCTATGAGCTAACTGAGTACAAAGACAAGAAAATAATTTTGTCCAAAAATTTCCAGTGAAAATGGGATCTCTGTCACTTACAATAATCTTTGCATTTCCATGTAGCTTTTGAATTGATTCCATAAATGTAGTAGAAATTGTACTGGCTTTAAATGGATGAGATAATGCACAAAAGTGTGCATACTTGGTAAGTCTATCAAATACCACCATGATAACACTCTTTCCTTCGGACTTGGGTAAACCTGTGATAAAATCCATTGAAACCTCCTCCCAACGTTGGCTTGGAATGGATAAAGATTGTAATAGTCCTAGGGTCTTAACTGTTTCAACTTTATTTTGCGGGCAAACCAAACATTCTGCCACAAACTTTTGAATATCTGATTTAAGGCCATCCCAAATAAAATCCTTCTTAACCCTGTGGTAGGTTTTTAGAAATCCTTAGTGCCCTCCTAAGGGAGAGGTGTGCAATTCCCTAAGAATCTTTTGTTTGAGTTGGGAATTATTACATAGATATAACCAATCCTTGTACCATAACGAATCATTTTTCTAGCTAAATGCTTCAGATGTAGTGGGATCTTGTTGTATCTTTTTAATGAGTGCCCACACTTCTTTGTCATTCTTCCATTCATCCCTTGCTTCGTTTATCCAATCTGGTTGGATAATAGAAATGGCACAAAGAAATGCTTCCACATCCTCATCCTTTCTTGAGAGTGCATCTACCACAACAATTCGCTTCCCTTTTCTATACATGATTTCAAAGTCATAACCCAACATCTTTGTGACCCATTTTTGCTGCTCTTCTGAAGATAATCTTTTTTCTAAAAAGTATTTAAGACTATCATGATCTGTTTTTACCTTGAATTGTCTTCCCATTAGGTAGGGTCGCCATTTCTTATGTGCATGTAGTATTGCCAACATTTCCTTCTCATAAATAGCTTTGTATAAATACTTTCCTTTGATTGGATAACTTTTGAAAGCAATGGGTCTTTCTTCTTGCATTAAAACAGCACCAATTCCATTTCTTGAGGCATCACATTCCACAATAAAGGTTTTTGTGAAGTTCAGTGTAGCTAAGACTAGTGCTTGGCACATTGCCTCTTTAAGATGTTCAAAGGCCTTCGTTGCTTCTGGAGTCCATGAAAATGCATCTTTCTTCAATAATGTTGTTAGAGGTGCTGCTATTCTCCCATAATTCTTAATAAACTTGTGATAATACCCAGTCAACCCGAGAAATTCTCGTAGATGCTTTATGGATGTGGGGATTTTCCATTACTTAATGTATTTAATTTTGCTAGGGTCTACCTTAACACCTTCATGAGATACAATATGACCCAGATATTCCACCTCTTATACTCCAAAGAAACATTTGGAGATTTTTGCATATAATTGATTCTCCTACAATAGTTTGAGCACCATGTCAACATGTTGGACATGATCCTTCCAAGACTTGTTGTAGATTAGTATATCATAAAAAAATACTAACACAAATTTTCTAAGGGCTTAAAAATGGAATTCATCAAACCTTGAAATGTAGAAGGTGCATTAGTAAGGCCAAAAGGCATGAACAAAAATTCATAATGACCCTCATGAGTTCTAAATGTTGTTTTGGGAATGTCTTCAATCCTCATTTTGATTTGATGATATCCTGAACAAAGATCCAACTTGGTGAAGTAAATTGATCCATGCAATTCATCCAATAATTCATCAATGACAGGAATGGGAAATTTATCTTTAATAGTGAGCTTGTTGAGCTCCCTAAAATTTGGACACATGTGCCATGATCCATCCTTCTTGTGAACCAATACTACTAGAGCAAAGAAAGAACTTTGACTAGGTTGACTTATACCATCCTCTAGCATTTCTGCAACCATACGTTCAATTTCACTCTTTTGGACATAGGGATATCTGTAAGGCCTGATGTTTGGAGGAACACTTCCTAGAATCAAATTAATAGCATGATCATGACCACGAATAGGTGGGAGTCCTTTGGAAGTCTAAAATACCTTGGAATGATTGTCCAAGACTTTTTGGAGATCTGGAGAAATGGATGATTTTGATGTGGGAACCTCTAGTGAACATAATTGTGCAATTATGCCTCGTTGTTCTTTCTTTTGAAGATTTGTCATTCCATTAGAGCTTATCAGCTTTCCTGATTTCCCTGCGATACCGCTTAATTCAACTTCCTTTCCTTCTAAAGAGAATTTCATGAAAAATTCTTGAAAATTAAAAGCTATTGTACCCAAGGATTGTAGCCATTGGACTCCTAGTACAACATCAATACCACCCATTGGAATGGAAAGCATTGGGCTATTCAATACATATTATCCCATGGATAACTTGATATTATGGCACTTTCCTGAGCAATTTATGGTTCATCCACTTGCAACCATCACTTGACACTCTGGTGCTAGATATAGCAAGCAATTCAATTCCTTGGCTATCTTACAATAAATAAAATTATGGGTACTTCCCGAATCAATCAACACTATTACCTTTTTCTTCTTGATATGCCCTTCTATCTTGATACTTTGAGGAGTGGTAATTCCAACCAATGCATTACAAGATATGGTCAAATTCATTTCTTCTTTTTCTAGGGTTTGTTCCTGGTGTATATCCTCTTCTTTTGACATGTCTTGTTCCTTTTCTTCCTCCTCTTCACAATCTATGTAAAATAATTTCTTGTCGGCACACTTATGGCCTTTAGTGTATTTTCTATCACAACTATAACAAAGACCTTTTTCTCTTTTTTATTCCAATTGTTGTGGTGTCAACCTTGTAGGTTGTGGATGGCTAGGGGCAGAAACACTTCCATCTTTATGATTGTGAGTGGTAGGCTTCCTTGTTGCCATAATTTTGCTTTCCATTTTTCTTGCCAACCTGAATGCCTTCTCCAATGAATCTGGTTCCCAAAGGTGAACCTCATGTTGGATGTTATCTTTTAAAGTCCCTATGAACACATCAATCCTATGCTCCTATGGAATATCTTTTACCCTTATATTCAATTTTTGGAAGTCCTCAATGTGTTCCATCATTGTACCCTTTTGTTTGATATTTATCAATTGGCTAAAAAAAGTGTTGCTTTTTGTATCCTCATAATGTGCTATCATTTCATCCGTGAAAATATCCCAAGTGACAATTTGTTTACGAGAATAAAGCCATCGATACCATACAAACTGATTTGGTTCCAAATATAAAGTTGCAATGCGTACCTTCTGTGTGTTTTGCACATTATGGAGATCGAAATATTGCTCCATCTGTAGTATCCATGTTCTGGGATTCTTGCCATCAAACTTTCTCATATCGATCTTTGGAACATGGTGGTTCTTCGATCCAACGTTAGAGTCTATGAAATCATGATTAACATTTATTTTTCTCTCATCATGAGTTTCCTTTACTACCCTTTTTCCATTGGTAAGCATTTCTTGTAGAAACTTTGTCAAATTTGTCTTCAAATCTTCCATGCCTTTCTTTGAATCATCCATCTTAGCTTCCACACCATCCATCTTAGCTTCCACACCATCCATCTTAGCTTCCACGTCGTCCATATTAGCTTCCACGCCATCCATCTTAGCTTTGACACCATCCATCTTAGCTTCCACGTCTTTCATCTTAGCTTCTTTGCCTTTCTTTAAACCATCCATCTTATCTTCCATGCCTTGCTTTAAACCATCCATCTTAGCTTCTATGTCTTTCTTTAAACCATCCATCTTATTTTCTGTTGCTTTTTGTGCGAGTGAAATTTGTTGCACTTGGTCTCATAATTTTCATATATCATGTTGCATTTCTTCCTCTTCTCCATGAGTCATGCTAGAGATTTTAGTTTGCTTACTAGGTGTTTCCATTTTCTTTATTCGGGGCATTAATTATCGATAATAATGCTTCACTATGCCCTTTGAATTCCTTCAAACTAATTGTTGGGCAGCGGATCCCCCATAGCCAGTTTTGGGGCTTAAAGCTCGAGTTTTGGTCAACGTAATGTAAAGACCCCGCAAGATGTGGGCGCGAAGCGTGAGAGTCTAGGGTTGCCCGCTGTAGAATAATGTAATTTAATATAGAATGTGTCGGCCTACCCATGGTCTACAGATCATGGGATTGTATAAATAGAGCGAGGCTCTAAGTGTAGAGGGCAGTTTTTAGTCTTGAATGATATGATAGGTTTTTGAATGAGGAATTCACTCTGAGTCTGTAACTCTAAGTCTTGGGTCGTAGAAGTAGTAAGAGGCTCTGCAGCTGAGTGCACAGAGGCCTGGTAGAGTCCATAGTTGTGTGCACGGACCCCTGCAGCTGAGTGCGCAAGGCGGAGTTGGGATTGTATCGGAACAGAGGATTAATAAAAGATAAGTTGATTCTAAAATATTGTGCATCTGCTCATAGATCTGTGTGTTTATGCTTTTGTTGTCTTTATGCATCTCTTTACAGTTTTATGATTGTGCACACTTGTTGTGATTATTGATAAGAATATTGGGTACACACAATTAAGTCAAGATCTATAATAATAGCATAGTAAGGATAAAGGATCTAGATAGCACCTCTTTGCACCCTATACAGAGCTGCATGGAAGCAGTCACACCAGTAGCGAAGGTCAGATGGCTGCGCAGAGCAGCGCAAGCACACAAGTTGGGTTCGCGAACTTCCTAAACCTCATCAAGACATCCCAAGGTCTGGAAACTTGGTTCCAGCACCCTCCCGTACTACCTCGGGTGAGACCTCAGTCCACGCACCGCGGATTGTTGCCAAAAGGGCCAGTAATTTTGGGATTTGTTTGGCTAAATCACTTCTGAACCTGGGTCAGGCCCCATCAAGACAACAAATGGTTCTGTTGCTGGGACTGAGATCTGCTTAAGGGATGTCTGATGTTGTGCCATTGGAACCCTACGAAGGAAGAAATTGAAGAGTGGGTGGACAAGAAGCTTCATGAGTTCGTGACACAGGAAAATAGAACTCCGCAATTATCCAAGAAGAGGTGACTGGATCACTACGTATATACGGAAATCCACGAGATCTTATTCGCGTCCTTCCCTTACAAACTATATGAGTGGATCACAAGGTTAGCCGACAGCCAGGGAAGGTATAAGCTCGACCAACCAATAGTGTGGACTCCGGCATCAGAAGATAAGATTGCACGAGTTGTGGACTATTGGATCGACTGGATAATAGGAGGGTTGATCATTGAAATTGTGATAGACAGGATTGTGAGCTACAGCGAAGCAGAAAGACGTTTTCTCAGGGGATCGCGAGGTCTACAGAGGTAGTGTGGAATTAGGAAACAGTCCCTTAATTTCACCTTCGTGAGAGAGCGAGGAAGAGCTCGCTCGGGTCTCTCCGAGGAGTGTGGTTAGTTTGATAAGGCAACGCATTCCATAGTTACCATCTCCACTTACACCACCACTCACTTCACCTCCTTCACCTCCATCTTCGCCCACACCACCTCCACCAAAGCAGCAATTCAATATGGCGAGCGCGATTAAGCTAACAATATTCAGAGGAGTAGGAAATGAGGACCCGGATCAGTTCAGGTTCGTGGTAAGAGCAGTGTGGGAATCACAAGGAGTTATGAATGATAACATTAAGAGGGCTACATTGGTGAGCATGCTGCGGGATCACACGTTGACATGGTATATCAAGCATTCGAATGATCACCCAAATGCAGGAATAGCAGAGATCCAAAATGCGCTGAACAGAGAATTTAGCTGGACAAAATCAGAAACGCAGTCAATCATCAGATTTAAAGAGAATGTGATGCTTCTAGGTGAGACCCCATGGGATCTGGATCAGCAGCTGAAGAGTACAATCCGCGAGGCTAATATGACACTAACGAATGCACAGCACCGGGTGTGGTTTGTGGCGTCTTTGACACCCACCTGAGGACAACACTGTCCCCACAGAAACTTTCAGCCTAGGCCGAAGCATTGGAAATGGCGACGAGGTTGCATGAAACATCGATACAGGATCTAGGGCTAGGAGTTCAACAAATCCATGCATAGCTACAGAATCTTTGCCTAGAAATGCAGAGCTTGAAGCAGGATAGGGCACCGCGACCAGAGGCACGCGAGGAAGTGTGGTGCATAAAATGCAAAGGCCAGGGCCATGACAAGGATCACTGTCCAGTATTCACAAACTACTTGGCAGGAGGGGGGCCAATGCTATTGAGACCAGAGGTGCAGGTAGGGTCGAGTACGACACCCACACTATGGTGTGCGATCTGTCAGATTGGAGGAAAATACACAATGGATAACTTTCACTTGTTGCAGATGTATACACAGACTCTGCAACAACTGTTTTGTAATTTATGTAGGTCGGTGGGCCACGACGAGCATACTTGTCGCAGCTACGGGTTTATGATGGAGCGAACCCCAGCCTATAGAATGCAGATAGAAACGCGAGGCCTAGACCTAGCCGCGGGGATGGCGCGTGCTGGATTCCAGGATTGAGGTCGAGGATGAGGAGGGATGGGCCCAGGAAGGGGGCCGCGGATAATTAATTTGTTACAATTGCGGAGGACCAGGGCACTATGCCTGCGATTGTACCAACCCAACGAGAGTATCATGTTCATACTGTGCTCAATTTGATCATGAAATGGTAGATTTTCCTACGTTGATCGCACATATGCATGAGAGAGGAGTACTTTAGCCTACTCCGACTCAAAATATTCAAATGATGAGGTCTGAACCGTGCGAAGACCCAAATGTGAACATGATGCTCAGAAGCGGCATGACCACAGGGGAAGATAAGGTGAAGCAGCCCGACGAATATACATGGGTTCACAAGGCTCCTACAAAGGAATCAGAGTTTGACTTGGAACGCACAAAGGAGACGTTTATGGAAGCTAAGAAGAGCTTCGCGGAGGCCACTACTTCAGGTAGTAAGGATCAGCCAAAGCCAGAAATGCATCCTTCTATGCTTACTACCTTTTTAGAGACATGGATGAAGTTGTTGCGCGATAATAGGGCAGTTAAAGGACTACAAGAGCTGATCACTCAGTGCGTAGGGTCGGGTGAACCGCACATAGTCTAGAAACTGGGAAAGCATACATTGTGCACTGGAAGGGAGATGAGGTTGACAACGCAGATTGGTGAATACGAAATGGATCAGGTAATTTTGGACCTGAGGTCCGACACGAATGTGTTACCTAAGCAGACATGGGAACGCATGGGCAAGCCTGCATTACAGTGGCCCCCTATTCAATTATGAATGGCAAACCAACAGAAGATTTTGCCCATTGGGAGGTTGCAAGGAGTAATAGTTGATATCGAAGGCACAAGAACATAAACATATTTTGAAGTAATAGAGATTGTTGAAGATAGCAATCCTTATCCCGCATTGCTAGGAACAGATTGGGCCATTAATATGAATGGAGTCATCAACCTGAAGAAGCGGAAGATGATATTCGAGAAAAATTCCTTACGCATAGTAGTTCCGCTAGATCCAGCCAAAGGAGCGCGCTACAATGAACCTATGCATGATGATGACAACGACGATGAGCTAGATTACATTTACCAGATAACGATGCAAGACCGGGATCGAGTGAACCCGCCTACAGATGGGAGAATCTCGTGGGAACGTGACAGTTCCTATACTTCGGATTCAGATGGAGAAGTAGAACGTTGGCAGAACTGGTTGCACGAAGTGACAACACTGAATTGCAACATGATGATTAGATCACTGCGGTGTGTGATGACGGAAGCAAGGGAACTACCAACATATGATGTGGTAACAGTGGTGGATGAATTATTAGATAAATTTGAAAGTGCAGTACCGGAACAGCAGCGGTACGGTGCACTGAAATGGGTGTTGCATGCGACACCTGCACGGTGGTGGAGTACACATCAGAAGACTATTGGAAATTGGTGTGAATGTAGAAGACGGATGCACTTACAGTTTGAAATCCCCCAGCATTGAACGAGAGCCGGGCAGCCAAGACGACGCAGTTTGCACGCCCACCTGTGTCGTTGGGTGTAGATGGGTGCTATGCAAGCACATTCCAGACTAAGGATCGACACTTGGAACTAGCTGCAGCAGCAAGAAACGCGCCACGCACCGAAAAGGTTCCACATAGAAGCATTCAAGAGGATACGCGGGATCTTAAATAAGGCTCACCAAGCCAGACGGATTGATTGGGACCAAAGCATACCAATGGTTCGATGGGCCTCTAGGGCCATGAACAAGACCCTGAGCGTAGAAATGATCCTAAAGATGACAGGCAGAATCGAGGTGATAGGTTTGGGAGGATGGAATCCTCACATAATTGGAACGAGTCGAAAGGACCACGATGAAGGAATTTTTCCACTGCGCGGGGCCAAACATATGCAGATTCAGGAAGCCATTTGGCAAGGGCACAGGAAAATTCATGAACTCGAAGAAGATCGAGTATGACTGAGGAAGAAAAGCAGGATCTTGGACAAAGAAATCAACAAACTGGAAACTGAAATTTCACAGGCAGGCTGTGCCGAGAAACTAAGCCTGACAGAACAAAAGGTAGGCAGTCATGCTACTGCATTAGAAGGGTTTGGGCTTTTTCTACCATGGTTGTGGCCACACCTCACTAGACAGAGGAATTGGGGGAGCGCACCATGTAAAGAAGAACGTGAAGCACTGACTAACATCAGGTTAATTGCAGGGTACCCGCAGACTAAGATGACAGGTGTACGGAAGCCTCGCACGGGTGGAGTAACCACCTGACTACCCATAGAAAGCACAGTCTCAGCGCTCCAAGCAGTAGGAAGAGAGCGCAGGACTATAAAAGAGTCTATATGGAAGTAGTGCAATAGAAGGACTGTGCACAGGACCAAACTATCCCAATGGTCGTGCCTGCACATGGGAGGCCACACTGTCATGCAGGTAGACTGGGAAGTGACCATTGAGGTCACTGTTCATGACAATATATCTCATTTAAGACAACAAGGAGCGGGCGGCAGGCAATTAAGACACTGCGTTAGAACTCGATTTGAAACGATCTACCACCAATATGGCATTAATAAGCCAAAGGAGTGGGGAACAGTCGAATTTGAATTCCAGTAGGCCTATAAATCCCATAGGGTCCTCCACCGAACAACCCTTGGCATCTTGAGAATTTGGTTATTGAGTATGGACTTTATAGCTTTAGAGGCTTTGAAAGCAAGTTCAATGTTTGTAGCATTGCCAAAAGAGACGCAGGACCTTCTAAGTAGAGAAATGTTGACTGCCAAGGAAGCCGCACCGAGCCCTATGTCACCAGTGGGGGATGCGCCGAAATCCCAAAATCGCCCTGAACGCCGAGGACTAAAAAAGACCCACAAGGAGCAAGACCGGTCCATATGTCTCCGCGCAACCCATGGTTTGGTAAGCTGTCTATGGAGGAGAAGGGAAAAATGGTTAATATTTAGAGCGGCGATGAGGAGGAGGATTTCCAGGAATTCATAGAAGATATTGAACCAGAGGTAGAAATGGAGGAAGACATCCTGCCAGTACGCGCTGCAGAAAAGCTGCCCAAGTATGTCCCTCCGCGAAAAGGGAGGGTAAAGGTACCTAAAGATTTGGATGTCATTAAAAGTGAACTCAAAACCTTGTTCCTCCCCAAGGGAATTATGTTTGAAGGCTCAGCTGTGGGCTGCGTACCCACAATGAAGTTTGAAGACTGGGACCTTATGGATAGTGAAAAGTTCCTGCATTTGGAAACTAGCCAATTGATGAAACAAAGCAAGGAGGGGGTAGTTACAGAGCTACAGCCACAAAAATGGTTGTGCGGGGTGGAGGAGGTCAGGATACTCCACCTCCTATGGATTCCACACTTTCATCGGGCACCAATCATGATATTTGTCATCGGACAACTACTTTGCCTAGTGCGCGATGGGTACTTGTGGCTAGAGGAGCCCACTCACATCACGGCAGAATTTATTCATAGGATTTCTCGGCTTCCCTGTATGGGAAGGGACCCTGCGGAAATAGTTGGCACAAGTGGAGACCTGGCGATTGTAGAGGCCATGAAAAAGAAATATAAGTTGGAGAAAAACTAGAGGGGTTACGTTATTATTGGCATTCAAAACAAAGGAGTCTCAGTCGCTACCCAGTTGCTGGCAGGAAAAGTGATGAGAAAATGTCGTGGCAACGAGGTACCAGAAATGGTCATCGTGCTGGCCAAGCAATGTGAAGAAGGGGTATGGTTCAACTGGGTGCGGTTTCTCTGCGAGGAGTTCCTGACGAACTGCAGGAGGAGCAAGGTAAGACCTTCCACTACACGTGGTTGCTCTTATCCATCCTGTTGGTGGCAGGAGAATTTCCAGAGGATAGTCAGTTTCCTCCCCTAGACTATGACTTGCCAGAGGCAGCAAAATACGTGTCGCTCTGGGCGATAAGGCATGCCACGCGCATCCATGAGATCAAGATCTTCTGGATACTCATGGAGGTGACCATAAGGATGGGGATCAACAAGCATCCGTGCCTATCCCCCATAGTATACGATAGTCCAAGGAGCTTTGCAGACTTTAAAGCCCATATGCACAATGTGTATATCAGGACGCGAAAGGATCTAGAGTAGAAATGGACTGCACTCCCCTTCATCGCAATTGATGACATTGTTTTCACGATGCTCAACTCATGGCCACCGAAATGGCACGCACCAGATCTGGCGGTGCGTGATGAGATGGTGATTCAAAAACAGAAGGATGCCGCCAAGCTGCTAGCACAACAGAAGCGGAACAAGCAGCTAGCTACAGAAGTATGGGCTTCCTGTGAGGCAGCGAAGGCCGCCGCGGAAAAGGCAGTAGCACCACCAGCATCTGAGGCAACCATGATGTAGGAAGGAAGAGGCCCGAACCTGACCACAGGACAAGGGATAGATGACACGGTGGCAAGCGCGGACCCACACACATCATCAACACAGCTAAAGTGGCCACACAGTACAGAATGGATAGGGCCCCAGAAAAAGACCAAGGCTTCCAAACTAGATGGGGAACCTATTACACTGACCGAGGGTGACCTATACGACATTGGCGACACAGTTCACGAGGTCACCAGGGAGGCACTCCAGGAAGCAATGATGAAGTAGTAGACTGTGTTGGGGGTGCTCAGGGCGTAACTCCAGGAACTTCAAGTGTGGCCCCCATAGCAAGGAACAGTAGCCGCTTACGGGGCTACAAGTACATCAATGACAGAGCAGTTGCTACAAGACAAAATGGCTAATACCATCACACTGCCAGAAGGAGCACTGACAGCGGACAACACGGAGGACCGAGCTGTGGTAGGTCGGCTCAAGGGACTTGGCCTAAACTTGGCTGCCCTTCCACGAGAGATATTATACCAGCTGCAAGATGGAGCGACGACAGAGCTCCATGCTAGAGAAGGACGCACAGTACAGATGCTCAATGAATAGTGAATCAACATCGAGCAACTGAGCCTCCAACGCGATGAAGCGGTAGCACAGACTCAGCAGTTGGAGCAAATCATCGAGGAAGCATGTCGCCGCGTCCCCGAGCTAGAGATTGCAACAGACTTACCAGTAGGTATGCAGATCCACAAATTGGCCAGTGGATTCCGCGAGGCAAAGGAGGAAGCAACGAGGATCCAGCTGGACCTCAACCTGCAGATCACGGAACTGCGACTTAAGGTGCAACCCTCTACACCCCCAGAAGTTAGATAGTAGCACCACCGTGCCATTCGATCAAGGTTGGAAGCAATAGAGCGAGCCATACAAGATTGCACGGGCTTGTTAGATTAGTCACTCTTCACCCTCACTTCACTGCAGGAAAACCCAACGCTACAACATGTAGAGACAGAAGCGCGAGAGTTGCAGCAGACCTATGACAATGTCCGAGGGACTACGCAAACAGTCACCCTTACTCAACAGCTGGCCAAGATGAGGGAGGCCTAGGCTCTAAAGGAACAGGTGGACACTGCGCGTCAGAAAGAAACAGTGCTTAAAGCACGCATCCATCCTTGGCTCAAGGAAGCATTCACGGTCACCGCTAAGATCGAGGGAAAGTTGGCACAGATGCAGGTCATGTATGCACTCAAGCAAGGAATTGCACCTAACAACGAGGCATCGGAGAGTCGCGTACAACTGATATAGCGGACAACAGAAGAGTTTGTTGCAGACATAAGAGAAGCTCAAAGGTTGTTGGATGGACTCCGCACGAAGATCACCGCACCAGCTGAGTGACTCGAGACAAGTCACGATGATTCTGTTGGGGGCCTGTTGGGTAGTGGATCCCCCCATAGCCAGTTTTGGGGCTTAAAGCCTAGAAGAATGTAATTTAATATAGAATGTGTCAACCTACCCATGGTCTGCAGACCATGGGATTGTATAAATAGAGCGAGGCTCTAAGTGTAGAGGGAAGTTTTTAGTCTTGAATGATATGATGGGTTTTTGAATGAGGAATTCACTCTGAGTCTGTAACTCTAAGTCTTGGGTCATAGAAGTAGTAAGAGGCTCTACAGCTGAGTGTGCAGAGGCCTGGTAGAGTTCGAAGCTGTGTGCGCGGACCCCTGCAGCTGAGTACGCAGGGCGGATTTGGGATTGTATCGAAACAGAGGATTAATAAAAGATAAGTTGATTCTGAAATATTGTGCATCTGCTTGCAGATCTGTGTGTTTATGCTTTTGTTGTATTTATGCATCTCTTTACAGTTTTATGATTGCGCTTTCTTTTTGTGAATGTTGAATGGTTTATAAGAATATTGGGTACACACAATTAAGTCAAGATCTATAATAATAGCATAGTAAGGATAAAGGATCTAGATATCACCTCTTTGCGCCCTGTACAGAGCTGCGCGAAAGTATTCACACCAATAGCAAAGTTCAGACAGTTGCGCGGAGCAACGCAAATGCACAGGTTGGGTTCGCAAACTTCCTAAACTTCATCAAGAAATCTCTAGGGTGTGGAAACCTAGTTCTAGCACCCTCCAATACTACCTCGGGTGAGACCTCAGTCCGCGCACCGCGGAATGTTGCCAAAAGGGCTGGTAGTTTCGGGATTTGTTTGGCTAAATCACTTCTAAACCTAGGTCAGGCCCCATCAAGCCAACACTAATTTTTCAAACCAAGCTTATGCAAAAATTTAAAAAAACTACACACCTTTTTTCACTTTGTAGGAGCTCGATATTGAATATGATATATCTCTATAATTTTGGATCTCCCAAGTCTTAAATTTCTTCTTGCGGTAACCCTCTCATTAATATTTCTAACCCCGCAAGTCTTATCAATATTGGATTCTCCAATGAAGAGTTATGCCAAATCTCCCACGATGACTTGAGTATAGACTAATTCAGTAGAGCGCACTTGTACAACGTGTCGCGGGTCACTGTTTCAACCTTAGGTTCTGCAAATGATACCCAAAAAAACTACAGCCTGTCCTCTTTCTGTAACTTCTTACGAAAATTCAATCTGATTCTCAGAGCGAAAGTTATGACGATTTTCTCAAGTTGACATGTTTGCAATGTAATTGGGGGGTCTGCAAAAACCCTAACTTCCTTAGATTACATCTCCGAAAATATAACGAACCGGATCTGAAATTCAGAGCTGAGGTTCAGACCTATTTCTTCTCAAATTGGTTTTTTTTTAGCTTCTGAAACTTCGTAGAGAAAGAGTTATAGTGAACATTCCACGATGACCTATTTTAGATGAAATTCTGGAGCTTGTAAAAACCCTAACTTCCTCAGATGATATCTCCAAAATATAGCGAGACAAAATCTGAAATTCGGACCCGAGGTTTAGCGATATTTACTCTCAAATGAGTTTTATTTTTACCTTCTGAAACGTCGCAGACCAAAATATATAGCGAAAATTCCACGATGACCTGTTTGGAGCAGCAAAACCCTAGAATCCAAAGCTTTGATACCAAATGTTATGAAACCAACTCACAAAAAAGATAGAAAATATAGATCGACACCTTAGAATTCAGCCTCTTCGAGGGGGAAACCTCCTTTACATTACACAAAAGAACAATTCTTGGATGATTCAAATGACAAAACCTCCTTTCTATATATAGGAGTCTAAGGGATCACAATATAACCAAGCTGACCTAACAATAATAATATAAAGGCACAAAAATAACAATAGAGGGATTCTGATAAGATGATCTAGAGCTCTGGCGAAAGTCCATGCTGCTAGCGCTAGGGTTCGATCGTTAATCCCATTACCAGCCTCCTCGGTGCGTTCGGCGACCCCGTTTCAGCACTCCTTCTGAGTTCTTCAACATGGTTTCGCCCTTGGGAGGGGCGGGCTCATCCCACCCTCCACCCACCAGTACCTCCTCTGACAAAACAGGCCAAGCAGACTCTCTGAACAATCCAGGCGTTCCCCCACGGACCGATCAGGACACTGAACCTGTCATAGATGCCGCTGGGAACTCCGCTGCAGGATCTGCAGCTGTCAATGAAAAAGGCACAGACCAAAAGGCCTCAACGTCACAGCCAAAGGCGTCTTCTGCAACATGCATCCCGAAGACTGCAGAACGAATCAAAGTAGATCTCCCCAGTCAAAGAATCAACAGCCAGATCCAATACATGAAGGATCATGCGCTTATAGGAAAATTTCTCGGATTCTGGCCTACTGAAAAGGCCTTGCATGGATGGATAGCATCCAAATGGAAGCCCAAAGGACAAGTCACTCTGCAGCTTGGCCCCAAAGGCTTCTTTACTGCTACATTCAACTGTTTGGAGGACAAATCTCGCATCTTCGAGGGAGGCCCGTATTTTTTCAACTCTTCAGGCCTGTACCTTCGAGAATGGAGAGAGAGGTTTGACCCAGACAAAGAAGACTTCAGTTGGGCTCCAGTATGGATACGCATGTACTCTCTTCCATTGGAATACTGGAACGAGGAGACCTTAAAGGATATAGGTGACAGCCTGGGGGTATTCATCAAAGCTGCTGAGGAAACCAAATCTCGAAGATATACCTCCTACGCCAGGATCTGTGTACTCATGCATCTGACCAAAGAACTCTCCGACTCGGTAAGTCTATTTCATGATGATTTTGAATGGATCCAAACAATAGACTATGAGCATATCCCTTTTCGTTGTAGAAAATGCCATGAACATGGCCATCTTTTTAGGGATTGCCCTCTGAATCTCCAGTCCACAGCCCCAGGTAATGAGCCCAGCAAAGATAGGGAAGGATTTACAAAGGTCCCTAATCGCAGACGGCATGCCAAGAAAACTCCAGCACCCCCAGCCAGCTCCAGTAAACCTAATACCCAGAACAGATTTGCAATTCTAACCTCTCAAAATACCTCAGAGGATCACCCTGAAACCCCTCTCGTAGATCCCTCTCCTTCCTCACCCCCCCAGGCTCTAAAACCCTCATCTCCACCTCCACTCTTACCAGCTTCCCCGCCTCAACCTCTTCTGAGAAGACAGAGCTCGAAAACACCATGCAGGCCTCAGCTATGGAATTAGATGCAGCTCTTGCTCTCAGCATTCATCAAAAGACAATCGAGGAAGAACAAAACACTCCGACACACATGGATGAGGAAACAGAAAGCGTAAATCTGGAAGGTTTGGACATTCTTACGTTGGAAACAGCATGTAGACAGAAAGAATTTAATAAAATACCCATCCAGGAGATTGAAAAGCTGGAAGGAGTTCTAACCAAAGCACAGCACAACAAAAGTCTAGGTATTCAGGCCGGCAGTCCTTGGGATGGCAAGAAAATCCTGAAAGATATGAAGAAACGAGGGCGCAAAACGGATCTGCAAAGGACCATAATCATCGGAGACATGCTGGTGGAATCTGGTAGATTCCCCAAGCTGACAAAGTTCTTCAAAGCCCTTCCCAATAGTTCTCCATGAAGCTAATTTCATGGAATGTGAGAGGGCTGAACAGCCCCACAAAACACAGCATGTTAAAAAATTTGATTCAGCAAGAAAAGCCTTCAATCGTCTTTCTTCAAGAAACCAAAAGTAACAGCACTGTACTGGAAAGGATTCTAAATAAGGTTTGGATAGGATGCCGCTCAGTCTCAGTGGACGCTTCCGGAGCCTCAGGGGGGTTGGCAATCTTGTGGAACCCGCAGGTACTTTCCCTTCAAGACTTTCATGCCTCACACTTCTTCATTCAGTCAACATTTCATCTCATTGGGACTAATATCCATGGCCATCTTTCTAATGTATATTTTCCACAAGATTCACAAAAAAAAATTGAATCTACTGGACACACTCACAGCTCTCAATTCGAATAGACAGTTTCCCCTATGGCTTGGCGGCGGTGATTTCAATATAATAACAACATTAAAGGAAAAAACAGGGGGCAGATCGAAGCTAGAAGGGGACAGCATAGGCTTCAAAGAATTTATTCACAACAATCAGTTAATGGACCTCCAGACTTCAAATGGTATGTATACCTGGACCAACAAAAGGAGGGGATCACAGCATATAGCCTCCAGGTTGGACCGCTTCCTCATATCAGACAATGCTATACACTTAGGAGGGGACTTTCATGCCTCCATTATGCCTCATGCGGGCTCGGATCACTGGCCCATAATGCTACAGTGGTCGCGTCCAGGCATAAAGAGCAATAGACCCTTTCGCTTTGAAGCCTTTTGGTTCTCTCATCCCAACTTCAAAGCAGTTGTCAAGGAGGCTTGGAAGTCCTTCATTCCCCCTGAAGGAGCCAAGATGTTCCAGTTCCAACAAAAATTAAAATACCTCAAGCATGTTCTCAAATCATGGAATCGGACCCAATTTGGCAACATCTTCGAACACCGAAAAAAGCTGGAGCAGCAGATGAATTCACTACAACAGAGTATCATTTTAGAGGGAAGAACGGCAGATTATGAACAACAGGAGCAGACCCTTTCAACCGAGATCGAAGCACGAAGGAAGCAAGAAGAAATTCTGTGGCGACAAAAGTCTAGAATCAGATGGCTTAAGGAAGGGGAGAAAAATACAAAAAAATTTCACAGATCTACTATTCAAAGGAGAATGCATAATAATATTGCCTTCATTAATAATCTACAAGGGGACAGATTAGAAGTGCATGAAGAAGTGGAACAGGAATTCAAAAAGTACTTTCAGGATATTCTTCGGGAGCCACCAGGATGCAGGGATCAAGCCATTCGATCACTGACGCGGCATATTCCTAAAATCATCACGGAGAACCACAATAACATGCTGCTCCAGCCCATCTCCATGCAGGAAGTGGAGGAAGCTATGGCCCAATTCAAAGATGGTAAAGCGCCGGGACCCGATGGCTTCACAGCCAACTTCTTTCATGCGTTTTGGGAGCTTATAAAAACAGAGGTATGGGAGATAGTGGAGGAATCAAGATCCATGCACTGGATCCTTCCTTCCCTAAATTCGACCTTCATAGCGCTAATACCCAAAATAGATGAACCCAACACGCCAGACAAATACAGGCCCATAGCACTGTGTAATGTTATTTACAAACTCATTTCCAAAGTCTTGGCGAACAGGCTCAAACCACTTCTCCCTCTCCTCATCTCGCCAGAGCAAACCGGATATGTAGAAGGGCGCCAGATAATGGATGGTATCATTCTCTCAAACGAAGTGATCAACTCTCTCAAGCTTCTAAAAAAGCCAGGTATGATTCTCAAGCTAGATCTTTCCAAAGCTTTTGATAAACTCAGCTGGAACTATATCCATCAGATGTTATTGGCATTTGGCTTCAGTGCTACTTGGACCCGTTGGATTATGAGTCTCATCTCATCTCCCAGCTTCTCAATCCTGCTAAATGGCTCACCCTCTGCACCCTTTCGTCCTTCCAGAGGCATTCGACAGGGTGATCCTCTTTCCCCTTTCCTCTTTGTTCTCATGGCAGAAGGTCTCAGTCGCCTTCTTCATTTTTCCATTTCCTCCCACACCCTTAAGGGCATTTCTCTTCATGGTCTTCCCCCCACTTCCCACCAACAGTTTGTTGATGACACTATGCTTTTCGGCCACCCATCTGTTCAAGAAGCCTCTGCCTTCAAGGCCCTGCTCAATCTCTTCTCTGAAGCCTCGGGAACCTCCATCAATGCTGCCAAATCTCAGCTTTTCTTCTTTCACACCCCATCTGTGACTCAGAGGAACATTGCTAGGATACTGGGCTTTCCCATAGCAGTGCTTCCTTCGAATTATCTGGGAGCTCCACTGTTGGACACAGCCATTAAGCACGCCACCTGGAGAACCCTCCTCGACAAACTTGAACTAAGGCTCTCCTCCTGGACCTTCCGCTCGCTTAATATTGCTGGTAGGCTCATCCTACTCAAATCTGTTCTCCAAGCTATGCCTCTCTATCTTTTTTCCATTTTAGCTGCTCCTAAATGGGTCCTTAAGAACATCCGCAATCTCCAAAGAAACTTCCTCTGGGGTTCCTCAGGACTCAACAGGAAATGGGCTCTTGTCAAATGGACTGAGGTCTGTCAACCAAGATCAGTTGGTGGGCTAGGCTTGAGGGATCCCCTTCACAGCAATAACATAATGGGAGCCCGTATCTGGTGGAATTGGATTTCCAAACCATATACACCTTGGGCACGTCTATGGCAAGCCAAGTATGCGCCAGGCAGTCATTTGGAAGAACTCATCAGAATCAGTACATCAACTCCAGGCTCGTTGATCTGGAATGCTGCTAAGCAACATAGTGCTTTTATCCAGGCGCACAGTTTTTGGGAGATCCATTCGGGCACCACAGCTAGATTTTGGGAGGATTCATGGCAACAACTCCCAAAATTAGCCTCTCTCTTCTGTAAACCTAAATGGCAAGCTTCCATGCAGCAAGCTAACCAAATCCATGTTCATCAGTACTGGCAGCAGCAATCCCCTAATGATTTTCAACTCTGGAGACCAGCGAGCACCTGGCAGGCTGACTGGCAAGGGGAACCCATGAAGAGATTGATCAGGAGCTAAAATTCCGGAAAATCAAACACTCAGATCAAAAGGACAAACTGCGATGGGGACACACACCAAAAGGAATGTTTACAACCAAGGAAGCATACCAGCTTCTCTATCAACCCATGCAAGCAGCAAAGGACCAACTTTGGGATCAGGTATGGCAACCAAGCATTTGGCCTAAGGTTTCCACTTTTCTATGGCTTTTGAGCAAGCAGCGCATCCTCACATGGGACAATCTTCAAAAGAGAGGATTTATTGGTCCATCTAGATGCCCAAACTGTAATCTTAACTCAGAAACCATCTCGCATCTCCTGGATACATGTCCTTTAGCAGTACAATTATGGGAAAAAACTGAGCAGTGCAATAGAAGATCGGGTAGATGTGTGGGCAACATCACAGACACCATCAGAAACTGGCCTCGGCATCCTTTTCAAAGCCTTCTTCTAAATTCCCTTTGGAGCCTTCTCCTGGGCTTTGTCTTCTGGATCCTATGGAAGGAGAGAAATAATAGAATTTTCAATAACCTTAGCAAGCCTCCAGATGCTCTATGGATACTTCTCAAACATAATCTGCAAGAAACTCTTGCTCTAAAACATTGGCAAGACTCGGACCTGCCAGAATCTCCTCAGGAATGCCTCATCCTGAAAGAATGGAATTTGAACCTCACATTTTCAGCTCAAGACAAGAATAATTCCCCAATCAGCATCGCTTCTCCCCACACTTGGTCCCCTCCGGCTTCCCACTCTTACAAATTGAATTTCGATGGGGCTGCCAAGGGCAATCCCGGGCCGGCAGGCTATGGCGGTGTCTTCAGAAACGAAGTAGGCACAGTATTGCACATATATCATGGGTCAATTGGCAAAGATACTAACAACGCAGCAGAACTGGAGGGTTTATGGAAAGGCATACGCATAGCAGAACAGGAAAACTTTTTCCCTCTGGAGGTAGAAGGGGATTCTCAAATTTTAATAGCAGCTGCCACAAGGATTCAATCAGGCACATCAGCAGCTAAGATTGCCTCAAGCTGGAGGCTTCTCAGTAGACTGGAACAGATTGAAGAATGGCTCAGGACAACCAGCAGCATTACTTTCAAGCATATAAGGCGTACAACTAACAGGGTAGCAGACAGATTGGCTAATCAGGGGGTCAATCAGCCGCTCCTATTCTTCTCAGGTCCTCTATGTGATTCAAATGATGAACACCTCAAAAAAGAGTGCACTTCTCTGGTGCAAAAGGATTTCTCTCTCCCAGATGCGGGTGAACAATCTGGAGTGTAGTACGAAGATGGCTTGGCGGGTGGGCGCGTGGCCGCTTACCGCAGCTAGATGGAACTGCAGGACGCAGGAGTTAATGGTTCATACAATTATCTTTATTGCTGCATTAATGCAGCTCTCTCAGGCGCGCCAGTTTGATAGCTTAACTGCAATGGTGCTCGGCACGGTTCTCATTTTTACTCTCCCCATTTGCTCATGCTGGCATAGCAAGGTTGACGCTTCTTGTTCTAGAGACAGTTCAGGGCACTGTCTGGCTCTGGTTCGAGGAGCTAACACTCTTCCAGGCTTTCATGCTCCAATTTATCCGTTTAGCATTCTCCTCTGTCGCCACTGCGCATTCCCCTCTTTGACTGTTTGTTCTGCTTCCCTAGCTCAATTCAACATGCCCAGAGAGCGCACTAGAATGGGCTGCAGAAGAGGCAGCTCTCGTGGTCGGGTCCTCCGCCAGGCATCCTCAACAACCTCGGACCCTTCGTCTGAGGCTTCGGATTTCAGCTTTTACTGCTATCCTGCGACCAGAAGTGGTCGTGGCAGAGGAAGGAGGCAGTTTATGTCAGAGGTGAGCTCTCATCACTCCAGTACGCACACGGCTCGCTTCCGCCTCCCTTGTAGTCTTGGCAATTCCTCCTTCATTGTATCGGTCACTGTAGAACTGAGTGAGCATGCTGGGGGTTCGGAGACAGTCGGTTCAGGAGTTCCTCAGCACCAGCGGATGGAAAACCAGAATGTTCCCTCGACGAATGTGACTTCGCAGAGATGGGACATTGGGGGCTTTGCTATTCAGGATTCGCCCACTCTTGCTGGCCCGAGCGCTCCTGCAGCAAAAGAACTTGCAAGAAAAGAGGGTCAATCCGCGGAGTTTGAAGAACCAGATCATTATGGGTGCCGCATTATTGAAGAGCAGCCTCCAACACAGCATGAAGACTGAATAGGTTTGTGTTTTTTTGGTTTTGTTCAAATGATGAAAGCGGTTGTTCAATCCTCTCAGGATACAAGGTCATCTTATGTTTGTAGCTCCCAGTATCAGGTTTTTCCAACTTTTTGAGGGCCGGTTTCCCCTACGTGGGCGGCATTTCCATGTCTGTTGGTTACTGTCTTGGCTTAGGTGTTTTACAAGTCATATTTTGGTCATTGTCCCGGGACTAAGTCTTTCGTTATGGATTTCAATTATTCCAAGTCCTGAAGCTAGTCTTTATGTAATTCCTCGGGTCAGTTTGTCAAACGTTTTTTGTAAGTATGCCGTTTCCTGGGCTAGAACTCTCAAGGCCTTTGCCTCGTTGTAAGCATATTTTGTATCAATATAGAAGTAGACCAATTCAGGAAAAAAAAAAAAACAAAAAACAAAAACATTAAACAAAACAAAAACAAAAACAAAAACAAAAAAACAAAAACATTAAACAAAAAAAAAAAACAAAACAAAAAACAAAAACAAAAAAAACAAAACAAAAACAAAAACAAAAACAAAAACAAAAAAAAACAAAAACAAAACAAAACAAAAAACAAAAAAACAAAAAACATAAAAAAAAACAAAAAACAAAACAAAAAACAAAACAAAAACAAAAACAAAAACAAAAAACAAAAAACAAAAAACAAAAACAAAAACAAAAAACAAAAACAAAAACAAAAAACAAAAATACAAAAACAAAAACAAAAAAACAAAAACAAAACAAAACAAAAAAAAACAAAAACAAAAACAAAAACAAAAAAAAAAAAAAAAAAAAGAGGGATTCTATGGGGCACAATAATAACAATATGGGGACAATAGGAGCACAACAATAATAATAAGAGATACAACAACAATAGTAATGAGGGAATCACTAGTATTATAGGGACCTAACAGATTAGCACTAAAAATAAAATGAACATTGCTAAGATTAGGAGTAATTCTCATGAGATTCACAGTGAAACCGGGCGTTGGTGTATTCCTGAAACACCTTGGGACGCAAGAGTTTGTCACATTTGTGATACTAAGAGGGTTGAAGGTGAAAAATACTTTCTCTTAGATTGTTTAGCCCTTTCTCACATCCATTCTAATTTTCAAAAAAAAATCCACACTAGCAACCTTCTTAACTTGTTAAGTCAGCAAAACTACAGTGATCTAGGTATACTTCTCTACCTTTTCTTTATCATAGAAATAAAATGTTAAAGAAATTCAATTAATCTCTTACTTTTTTATGGTCCAATAGAGCATATTGGTCTTAGTGGATGTAATCATCATCATCATCATATTTTTTTTTACGTTTGAATGTTTTCCATTTATGGGTTATTTTTGGATTTTTTTTTTTTGCTTGAATTTGTTTGTTTTTTTTTATTATTTTTTTTGTGTGTTTGAAATTATTTTCTTTCTTCATTGCTTTTTTTTAATGTTTTAATTGTTTTTTTACATTTTATTATTATTACTTTTTTGTTTTTGTTTTAATTTTTAATTTATTAATTAATTTTTTGTTATTTTTTTCATTTCTCTATTTATTTATTTATTTTACTTTCATTTTTTGGTGCAAGGACCGTGTTGATGCTCGACTAACAACCCGACCCCACTATGTGTCAATTTCATAGTTGATTTTTATGTTTTCATTATAATAAATCATGTCCCGCCACCATTGTATGTTAATTTGACGGTTGAATTTTAAGTTTCCATTGAAATGAGTCAAGTCTGCCCCAACTGTGTGTCAATTTGATGGTTAATTTTCAAGTTTTCGTTGCAAAGTGTCAAGTTGTCTTAGGCTAAGATTTTAAAAGAGTTATATCTTTAGCATTTAAAAAAAAATACTCTTGGTATAACGACTCTTTGATTTTGGTACTCATTTTTAAGGGTTTTTTAGTCATGATATTTGGTCTATAATGCCTTGATTGAAATATATTGAAAATTTAAGGTTTTTTTATACTCATGATATTTGGTTTTAATTCCATGGTTGAAATATCTTGAAATGTCAATGTTTCTACTTGAAAATCTTTTGAATTAATCCTAACTTTGAATGACCCAAATATCTATTGGATCTTTTACATGTCACATAAGCAATCCCTTGATCCATGTTTGTTGGCAATAGTCCCTAGGTCTCCATTCTCCCATGGACTCTTGGCACTCAAGCTATGGAAGTCACAAAAGACTTGTCTTTCAAAGGCCAAAGACTCTTAATATGACTCTTTGTGGCTTTAAGACTATTGAAGTTGCAAAAGCGAAAACATTATTTCAAAGACTCAAGACTTGATACGACGCCATATTTCTAGAATCCTCTTTGCTTTGCTACCATATTACGAAATGAGCTAATCACTAAATGAGAAAATCCTAGATAACTTGAATCACATAAGTAAAGCTCAAAGGAAAATATTTAAATAAAACCATATGATATTATCGATGAATAACCAATACACCTATTAGAGTGGGATTTACCTCTTTATATATTATTATTTACTAAGTAAAGAATTTGCTAAATCCCTAAGGCATTACAGAGGCAAGAGCACCATTAGCCTAATACCCATCATACACTTTTTTGTGGTATTAAATGTTAAAAGTCTTTTTTTAACACTCTCAAATTCTCAAATTCTTCCTTTTATAAGAGACTTTTTTCTTCATAAATTTTTTTTATTTCTTATTTTTATAATATAGATCTCTACCATGTAATTAATTAAAAAAAAAACTGATTATCAATATAAATTTTCTTCTATCCAATTTTTCTTATCTTAAATTAATCTTTTTTTCTCCTATATTATCTATAAAATTATTTACAAATAAAATAAACAACAACTAACCATATCTTTTCCATCTCATGAAAATTAAAAAGTCCAACCCAGAGAAAATGACATGAATCCAACCAAATATATTTTGTTTCGTGAAATGGCGAGTCTCACATAAATAACTTACGTAATCTATTTACAAAACTTACCTAATCTATTTTCAAAAATATTGAAGCCCTTTATCTACACAAATTTACAATTTCAAGGATGCCCTGTCCTTTCTTTCCCCTCGGTCAAGGATGCTTTCTCCTGGTGGTCCTCTCAGCGCCCCTTCTGGCATGCCATCTTCCTCCTCACGCTCTGGCATGTTTGGAAATGGCGATGTTGCTGTGTTTTTCAGGATTATCTTCCACCTCCCGAGACCATCATCTCCTTAATTACCGGCTCTCTGCCACCGGATTAGATCTCATCTCTCTTCGGCTTCATTCTACTGGCGGCCTTCCTCTGGCGGCACAACATCCTCTAGCTTCCATTATCATCGGCTTTCCGGCACTGTGCACAACATATCAGTGATTTCTTGTATATATGAATTTTGAACATAGTTTCCCACTTTGGTCGGCAGATGGTCAAGGATATGTATGTGAATGTTATGTGAATTTTTGTATCTATGGTTTCTGAACACATTTCTCCTATTTTGGTATTCCTCAATAGATCGACTATGAAGGACCCGATATGTGATCGATGGAACAATCCGATCCATTCTACCATGTAATCATCAGAACAGTTTATATGATCTCAATATAACAAATATAGATTTTTCTTCTGGAAAAAAAGGATTCTACTCAATTCAAATAACGACAAATCAGAAAAAACAAGTTAGCTTACTCCATTATTTTACACTCCCCAAAATATTATTATATGGTACTCCTTTATGTGGTGACAAGTTTAACCTTTAATATATTAACTAAAGTTAAATTGTTAAACCTTTTTATTTCATATGCCCCATAAACCCATTTTTGTGCGGTCGTATTAATTTATTATGGGTAAAAAACTTTAGAAAAGGGTTGTATCCATTAAAGACACAACCGGGCTCAACACCAATTATATATATCCGCAAGAGAATATGGAATAAATTACAACAATGATAAAGGAAAACATATATGAAGAATAGAGTAGATAATAATATGGTGTTTTTTTTAATTATGGTGAATTGGTAATTTTTTGGACTAATTTATAAGAGGTTTAAGATAAATTTTTGTGGTTACTTTATAACACCAAGAGTATAGACATGTAATTTTTTGGACTAATCTATCAGATCTTATGATTTTGCAAGAGTTGAGACTCACAAATAAGAGAGACTTGTGGATAAGGGGAGTCTACTCCTTGAGCCGAGATCATAGCAAGCCATATACTCAATGAGATTTGAACCACAGTCTCGTTGGTTTCACCTAGCCAAACTTACGGTTAAACCACATACCATTGTATGGTACCATGGTATTTTATTAATGTTAAAGTATCCTATGGTGTAAAGATTATTAGTTCTAAATTCTGTGGACAAAAATCCAGCTATGTTAAAGGTAAGTGTTAATGAAATTCTTAAATACCATGATCACACATGTTTTGAAAATCTCCAAATAATTTTGACAACTTAAATACCCTAATTCACAATTACTAAAAAACAATGATATTTACCCAATAAAACGAGATTATTGAGATGGCATCTTCTTTTTGAAGAAAAAAACACTTTCATCCCCAAATAAATAATTCACAAATCTTTATCTATCATCATGTCATTTATGTGCACAATAAAGCTGCGGTGCCCACCATGAACAATGAAGATACACGTGAACCAAGGGGGATATGATCCCGAGCCATACCTGTTTCGGCAATAAACAAAACAATGTATATAAAATTATGATTATGAGTTTGATAGGTAAGCACTCTATATGTAAAGCGTACTATATTGGAATTTGGACAAATACTATACTTCAAACCTTTACAATTACACATATTGAGGGGCATTATGAAAAGAACTTTTACAATGTGGTGAAATTATATTTCACAGCCAGGCTTTTAGCAAACTCATATTCAACACACCACAATTGGTAACATTTAGAATATGATCTTGAAAGCCAATTGTCTTTCTCTAGCTTAATCTAGGCTATATGATTTTTTATTCTTTATACATTTTTTTTATTGATAAAATAATTAGGTATTATTGTTGTTCGCTTTTAATCATAAGTTTATGGACTTTAACGTCCACAACTCTCTCTTGGCTTTTGCGCACTCGGAAATCTCTTTTCTTTTAAGAGGAATAGGGATGGTCTCCTCCTTTTTCATCCTTTTTCATCCTATTTGTCGAATGGCTTGTGGGGCTTCCTCTCTTGCATGTTCCATGTTGGATCGATATTCAATGTGTTGGGTCAATCTTTGAGATATTATTATTTTTTCCAATATACATGAAGTAGATCTAGGATTATCAAGAAAAAGTCTAGTTGCATAGATCTAGGATTATCAGGAAAAAGTCCAGTTGGATCAGAATATTGGGAATGCATTTAAAGAGGGCTAAATCTCCACAAGATGGAAATTTTAATTGGAAAATCATAACTAACAAATTAATTAATTTGTGGTTGGAGATTGACGCTAGAAGGATTTTTGAGTGAATTGGATCTTATCTATCAAGGTGGAGTTTTACACAATTATATGGTTAGGACATGATTACTTATTATTTAAGTAAATAATAATGTGTAAATTTTTTATTTTTTGGTATTATGCTTAAGTTTTGGTGTGATATTAAGTGTATTAAGTTTTGGTGTGATATTAGATCTTTCATTATTTTTTTATAGGTGTTTTTCAGTAAATATCTTTTTATTTCTCTTAGGAGTCAAGGATGAGGTTGAAGTTACCAATAATGATTTGGTTGAACGAGGGAAGAATCTCCCTAAAGGTTTCGAAGGAATTTAAAAAAAAAAAAATTATTGAGGTTTTTCGTTACAACAAAACTCGCAAGTTTAGTAAACCTTCAAACTTTGATTATTACCTTGAGTACGTTAATAGTCTCATTTCCTCAGGGTGACAATTAATCCACATAATTGGTTCTAAATGAGGTGAGTGTGAAAATCACTCCAACACCCCTCTCAAATGCAACTTAGGAAATCAAATCTAGGCCAAGGATCTGATACCATATTGAGGTTTTTCATTACACCAAAACCCATAAGCTTAGTAAACTTCCAAACCCTTACCTTTATTTTGAGTGGGTGGTTAGTCCCATGTTCCCGAGGTGGTGGTTAGTCCACATAATTGATTCCCAATAAGATGAATATGACAATTACTCCAACACCCCCCTCAAATGCAATTCAAAAAATTGAACCTAGATCAAGGCTCTAATACCATATTGAAGTTTTTCATTACACCAAAACATGTAATCTTATAAACTTGCAAACCCTTATCATTATCTTGAATGGAAAATTAGTTTAATTTTACTAAAGTAACAATTAATCCATATAATTGATTCTAAATGAAATTAATATAACAATTATGCTAACATTTTTCCATCTAAAAATTGAAATAATAAATGTTTACGCAATAAAAATCTTAAGAGAATTATGTACATCTAAAAATGAAGAGGATTAAATGAAGCTCGAAGAGAGTATTATCTAAAGCAAAATAAAAAAGCTTCCACGTGGTTCTAATAGCCTATTAATTACCTGGAATAGATACTAGAAAAATGTGAAATTATCTCGATGAAAACTTTGTTTTACAAAAGGTTTTTCCCTCCAAACTTATCTCCTACCAAGAGAACTAAGATAAGTCTTTCTTACTAATTAACATATATAAAAATATTTGTATTGTCGAGTACCTAGTCCTCTGCATTATTAAGAGGGGAATTTCATTTTTTACGTTGTGTATTAACTTTTATATTTGGAAGCCAATGCGTTATAAATTAATTTTAGCGATTTTACGGTTATTATTTCACATTATTAAGTGTGTATATATTTTTTATATTTACTTAATAAAGATATGGTTTTAGAGTATAAGGATTGATAAAAGTTTTTGGATTAATCACATAGTTAAGATTTAGTCGACGTTTCGAATCAACTAATGTGGTTCATCCCTGAGGATGAATTACATTAGTTGGTTTGAAACGTCGACCAAATCCTAACTATGTGATTAATATGAAAGACTTCTATCTACCTTATAGGTCACAAAATTCCACATTAGTTGGTTTGAAACGTCAACCAAATCCTAACTATGTGATTAATATGAAAGACTTCTATCTATCGTATAGATCACAAAATTCTTTGATCTAACAGTAAGTATATGTGTGTATTAGGTAAAACATATGATTTTTTTAATAATGATGACTAGTCAGTGATTATTATAATTATATGATCATAAAGTATTATATCATTATTATTTCTCAATTTTTAATGAATATAATGATTTAATTTGTATGTATTATTTTATATTATCTCATTTATTTTAAATGTTTAATTTATGAATTAAGTTGTTAATGTTATATTTAGAAATTGAATTTTGTTCATTTTTTTTGGTATTAGACTTATGTTTTAATTGAGTATTTTTTATATAATTAATATTTTTCTATGGTTTCTCTGATCTCTAGATCTTTAACTACATTTAGCTTTTGGCCTTATAAAGTTTAGGAAGTCTACTACAAGCTAAATATTTTCGTTGACATGCATTGAAGTTTGTGAAATTTGGTTGCCACAATGATTATGAGTACCATAAAAAATTACAATGAAATGAACAATCAAGTATAATGTCAAGAAAATAAAAGTCTACCATATAATATTCGTTATATAAATAAGATAGAGAGAAAGCTTATCATCACACAGTCCCTACATACATTATTCCACACAAATTCAAGCAATTGACCATACATCTAATGTCTTCAACCACCAATTTTTATACCATAACCAATTATTATATAACTTTGCAAATTTAAATGCACATCAGAAATTTGGCTTTGTAAAGGCCCATCTCGATGTCCTCAAACCATAAATAAAATTATCACATAATTTTACAGCAAAAAAAATTACATATTTGACAAGTCAATGTATATATTTGTTACAACATATTAAAAACATAATGAACATGTACAAAATTTCAACTACAAGAAGAATCCCTGATATAGTGGCTTGTTGCAGTGCTCCTGCGAGGACCACTCGACTGAGTATGCCACCCTGCCAACTAAGGAAGTCTATCCAACTTCCTAGCATAGGGAAATTCCATAGGTTCCCTAGCCCTCTAATCCGAAGTTCAGTTGCAGCTATAGTGTGTTCAAAATTGATCCAACACCCTCCAAACTAAAAACAAATTCTGAGTTCTCACTCTCCTCTCTTGGTTTCCTCCCTCCTCTCGGTTCTCCTTCTCACCCTCCCTTTCCCTGAATCCAAACCCAAAATCAAACAAAAATAGTGACCCCCCTCTAAACTATACTCCCCCACACTTATGCCTCCCTTGGCATAAATGCCAACCACCCATAATAATTTTCATAAGTCCCCCTCCCCTCCCCCGCGCCAATGCCTTCCACCTAAATCCCTTCAATACACTCCCCCCTTACTTCCATTATGATGGCCTCAATAAATTCCTCAAACCACTACCTTATCCCCCTATCCTCGAATTAACTTGAGGTTATTAGACTTTGTTAGGTCAAAAGGATAATAAATAATTAAAATAATAAAATAATATTTGTAATATAATGATAATAATTACTTTTATAGCTTAATCAAACCAAAATGGATTCGTGAGAATCCTAATTAGTTAAATGTTGGACTATTAATTATTAATTATTAATTATTAATGATATTAAGGGTTAATCAATTAATTAACTACTAATCAAGCTTAATTATTACTCAAGTTTAATATTATTCATAGGATACTAATGTATATGTGTGAGGTATGGATGTGTAGCTAGTATATGCATACTAACATTACTCATCAGAATCAAGCATGGATAACAATCATTCAACTGGTAGGTTAATAACACAATAGATGACAATAGGTTCGAGTAGGGGTATTACATACACCAGGCCTACTTTAGAAAACTTTGTCCTAATGTTAGAATCAAGAGGATACAAGCAGTTAGGAAGCAATATGACAATAAGGCATGAAAAATAAGTAGAAAGATGTAATTGTCAACTTAATTAATTCAAGTGAGGGTACCACTTTCCATCTAGAGTCATCAACTAACCTATAGCTTCATATACTCCCTAACATACTTCTTCTCCCATCCTATCCATAATTTGCTACAATATAATATAGCATCATCTATATCAATCTAACCACTGCTCGAACCAAGATGGTGCAAGCGTCGACTATATCGACCTAAATTTCGTAGTAGGAAACCAAAAATCATCATCACACATCTATGGGGGTGTGTCCATCACTAGCCTCCTGTGATTCCAACCTTGGAGGTTACATGGTGGGAAATCCCTCCAACCCTCCTCAAATAACTAGGGTCAACACCCTAATATGGACCACACTATGGCACTAGTTGGATACTTGTCATCGAATAATCTAGTTAGGAAATCATGTCACCTACAATCTACCCCTCACCCCATGTCATAATAGTTTACATTAAGTAGATAAAAAATATAATAAACAATGTACATCATACCATTCCTCATTGGATGTCTCGACATGCCCTAGTCACTAGCATGGATCTTGGCTATCACATAATCCCTTTCAATATGCAGGTTAGTTCTCATCCAAGCATATACATAACAACAAAATATATAATTATGTGATCATAACCATCTTGTTATTAGGTCTGGTATCCACGTACCTAATATTTTTCAATTAATATCAACATACTGGAAGTAAATCATACATCAGATAAATAATAACTTTGATAAGTCCTACACTAGATAAATCATAACTAGAAAAGTCATACATCAAATAAACCATACACCGGATAAGTCATGCATAAAATAATTTGATCAACAAAACATAATCCATCAAGTGTTTTACATAAGTATGTTCATTTGTCTAACTAAAATGCATCAATATTACATAGTTTTCATAAACAAGACAACATAAAAATACAAATAGGGCTTCAACATATGTAGCTATCTAGGTCAAAATGGGCATCACAAATGTTCAAAAAGTGAGGGGTAGTCATGAAATATATTATTTGCATCCTCCCAGGTAGCAAAAACTAGGTTATACTTGTCCCGCTAACCTTAACTTGGTCCACCAAGCGACATCTAAGTTGTCAAACTCTACAATCCAATATGTGTAATGGTTTGACTATTATGGTTCCGACATCTGAGACCTTCAATTCTCTCCAATATATTTTATGAGATACATCATAAACATAGTTTCGTAGAACAAATACATGAAAAACATCATGATTTTTATGCAAATGGAGTGGCAATACAAGACAATAGGAAGATGGTCCAATTTTCTCTTTGATTCCCAAAGGTTCTGTAAATCGAGGTGACAACTTCATCCCATTCCCAAACCGAATGGTGGTTTTGTTGGGTTTGATACAATTAAAAACTTAGTCTTCCACTTCATAACTTCGATCATTCCTATGAACATCAACATAACTTTTCTATCTATCTTGTGCTTCTTTTAACCTTTCTCAATTCTATCTTAGATGTTCCTCTGTTTCTTGAACCAATTATGGCCTTACTATTACTATGTCCTCCAACCTATCTTAACTCAATGGTGTCCTGCATGGCCGACCATATAGATATTTGTAAGGAGGCATTTTGATTGAACTAAGGCAACTATTATTATAAGCAAACCTTACCAATGGTAGGTACCTTTCCCACTGAGCCTAGTAATCCATAACGTACATTCTAAGCATGTCTTCCATAACTTGATTTACTCTTTTATTCTACCCATCTGTTTCTAGATGATATGAAATACTCAAGTTCAATTGATCCCCTAATGTTGACTGCAAACTTGTCCAAAATCCAGAAGTAAAGCAAGAGTCTCTATAGTAAATGATCTTTGTGGGTAACCCACATAGCCAAATAACTTCGCTTATAAACACTCATGCCACATCAGTAACATTGTAAGTGTCTCTTACTGGTATTAAATGTGCACTTTTGGTCAACTTATCTAATACAACCAAGATGGAATTTTTCCTTTGTGGCGTGAGTGGAAAACCCACAATGAAATCCATGGAAATGACCTCCCATTTAGACATAGGGATGTCATGTGGTTGTAGGATTCCTACTTGGTGGTGATGATTTGCCTTCACTCACTAACATTCAAGACACTTGGTGACAAACTGGACCCCAAGTTGGTCCCCAAGTTCTGGCCCCGTTAACTGTTCCGCACTCCGGAATTTGGTTGTGGGCATATGGTAGGCCATGAGACCTCAACCTGGTGCCTCGTCCCAAACCCCGCCTCAACAAGTGCTTCTTCATATAAATTGTGGTCTAGTGGGTATGATCTATGGTGCTAGAACCTTGGGCTTATAAACCTCTCCAACTCTTAACCATGATCTGACTGTGGCTGAGTTTCGTGGTTCCGAGGTTGGTTTCAAACTCTGTGCCAAACGATGACTGTGGTAAGGTTGTAGTACCCGAGGTTTTGGGCCGGGGTTAAGCCTGAGCCCTTGACCCCCCTGCCTGCGATCTCAGGGTCATGGGTTGATCGGGGGCTAGGTCTTAGCCTTGACCTCGTCCCCCAAACGTAATATGGTTAAACTTTAAATAAAACCTCGGCACCATAGTAGTTAAGAACTACCACGTGCCCTAGCGGTAAGGCGTTGCCTTGTTTCTCAACTAGTCATGCATTTGAATCCTTCCAGTGGCAATTCGACCATATAAAATTTTAATGTAACCCGAGGTGCCACGTGGCAGCCCATGATTGGGCCATGTGGCATTCCCCATTGGACCAACACAAAAACCCAACCACCAATAAAAATCAACCAAATTCGAACCAATCACACTTGGACGCTTGTCAAAGTTCCATTGGCCCAATATGTACAATCATTCTGCCCAATCAGCTTGCCCAGTCATCGTACAAACTGCCCAACCAGTAGTCTTGCATCCAACCTGCAATTTTTTTGCCTATTTGGGAAAATAATCAGAATGCAATAGCGGGAGCATATGATATCAATTTTGAGCGATTCAAGTTGCGTTGGATTCAGGTCATCGATATCTACGCTCTGGTATAGGTTTCGAACACTCTTAACACTTTTTATTTTGAGCACTTCACTGATCCCCTGGATCACTCCTTGAGGATAACTCTTTGCATACTCCCTTCCCTAGGGATGTGTATTCTCCCTTAAAATTTCAATAGTCCATCTGGTTCAAGGCCATATCCCTCAAACTTTGGCTTTATCTGCTTCTCACTTTGGAGTGCTAATGTAACCTTCATATACCAACTATCATTAAAGATTTTTACCAACACACACTCCCTCAAATTGACCCTCATGGGTCGCAAGGAGAAGGTTTGTGGCCTCCTTCTTAGTGTGTTGGCCACCACATTCTCCTTCCCCTTGATGTACGAAATACCAAAATCATACTCAATTTAATATATGCCTTTGCCTAGCATTCATATCCCCTTTGAGTGAAAACATGCTTCAGGTTCTCATGATCAATTTTTAACTCAATCATTCTCCCGATGACGTAGTGTGTCCATAATTTCAAATCTAACATCATTGTTGCTAATTATAACTCATGGGTAGCATACAACTCTTCATGTCTCTTCAACTTCCTAGATGTATAAGATATTAGTCCACCTTCTTGCATTAACATAGCTCATACTCCTTGTTTTAAATTATCTATAAAAACTGTGAATCTCTTCTCCATATCAGGCACTCGAAGGATCATTACACTAGTTAGTAATCTATTTAATTTAACAAATGCAGTGTCACATTCATATGTCCACTCATACCCAACTCCCTTGTGAATTAATGTGGTCATGGGTTTTGCAATATTTGAAAACCCTTCGATTAACCTCTGATAATATCCTACTAGCCCCATGAAGATATGCACCTCATGAGCATTTTTCAGCACTGGCCAATCCACTATGGCCTTCACCTTTTCTAGGTTAACTAAAATCTCTTATCTCAAGATGATCTATTATTGAATGTTAGTTTTGTTGTGCTAATTTCAATTAAAGGTTTATAAACACATGCTTGTTCATTGCTTCCTGTGCATATATTTCCTTAGGTTGTTTGGTGATTGAAACAGGTAAATTTCATCAAGTTTAATGTGAAAGACATGAACAAAATAGCTTCAAAAACAAGTACTGAACAACAGACATTCAAAGTACAACAAACCATCAACAAGAACATTTAACATAGTGTTTTGATGAAGGAGTTCACCCCTCCTGGGCTACATCTCCTTGGTCCAGCTTCCATGGCTTAGGCCTCTATATTAGCTCATTAATGTTGTTTACAAAGCTCTACTTCTCCTGATACCTACACCAATGTGTTCAGAATGTCCAAATTAGCTAGGAACACCTTTTCCTGAGCTCAATTTGGTCGAAAATTGTTGCAGTTATGGCTCAAACAGTCTTTTCCTAGAAAAGCTTCGCTAAAACTAGAATAACTCCAGTTAGGGCCGCTAAATTTGCGGTTGGCCCCAAAAATGGTGGATTCTGCTAAAAGTCTGCCATTTTAAACTCAGAGTTAACTGCAAATTAACTACATGTTAAACCAAGATTAGTGGGAGGATTAGCGCTAATCGCGTGGATAACTCTGACTTTTCCTGAAAACGTTGTTGGTTTTGTCGAAGATCACATGTCATGGTTTACTGTCGCATTATCTGATGGTCCAACTAATAATAACCACAAACCTTAATTGTCGGATGTGCTCACTTGGCGTGCTAATCGTTGCGGTGTTGGAGCCGCGGCAGTTGCGGTAACCTTAACCCCGTATCTGTTGCGTTCACATGGCATAATAATTGTTGTAGTTATGGCTTTGTGAGCCGCCTCCCTAACCATTTATAGTAACCATTTTTTGCGATCACATGGGGAGGGCTGGCCCCCCCTACCTGCCAACCCTCAATCTTGTATAGTTTAAATATATGTGTGTCGCTATAGTAATTAAGAATCACGATAGCGAATATGGTAGAAGGCTTGGATTGTGGAGGGGAGGTAGCAGGGTCGAACCCCAGCGCCTGCGCATAGATTTTGTTGAATTTCTCTTTGCCTAGGCCGTTGGGAGGTGCCATGTGGTGGCCTATGGGCTTGCCACATGGCATTCTCTCATTGGTCCAAAACTAACCAATAGAACTGCACCAACGCAGCTTCCACCTCACCAACTACAACCAATCATAATGTGACACTTGTCAAGAAATGATATAATGTTGACCAAGTTGACCTTGCATAGTCACTTGCCACATTAGTAATACGGATCGCTGACTGTGTAGTGACTGGGTATTTTTTTTGCAAATTTCGCCTATTTAGCAAAGCGAACAAAACTCAATAACTTCCTCATACGAACTTAGTTTTCGGTGAAACAAGTTGTGTTAGGATCGTTTTTATGAGACGGACACAGTCATTCAGGTTTTGAGCCATTTTGAGAACTTTGATTTTTGAGCTAAATGTTGAGCGCCTTATCATTCCTCCCCGCTAGAAGCCTTTTGGACCCTAAAAGATACTATCAATTGTTCAATAGGTGAGGGTACAACTCCCTCACCTTCTCGATCTGCAACCATTTGGCTTTAGAAGGATTTTGTCCCTTGAGTCCCACTCTAAGGTATTCGACATCCCCTCTTTTCGAAGTCTTGGTTCTTCTGTCAAGTATGAGATCTTGTTGAAGTTCATCAAGATATTCTGGCAAGAAATCATCTATTGATGGTAGCTAAACATGCTCTCCTTAATCATCAATCAAAGGAGGCTCAAACAATCTCAAATTCTCAACATTAACAGAGTATATTTGCATATAAGGAGGAAAATCAAGCTTAAATGCATTGTTACCAATCTTTTCCATAATTTTAAAAGGACCATAATAGATTGGCTTAAGCTTTTTACCTTCCCCTTGAAGTCTCTCTTTGCTAATATATAACCATACGTCGTCTCCAACTTGAAATTTGTGATCAACCCAGTGTTTGTCATGCCTTGCCTTGTAGTTGCTTTGTCTTTTCTCAAGTTGTTCCTGCATTATATGATGTATCAACTGAATTTGTTCTGTGAACTTCCTTTCCTTATCGATGTCATTGTGACCATCGATGGCAACATCTTTCTCAAAGATGAAGTCCAATGACGATCTTGGCAAGTACCCATAACATGCCTCCAATAGTGATGTGTTTGTGGAAGAATGCTTTGCCCTGTTGTATGCATGTTGTATGTAATGCAACTATTCATCCCACAGCTTGGGATGTTTGCTGCAATATACTCTAAGAAGATGAATGATTTTCTATTGACCACCTTGGTTTGTCCATCTATTTGCAGATGAAAGGATGTACTCTTCTTCAACTTTGTGTCCATCATGTCCCACAAATTTGACCAAAAATTCCCAACAAATCAAGAATCTCGATCACTTACAATAGAAGTAGGAAGACCAAAATGAACCCAAATGTTTTGGAAGAAAAGATGAGTTGTTTGTTCAGCTGTAATTTTCTTTTTACATGGTGTTAATATGCACATTTTGTTGAACCTGTCTACAACTACATACAAGTAATTATGACCTTTCCTTGACAATGAAAGACGTCCTACAATATCCATTGAGATACTCTCCCATGGATGTGAAGGTATCGGAAGTGGAGTGTACAATCCAAGTTTCCTATTTCTAGGCTTACTTGTTGCACACAAAGAACATCCTCTTATGAAATAAGAAACATTATCAAACATGTGTGGCCAATAACAATACCTTTGGAGATTCGCTATTGTCTTTCCTACACCAAAGTGTCTAGCAATCAATGAAGTGTGCGCCTCCCTTATTATATTGTTCCTTTCTCCCTGTGGAATACACAACTTGCCCAAATGATATAACAAAATGTTATGTACATGATAATCCAACTCTTCAATTTCATTTCCTTGACTGAAGCTTGCATACACATCTTGAAAGTCACTATCATTTGCATATTGTTCAATGTAACTTTCATGCAAAACATAATTATGCTTAAGTATAACAGATGAATTTACAATGGGCCTTTAAAGCATATCAGCTACCTTATTGTAGATTCCATTTTTGTACCTAATAACCAAATGAAATTGTTCTAGAAAACAAATCCATCTAAAATGTCGTGACTGCCGCAACTTTGATTGTGACTATAAGTACTTCAATGGTTGATGATCGGTATGGATAATGGTCTCCTTTCCCATCAAGTAGTGTTTCCATTTTTTGACACTTTGTACCAATGCATAAAGTTCTTTGTCATAAGTGGGATAGTTAGTTACAACTCCATTAAAAGTTTCAAAATGAAATGAAATGGGCTTACCATGTTGCATAAGAACTGCTCCCATGGCATAATCACTAGAATCCGTTTGAATCTCAAATGGTTGTCTAAGATCCGGAAGAGCCAATACCAGTGTTGAATTGACCTTTTGCTTCAAAGCATCAAATGCTTGCTTCTATACATTTCCCCAATGGAATACTTTCTTAACACTTGTCAATGCATGTAATGGAGCTACAATGGAAGAAAAATTAGCAATAAACTTTCTGCAATATTATGCTACCCCTAAAAAGCTTCTTACCTCTGTAATTGTATTGGGCTTGGGCCAATTCAGAATGACTTCAACCTTAGAGGGGTTTATCTTCAACTCATCTCCTCGAACAATGTGTCCCAAATACACTAAATAAGTCTTGTCAAATTCACACTTCGACATATTTGAAAACAACTATTCTTTTCTCAAGACATCAAGTACTTTGTTTACATGCATGACATGTTCATCTCTGGATTTGATGAATATGAGTATATCATCTAAGTACACAATGACAAATTCATCTAGAAATGGTCTCAGTACATCGTTCATAACTCTTATGAAAGTAGTTGGAGCATTTGTAAGACCGAAATGCATAACAATCCACAAACAATCCTTGTTTAGTTTTAAATGCGGTTTTCCAAATGTCCTCTTCAGCTATTCTAACTTGATGATAACCACTTCATAAGTCTAACTTAGTGAAATAGTTTGCATACATCAATTGATCAAGAAAATCATCAATTATTGGGAGTGGATAACGATTCTTTACCGTGATTTTGTTCAGTGCATGGAAATCCACACACATGCGCCAAGTCCCATCCTTCTTTGGCACCAAAACAATGGGTGAACCACATGGCGAAGTAGATGGGTGTATGATACCTTTGTTCAGCAATTCTTGAATTTTCTTCTTGATTTCCATGCTCTCCATAATTGACATGCGATACATGCCAATGTTTGGAAGTGGAACATCCTGCTGCAACTGTATCTCATGCTGAATTCCCCTCTTGGGAGGTAACCCCTTTGGTTCCTGAAACATCTCGCCATGCTTGCTTACCACATCAAACAAATCAGATTTCAATTTGTCATCACAACCTTCAAAAGATTCATAATCAATATCATTCTTTTTCTTGATCATGAGAAGCACAAAAATTTTACTTGCATTTACTAGTCTCTTCATCTGCCCTGCATTAACCAAAGAAATGTTCAGCTTTTTGCGATGGGCTCTCACAATGTACTCCACCCCATTCTTGAGCAATAAGTATTTGTTTTCATGGTGATAAAATACTGCTTTCCTATCATACAAATATGGACTACCCAAAATGATTCTTGATATGTCAAGTGGAACTACATCTAACTCAACTTCATCAATGAATTTTTCAGTAATGGCGAACTTGAACAAACACTTCCTTGTAACCTGTAAGTTTTCATTGTTAACTATCCAACCTAATGGATATGGCTTATGATGAGGTACATGTTGGCTTGAGGGAGCCTGACCCAGGTTCAGCGTTAATTAGCCAAACAAATCCCTACACTACTGGCCCTTTCGGCATCAACCCACGGAGCGCGGACCGAAGTCTCACCCGAAGCAGTATGGGGGGATGCTGGAACCAAGTTTCTACACCCTAAGATGGTTGTGATGTCGTTTGATTCCATCTATCCATGCCTTCACGCATGTTGCTTCGCTCTAGAGCTTGCAATGCTAGCCTCCATTCCAACCCTCAATACCTCCACGAAAGGGTACGATCGACCTTCGCACCGCCCTAACCTACTACTCAGGTACTTTCGCACTGCTATGGCAGCATGCCGTGTAGATTCTCCAATTACTCTAAGTGAATTGATTATCTTATCAAACAATTATAGTTAACACCACGTAAACAGATATTCATAATTGTGTTTGATTATTCAATGTAATTACATTCATTCGTGCATCATATAAGCATAATAAATGAAATTCATACATAAAATATCTAGATGCATCAACAAAACGAAGACACAGAAATTACCAAATAATTCCCTTTATTGATAACTTTCAAGTGATTACAGACTCTATCTACCCTGCGCACACAACTGCAGGGGTCCGCGCACTCAGCTGCGGACTTCTACCCTAGACCTCTGTGCACTCAGCTACAGATCCTCTACCTATGCTACAACCCAAGAATTAGACTTCTTGCTTTAGAGCTACGACTCTTTTACATCATCCATCATTCTATCTCCTTAAAAATACTTAGAGCTTAGCTCCTTTTATACAATCCCATGGTCCGCGGACCATGGGTAGATCTCTTACAGTTGACTTTAGTTTACAAAACTTAGGGCAGACTACCCTTTATAACACAATACCTTCGTGCTCCGCAACCACAAAATGAAGAGTCTATATATTTTTATTACAAAATTTGACTCAAACATGGGCTTTTATCCCCAAAACTGCCCTTGGTGGATCTCACTCCCAACAAGCCCCCAACACAAACATCGTGACTCGCCCTCGAGTCACTCGGTAGGCATGGAGATCTTTGTGCAAAGCCCATCCAACTCAACCCATATGACCGCTACCTCGGCCATGCACTAAGCTACCACCTGCTTCACATCTTCCACTTTCTTCTTAGTCACTGCTCCTGCGCTGTCAGCCTAAAGCTTTTGTTGCGTCACTTGCAGAGTCGCAAGCTTGCCTTCAATATTTTATGTGACTGCGTAAGCTTCCTCCAGCTAGGGCTTTAGTCACGCCTTCAGCACTTCTTCCTTGTGTAGTGCTGCGTCTACCTGTTCCTTCAGCTGCTTGGCCTCCTTGCAACAGCAAGGGGTTTGCAGGGGAGTCTTACTCTCATCAATGTCCTTTGGGACCTTGGACTTAGGCTTGTGTGGAGGGACATACTCCGGAAATCGCGTAATAGGATCTCTGCGTCTAGGTTTATAGCCTTGCCTTTCTCCTGTGCAGTGGGCTTTGGTGGGTTTTGCCTTGGCGAGGCGTGCACCAGTATGGTAGGCTGCTTTCCCTTCCTGTCCTTCTCGGCTTCCTTGGTTGGGGTTGGCTTCAATCTCGGTGTTCTTAGTGACTTAGGGACCTCTGCCAATACTTCAGACACTTTTGGAGCAGCTACTTCCACTTCTATGTCCATTTCCTGTGCTGGCTCATCTACTACTTGCTTGGTATTTATGACCTCTGGGGGTGCGGACATGATCTTGTGCAAGAATTTATGTGTGATCGTCGGCAAAGTCTCAAATACCCCGGTAGCTATCAGAAGCTCGTATTGCTCATGATTCATATGCACCTCAGAGCTCAACAACTCAATTCTCAAAATGCCAAGTGTTTCTTGCTGGACAACCACTTGTAATTTATAGGGCATTTTGAATTCAAATCTGACCATTACCCCAAATCGATTCTTTAATGCCAGATTGGTAGCATATTTTCAAGGATCTAAGCCATAAATTTTGTCTTAAATGCCAACCGCCCACTCCATTTGGCCTCACTTATGTCATCTTTTCATGAATAGTGACTTTTACGGTCACTTTCTGGCCGAACTACGTGATTTCTACCTGGGTAACGCAGCTCCCTCCACGCTGCCGTGAACCCAATGAAACTTCCTTGCTTCGCACCATTCACCAATCGCGTAGCTCCCCAACCCAGGCAGTGTAGTTTATAGTCCCATGCCTCCTTTCAGCTGCTTGGAGCGCTAAGACTGTGCTACCTTCATTTAGTCACATGGTTGGACCGCTAGTGTATGGCTTCAAGCGACTGCCATATACCTTTCCTGGGAAGGGTTCTCCATTCAATTTGACTAGCTATACGCTCCTCCATCGGTAATCTCCTTAATGACATAAGGCCCTAACCAATGCATCCTAAACTTCCCTTTAAATTTACCAAACATACTATCATATAGCAAAACCATGTCATTTACCTTAAATGAGCACAACTTAATGTGTCGATCATGCCATGCCTTTTCGCGTTGCTTTTGGACCTGCTGGTGAAATCCAGCCAAAAATCTCTCTTCTTCGAGCTCATACAGTTGTGCGAGCCTCTCCTCCAAAGTTTTGTGATCTGTCATACCTGTGAGCACTACTATGCAAGACTAGGCACAATGTATTCCATAGGAATTACTGCTTCAACCCCATAGACAAGCCTAAAAGGGGTTTGTCCAGTCAATTTCTTGCATGTCGTTTGATAAGCCCATAATACTGCAGGTATGCGTAGGTCCCAATCACTTCGCTGAGGATTACAAACCTTGCTCAGCACATTTTTGAGCACCTTGTTCAACGCTTCTACTGTCTTGTTAGCTTGCGGGTGATAAGGCGTGCTCTTCTGGTGGTATACTTGAAATTCCTCCATCAGCGCGCTGATCGTCTCATTCAGGAAGTGTGTACCATGATCACTCATCAAGATCTTTGGAAATCCAAATCGCGTCAATACATGCTCAAATAGGAACTTTGTGGCATTTGCACCCGTGCAATCCTTCACCAGTTGTGCCTCTTCCCAATGAGTCAAATACTCCATCACAGTGATAATGTACCTCGCTCCTGTCTTTCCTTGGGGCTGAATGGGTTCCACAAAATCTATCGCCCACTTCTCAAAGGGTTGCAATGTAATATATGGATTCAAAGGCATCTCATCCCTCCATGACGGCCTACCAGTCCTTTGACACACATCACATGCCCTGTAATACGCTTTTGAGTCCTGACGGAGGGTAGGCCACCACAACCCTACACGTAGAATATTTTGCGCAGTTTCTCTCCCTACATAATGTCCTCCCATGGGGGCTTCCCACGGCACCCCCCTGAGCATCCATAAGGATGCTACTTCTTTCAAACTCAGGTACATACCATTGAAATATCTCATCAGTCCCCATCTTGTACAGATGCCCAACAATGATAGAGAAATCTGTCGCGCGCACCACTAATTCCTTCTTTTTTTGGACAGTGTATCCTTCCAGAGGAGTTCCTATCCTTAGGAATGTATTATATCCTCAAAATGACCATCCATGATGCGCACTGCAAATTGTTGCGCGTCAGGCAATCCTTCTTCCAAGTTAGTGGGTTCTTCTCCTATGTTGATGCGCGACAGATGGTCTGGTCCCGTGTTCAGTCGTCTAGGCTTCACAATCACTTCAAAATCATACTGCTAGAACAATAAGAGGCACCTACAGATTCTCCCCCCCAACACAGGCTTATTGACCAGGTACTTCAGCGCAGAGTGATCTGTATACATCTTAAAATGGCCTCCCAGCAAGTAGTGCCTATACTTCTAGAGTGCATACACCATATCTAGCCCCTCGTGCTCAGTGGTGGAATAGTTCTTCTCTGCTTTGGATAATATTTGGCTTGCGAACGCAATAGGATGATCCAAGCCTTCTTTGCCAGTCTGTGTCAGCACTACTCCCAATGCTATACATGATGCGTTGACATGTACATGAAATTCTTTCTTCTAGTCCAGGAAGACTAGAATCGGCGCGGTGACCATCTTCTCTTTTAATATATCCAAGCTCTTCTTACAGTCATCGTTCCAGCAGAATGTGACATCCTTCTTCAAAAATTTCTCCATAGGCACGGTGATCTGGGCATAGCCTTTGATAAACTTTCTGTAATATCTCGTATGTCCTAGGGTAGCAAGCAACTATTTTGCACTTCTTGGCTTTTCCAAGTTAAGTATCACTGTGATGTTTTTGGGGTCTACCATTAGTCCCTGTCTACAAACCACATGCCCCAACAAATTCCCAAAAGGAATACAAAACAAACACTTCTTGAGATTGAGCACGATCTGGTATCTTCGACAGGTATCCAGCATCAGGCGCAAGCTTGCTACATGGCGTTTAACCAGCCCAAACACAGTCCAGTCATCAAAATATACCTCCAAGAACTTATGAATAAATTCCTTGAACGCAGCAACAACTATGCGTGAGAATATCGCAGGTGCATTCTTCAATCCAAACGGCATTACAATGTACTGAAAGCAACCCCACTCAGTCACGAAGGTTGTCTTGCTCCTATCCTCTGGCACAATTTTGATCTAGTGGTACCCAATGAACCCATCAATGAAGTAATACGCTTCCCGACTACCTATATTTTCCAACACTTAATCAGTGAATGGAGTCGGGAAAGGATCATGTACACAAGCGTCATTCAACTTTCTGATATCCACGCATATCCTTATTTTATCCTTCTGCTTCTTTTCTTGTTCCACGATTGGAATTACCCAGCCAGATTCTTCCACAGGCTCAATGATGCCTACCGCGAGCATCTTGTCTAGCTCTAAGTGGGCCTTCTCCTTATATTTCATATTGAGACGGTAAGGTCTTTGCTTAACCGGCTTCGCGTCGGGCTTCAACGTAATCTTCATCATTCTGAGGTCCCCAATTATCCCCTTCAGATCCGTGAACTTGGTAGGGAATAAATCTTGGTATTCGTAGAGAAATTCAATGACCTTATCCACTGTGTGTCATCCCAGTAATCTCCAATCTTCGTGAATTTGGGCTCTACCTTAGTACCGATGTTTACTTGTTTCGTTTTCAATGGCGCGGTTATATCAGGGTTCTCAACCTGCGACCCTTCAACCTTGCAGTGACCTTTTGTTTATGGAATGTTAATCTTCCGTGGATGCTCATCCTCTTCTTCAGCAGTTACATTATAACATTCTAGTGTGCAACTCAGATGAGTAGCCCATTCAGGCTGAATCAGGTCTAAAGGATCTTGCAGTATCCTAAAGATTGCTGCTTTCACCTCTTGTAGCGCTTCATCAATACTGTCAAACCTGTCCTCAAAATTGAATGTCAACATGAACACTTCACATAGAATATCCCATTCACCTTTCCCATGGCAGAGCTTTGTTTCTATGTACCAATTCATCAGGACCACATCTAGGGTACGACAGAACAAGTGTACCCACTCAGGTTGGGGATTTTCTCCATAAGCCTGGGTCCATTTCACCAAATGCGCGCGCATATCATCCTGCCCATCATACTTGTCTATCATTCACATCTTCATCTTCCCAAAGTGAGTTCTCATCATTCTCGTACATTCGCACCAATCATCAAAGCTTCCCTTGTGCATACCCCACCATCTTGCGGGCGTAGCGCGCAGGGCCCAGTCCAATGCCTGGAAGCGTTGATTTTCTGGTACCTCCCTTTCAAATGCATCCAAAAAGATATCTACCTCATTTAGACCATCATAAGTAGGCAGATTTCTTACCTCTGAGGACACACAGCACAACAATTGGGTCATCATGTTGTAATTCAGCGTAGTTACTTCATGTAACTGATTCTGCCAGTGTTCTAACTCTTCATCGGAGTCCGAAGTGCAGGAACTCTCGCGATCCCATGTAATCCATCCATCCGTGATGGGATTCACCCAATCTTGGTCTCGTGCTGTTATCTTATAGACATAGTCCAAATTGTCATCACTCTCATAATCGCAGACTGGTTCGTATAATGCAATCCTTCAGCCGGATCTAGGGGTATTATTACGCGCAGCGATTTCTTCTCAAATATCATCTTTCGCTTCCTTGTATTGATTACCCCGTTCATATTAGTGGCCCAGTCAATTCCTAGGAGCGCAGGATAGAGATTGATGTCATCCACTATCTCTATTACTTCAAAATTAGCCAGCGCGTTTGCTCCCTCAATATCCACAGTCACCCCCTACAGTCGCCCCATGGGGATGATCTTCTACTAATTGTTCATCCTTAGCTGAATCGAAGACCATTGCAGCATGGGTCTCCCCATTCGTTCCCAAATCTACTTCGGTAGGACGTTCGTAGCTGAACCCAGGTCCAAAATAACCCGATCCATCTCATACTCTCCTATCTGCGTGGTCAGTCTCATCTCCTATCCCGTCCTTGTTTCATGCTTGTCAATCTTTCGTACTACGCATGACTCACCCGGCGTGGTTCCAGCACATCTATTAATGAGCTCTTGTAACCCTTTCACAACCTTACTATCATGCAATAACTTCATACAGGTTTCCAGGAAAGTTGTGAGCATAGAGGGGTCCATCTCCTACTCGGGCTTATCCTTGCTTCCTGAGGTGGAGGCCTCAGCGAAGCTCCTTTTAGCTTCCATGAAGGTTTCACATGCACGCTCCAAATCAAACTCAACCTCTTTCATGGAGCTTTGCGAACCCATGTACTGTCTTCTAGTTGTTTTCCCTTGTCATCTCCTCTCGCGATTCCACTCCTGAGCACTATATTTAAATTTGGATCCTCTTCGTGCAGCTCAGACCTCATCATTTGCAAGTTCTGAGTCAGCGGAGGTGGTAGCACCCCTTTGTCATGTATCCTAGCTATCAGCGTAGGACAGTCTTCTGTTTCATGATTAAACAACGTGCAATACTTGCACGACGGATGCGTCGGATTAGTGCAATCATGGGCATAGTGTCCTAGTCCTCCGCAATTGTAGCAAATCAACTGTCCTCAACCTCTACTAAGTCCTCCTCTGCCTCAGCCTCGTCTGCGCCCCTGAAATCCTGTTTGTGCCATCCCTATGCTTTGGTCAAGGGGCCGTGTTTCGTCCTGAACCCTATTGGTGGGAGTTCTATCCATCATCAATTCATAGCTCCTACAAGAACACTCATCATGCCCTACCAACCTACAAAAGTTGCAGAGTAACTGTTGTGACATCTGTACAAACTTCTGTAGCAAGTGACAGTTATCTGTGGCATGTTTTTCGGCTACCTGACAGATAACGCACCATAATGCAGGCCCCACGCTAGGTCCTTCTTGAGCTTTTGGCCTTAAAGGCATCGGCCCTCCTCTTGCAATATAGTTCGCAAAGACTGGGCAATGGTCTTTTTCATGACCCTGACTCTTGCGTTTCAAGCACCATACCTCCTCGCGCACCTCTGGTCGAACCATCCTGTCCTACTTTAGACTTTGCATCTCAAGGCATAGATTCTTCAACTACGCATGGGTTTGCTAAACCCCCAGATTTGGATCTTACATCATATTTTCATGCAGTCTCATCGCAATCTCCAAGGCCTCTGCCTGAGTTGTTACCTTCTGCTGTGACAACGTAGCCCTTAAATGTGGTAGTAATGAAGCCACAAACCACTTGCGATGTTGTTCGTCTGTCAAATTCATGTTGGCTTCACGTATTGTACACTTCAACTTATGATTTAGTTCCCAAGGTGTCTCGCCTGGTTGCATCATGATTTCCTTGAATCCCACAATTGACTGTACCTCAGATTTAGGCCTACTGAATTCTTTATTTAGTGATGCCTAGATGTTTGTCACTCCAGCATTCAGGTTATCATTAAAGTACTTAATATACCAGGTTTGTGCGCGATATTACAGAGCACTAACCAGTATCACCTTCTTTATATGATCATCTGTAACACCTTAAGCTTCCCATACAACCCTCAAAACGAACTAGAATTGGTTTGGGTCCTCATTTCCCAAGCCTTTAAACAAAGGCAGCTTCACTATATTTTCCATACTGAATTGTGGTGGAGGTGGAGGTGGTACGGGTGAAGTTGGAGGCAATGGTGGTGAAATCGGAGGTGGTGTGGGTGGAGGTGGTATTCACAGGAATCCTTGTCTTATTAACTAAACAAAACTTTGCGGAGAAACCTTCGCTATATTTTCCTCGTCACCTCGCGGAGGTGAAATCAATGGACTATACTCCAAACCCTTTTTTCCTTTGTTCCTGTAAGTTTTTCTGCTTCATGTAGTTTCGAACATCAAGGTAGTTGTATAACCCATTTTTTGCACAATAGCATTTTAATCCAGGTATTCAAATATTTTACGTACTTACTCGCGGTCCTTTGAAAAAGCATCGATTCACCTCATTGTAGCTGGCTGAGGTGTCGATCGCGAATTCAATCACAAATCCTCCTATGACGTGATCAAGCCAATGATCGACAGAGTGGGCGATCTTATCTTCCGATGCTTTCAATTTCTATATCAGCTCCGGGGTCCACACAATAGGACCATCAAGTTTCCACCTTCCTTGGCTATCTGCTAGCTTCGTGATCCACTCGTATAGCTCAATAGGGAAGGAGTAGAAAAAGATCTCGTGGATCTCTATATACAGGTATTTGTCCAACCACTATTCCTTTGTCAGTCACGGGTTTCTGTTCTCCTGCATTGCGAATTCGTGGATCTTCCTATCCAACCAGTCTTCGATCTCCTTCTTAGTTGGATTCCAGTGATACGACATCACACATCTCTTATGCAGATTCTGGTCCCGGCAACGAAACCATTTTTTGGCTTGAGGGGGCCTGACCTAGGTTCAACGTTAATTAGCCAAACAAATCCCTACACTACTGGCCCTTTCGGCATCAGCCCACGGAGTGCGGACCAAAGTCTCACCCGAAGCAGTATGGGCGGATGCTGGAACCAAGTTTCTACACCCTGAGATGGTTGTGATGTCGTTTGATTCCCTCTATCTCTGCCTTCGCACAGGTTGCTTCACTCTAGGGCTTGCAAGGCTAGCCCTCTATTCCAACCCTCAATACCTCTGCGAAAGGGTACAATCAACCTTCGCACAGCCCTAGCCTACTGCTCAGGTACTTTCACGCTGCTATGGCAACGTGCCGTGCAGATTCCCCAATTACTCTAAGTGACTTACTTATCTTATCAAACAATTATAGTTAACACCGTGTAAACATATATTCGTAATTGCATTCGATTATTCAATGTAATTACATTCATCCGCACATCATATAAGTATAATAAAGAAAATTCATACATAAAATATCTAGATGCATCATCAGAACAAAGACACAGAAATTGCCGAATAATTCCATTTATTGATAACTTTCAAGTGATTATAGACTCTATCTACCCTGTTCACACAACTGCAGGGGTCCACCCACTCAGTTGCGGATTTCTACCCTAGGCCTTTGCGCACTCAGATGTAGAGCCTCTACCTACACTACAACCCAAGACTTAGACTTCTTGCTTCAAAGATACGACTCTATTACATCATCCATCATTCTATCTCTTTAAAACTACTTAGAGCTTAGCTCTTTTTATACAATCCCATGGTCCGCGGACCATGGGTAGATCTCTTACAACCAACTTTAGTTTACAAAACTAAGGGCGGACTACCCTTTATGACACATAATACCTTCACGCTCCGCGACCACAAAATGCGGAGTCTTTACATTTTTATTACAAAATTTGACTCAAACATGGGCTTTTAGCCCCAAAACTGCCCTTGGGGGATCCCGCTCCCAACAGTACAGTTTCAAGGTTTATTTTTTTAACCAAGACTTTTGAAATTAAGTTTGATTGTGACCCACTATCAAATAATGCATCAATATTTGTATGCTTTGAAATTACCCTTACATGAAACAACTCTATTCTTGATTCTTCATTTGGAGTGTTGTTTTGACTATTTGAGGAACTAGTGCTTGCAATAGCTTCTTTCCCTTTTGTGACCATGGCTGAAATCTTGGTCTCATCACCAGAATCTGAACCTAAGTCATGTTGTGTGGTAGCAGTCGTATTTTGTTTTCCATTATTGTTTTGTTTCTTAGGCCTTATTTCGGGATGTAATTTCCAACAATGGGCTTCATCATGCCCAGCTTTGGAACAATTTTGGAATATGGTTTTCTCCCCTTCTTTCTTCACACTTGCATTCTTCTTTCCCTTCCATTTTCCACCCTTCTCTTTCTCCTTACCCTTGAAAGGCTTCTTCTTACTACCCTCTTCCTAAATGTTCTTTCCCCTTGCTTCAAGGTGTGTGGCTTGCACACATACCTCATCCAAATTGCTTGGATTGAACATAAGGATAATATGTTTCAAATAGGAATGTAAACCCCCAATATATTTCAACAGGCCCGAATTCAAGTTTACTCCTAATGACAAAGCCCTCTTTCTAAACTCCTGAGCATAATATCGAATTGTTTGGCCTTTAAGCTTCCTAAAATTCTACCAACTCATAATGGCCATTTGCAGATAGGCTAAAGGGTAAAACTGTCTTTTAATTGCATAAACAAATTCAACCCAAGAAATGGATATCTTACCATGAATTCGCATTTCCTCTTGAGTCTTTTCTTCCCACCAGACTAATGCTCCTCCTTCTAGCCTCAATGAAGCCAAATGGATCTTTATGTCATCTTCTTGAAGGTTATGAATTTTGCAGTATACCTCCAATTGTCAAATCCAATTGTCTAACTTTTCAGCATTCACTTCACCATTGTACATGGGAAGTTCAAACTTAATGTCCAATTTGAGTAAGGGAGTTTTTCCTTTTGGGGTTTTTGAATGAGTATGGACAGTTTTGGTGGTGGTAGTGGAAGATGATGCTGTGTGAGATGATGAAGATGATGAGGATGGTGGAGATGAAGGTGGCTTTCCACCATTACCCTTTGAATCCTTATTCTCATCCTTTTTATCCTCTGAGCTTCTTTCTCCATATAGAGGTTTAGAACTCTCTCCAACCATTCTAGTGTTCCTCTCTTCATTGAGGACTTTAACCATCTCAATTAAAGTGTAGAAATATTTCTTGAATTCTTCCTCTTCTAAAGAAGGACCTTCAAGCTCTCTTTCTCCAGACATAATGGCTGTGGATTCAGGCTCAGAAATTGGTACTGCTTGTACCTCTTCAATCTTAGTTGAAGGAAATACTTGAGGAGTTTCAAGTGCAGCTAGAATTGGAACTTTGGTTGGTGGATATTATGGCCTTATCACTCTCCTTCTTCTTGGCATAACCTCAAGAGTTGCAACCAACAGTTTCCCTTCTCCTCTCTACAACTTTAACCTTGTAAGCATCACAATTTTGCAACCATTAAAACCTTAATTGCACACAACTCAAGCAATTAAGCAAATCAATATTTTCTCTGATACCAACTTGATCTATTATTGAATGTTAGTTTTGTTGTGCTAATTTCAATTACAGACTTATAAACACATGCTTGTTCATTGCTTCCTGTGCATATATTTCCTTAGGTTATTTGGTGATTGAAACAGGTAAATTTCATGACAAACCTGAACAAAATAGCTTCAAAACAAGCACTGAACAACAGACATCAAATTATAGCAAACCATCAACAAGAACAATTAACACGGTGTTTTTATGAAGGAGTTCACCCCTCCTGAGTTGCATCTCCCTGGTCCAAAACTAACCAATAGAATTGCGCCAACGCACCTGCCACATCACCAACTGAAACCAATCACACTGTGACACTTGTCAAGACATGATTGAATGTTGAACAAGTTGACCCTGCCTAGTCACTTGCCACGTCAGTAGTACAAACTGCTAACTGTGCAATGACTAGGCATTTTTTTTTTAAATTTCGCGTATTTAGCAAAGCAAACAAAACTCAATAACTTCCTCGTACAAACTCGGTTTTCGGTGAAACGAGTTGCATTAGGTTCATTTATACGAGATGTACACCGTCGTTTAGGTTTTGAGTCATTCTAAGAACTTTGATTTTTGAGCTAAATATTGAGCGCCTGATCACGAGATGATGTTCTTGAGGTAATGAATTTTCTTCTCAAAGAAAGAGCATCTTACAACTTCCCATATAACTTATTTTCCATTAATCATGTCAACACAACCCTTAAGTGCCCTTCACGCTCCTTTCCATTCTTGGAATACACAAGAATATCATCCAAAACGGCTTGCACATATTGGTCCAAATATTTCTAAAGCACACCATTCATGAGACTCATGAACATTGTTGGTGCATTCATCAAACCAAACAAACTCATAGTGCCCAAGCTAATTTTGAAAGGCAGTTTTTAGGATGTCTCCTTCCTTAATCCTCAATTGGTGGTATCTAGATGCATATCAATTTTTGAGAAAATCATTGCTCCCTTCATTTGATAGGAGAGATCACCTATTATGGGTATTGGTTACCTATTATTTATTGTGGCTTGATTGAAGTCCCTATAATATATTCACAATCAAGGAACAATCCTTCTTGAAAAAATCATTGGTGCACCTCAAGGTGAAATACTAAGTCTAACAAATCCCAAGCTCAAAAGCTTTTTAAACTGCATCTACAACTCACAATATTTTGGAGTAGTCATCCGATAGGGTGTCTTGGATATTGACTCAACACTAGGTTTTAGTTTTATTATGAAATCAATCTGCCTCATAAGGGGTAGTCCTGCTAACTCTTTGCAAAAACATCCTCAAATTTTGACAAAATTGGGTGCTAATATAGGGAGGGTCCCTTCTCATCACTTACAGTCTTAACCACATATAATTTGCAGATTTTCTTGAGGCATCATTTTACCTTCATCATGGAGAGGAATCATAGGGACACTCCTCTCTTGATACCACATATCTCAGTTAACCTACCTTCATCATCTAAGATGATCACCTTCTTTTTTAAATAGACTACCAAAACTCAATGAGCTTCTAAACAGTTCATTCTAATGATTGCATCATACATTCCCAATGTCATTATGTATGCCTTTAACTTAGTTTCATACACCACAAGGTTTACTCAACATTTTTCAACACTAGGTCCTATTGCTTGTTTTATCTTAGAAGCCATTTCAACTTGTTTAAATTCATTGTGCTCACAGGCTACCAACCTGTATTTTTCTAATGCAACTCATGAAATGAAACTATATGTAGCACCAAAATCAAATATAATATTAAATTTTAGATGGTTTATCATACCTGAGCTTTCTACCATGGTATATTGGTGTTTAGCTTGCTGGTTATCAACTATTGCATAATTCTAATGGTGGCTATCTGTACCCCCATCAATTATTTCCATTCTCTATGGTTGTTACCCATTTGTAACTAGAGGAAGTCATGTTGGTATGGAAATCCCCACATACGCAACAAGTGATACATGGTAGATTCTAAATATAATTTTGTGGGGCTCTTTGAAAACAGCTCCTTCCCCTAGGACCCCTACCCTTTCTTGTAACTCCATGAATCTGACCTTGACTTGCACGAATCCCTAAAGTTATCGACAAAGTTGCAGTGGTAGTCATTGAAATCCCCATTGTCATTTTTCTAGGTACAACCCTATTTCTATATGGTTGTGGCATCGAGATTCCTCCATTAGAAAAGGTCCAAGGGACCCTCCCCACAAACCTTTTCTATTGTGGAAAATTGACTTTGTTTCCCCCTTTGAAGTCCAAGTGCTCTTCTACACAGCAATCATTTTCAACATCTTCCACAACTAAGGATGGTTTCTACATCTAAACCATTACCCTAATTTCAGGGATAAATCCATAAATGAATCGAATTGACTTCCATTGACCAATATCATGTAGGAGACATACTTAACCAATTACGTGAATCTGATCACATATTCTTCTATCATGTTATTTCCCTCTAGAAAAGCATGGATGCCTCCTACTTTTTTTTCTTCATAATATTTTGGAAAGCACTTCTTCCTTAAATTTTCCTCGATAAAATCCCAAGTAATCATGTCAGGAGTGAGGTTTAGGTGTGGTGTTGCTCCAAGTTTCCTAACCAATTCAAGGTATTATCTCTAAGCCGAAATATCATTATATTCACCTTTGCATTGGAAGTATACTCTCTTAGAGAAAAGCATCTTGCCATTACCTCCAACTAATATTCTACTCATTTACTAGCACGGTCTCCAACAAATTCTGGGAGCTTAATCTTTTAGAGCTCCCTTGTAATGTCATTAATTGGCATTCCTCTATCAGAGTCCCTCAATCCTTCAAAGTTTCCTACCCTTGATAGAGAGTTCTCTACTTCCACCTAAGTTGTTTAGCACCCTCTTAAAGTTTCATTAATTACATCCAACGAGCACAAGGTAAGAGCTAGGTCTGGCAATACTAATGGGGTTTATAGAGGATCTGGTCCTTGTGTCAACCCTCCTCAACTTCTATTTCCTTACGTCCCTCACCATTATGTACTAATTAAATATTTGTATTACACACTAGGTAAATTAGTGTAGCTTAGGACATTGTCATCTCTTACTTGGCTCACACATGTCTACAAAATTAAATGAGTAGGTCTTCATTTTACTTTGTGTTGACGCGGGTGTTATACACCTAAGTCAACAAGGGAGGAATATCTCGGAACGAGGCTCTTTAATAGCCTAAGAAATTTTCTATAGCTACCCTCAATGGGTTTATAGGTTTGTTAAGCCTTGGATCCTTTATTCTTACAAAGGAGTGAATCTGAAGAAACTAATCCTAATATAATACTATGTATTCCTAAAACTAACTCTATACTACTTTACAATTAATCTAAGCTAAAATATAATTATAAATCCCATTATGCAAGTGAGAAAACAAAATAAAAAACAATCCAACTTGATATTGCTAACGCAAAAATGAGATTGTGTTTCACCAACAAGCTATTACAGTATAGTAATTCTAATTTATATGTGTTATTTATAAATTAGAAACTAAAATCTTAAAATTAAGTACAAAAAATTGTTATTGAAAATATGTTACAGAAATAGAAATAAAATACTATGATACATGAAATATACACAATTATAATACAGAGGAAAAATGACCAGAATGTAGCGTAACCGATACCTAAGATATAAATGAATTTCGTTTAACAAAATTATATAATAATATTTTTCTGTTGCTAAAACACCCTCCAAATTTTGGCTTGTATTCAAAATTTTGAGCCCCCTTTAACCATGTGAGATGGTGTTTCTAGTAATAAAGGGCATTCCATTCTTGTTCTCTATGTTTCCAAGTCCCTTTGTGAAGAAAATCCAAGTGTCGTCTTTTGGTGAGGGAAGTGTCACACTTTGTGAAAGAGAGCTATAATGCATATTTAAGAGGAAAATTGGTACTAATGGGTCCTATCTATCATAGAGACATGCATTAGACTCATTACCAAAGTTTTGTGCACTATTTTACTGATGTCATCACTTCGGTCGCAAAGTGTATCCTAAGTGTCACACTTGGAGGTGAGTGTCATTTTGTTGTTGTTTTAATGGGTACATGTTGATTTTCAATGTTAAGTGTTTCATCATTGTGTGGTTGATTGTTTATGAGTGTGTGATCATGTTCAAGTCATTATATAGTTTCATTTCTGCCTCACTCATCCCACATTTAGTCAATTTTTTAAGTAACCCCTATCCAACCAGCCACCCTTCAACATGCCTCCCTGAACTTCTCACTATGCAATCTCAAGCCATAGTCAATATCCCTTGCCTCCTGGAACTATGCACCACATTATCACTACCTCCAAGCATTGTGCACTGTGTAGTCACAGTGCCCAGTTTCTTCCTCCTTCCCTTCAAAAATATGCAATCTTCTCTCTCAGCCAACCTTCTACTATGCACTACACAGTCTTATTCAGCAATCAGGCCTCACTAACCCTTAACCTATGCAACTGCGCAACCCTATGGCTCACTCTTCCTTGAAATGTGCACTACACAATCACAATGAGCAACCATGCCTTGTTATGTCATTGTCTCCCTCAACTACACAATTTTTTCTCCCAATCCCTGAACCATTGCGCATTGCACAGTCACAGTGACCAAACTCCCATCATTTCATTTTCGAACTTCGCAGCGTAAAATCCATGAATCTCCTCCTCAATCTTGTGCTTAGTCCTAGATCCAATCAGTGAATTGCATGAAGAATTTAGGCTACGATATTTCCAAACTGATGTCATCTTGTCATGAGTGAGTTTTATCTACATGTATTGTATCTTGACATGATAGGATTATGCTCAAGGAGGATGCTAAGGAGATCATGCAAGAAGACACTTGTGAAGCTGGAGAGACAAAAGAACATCAAGAAAGAAGATGAAGGGACACTAGATTATGAAACAAGATTGGAGATCAAGATCACAAGGAAGACTCCCTATCATTCAAGCTCTTGGAGGATGAATATGAGACACATGTGAGACTTATTCTGAAGATACAAAGATGGAAACAATAATGTAACCTTGGCATAATCACTCTACAATAAATTCCTTGTCATCAGTACCAAGTCATGGATTGTCCAATTGTCACATCAAGAGTCATGTGTGTCATTATATTTTCCACATCATTATGGATATAATTATGTATTTTTCAAAAATCAGAAAAATGTAAAGAGTGTGGAAGTCCAAAGGTTTCTCATAGAATGTTAAAGTCACGTGGAAGTCTAAAGGTCTCAAAGGAGATTTGAAAGGTGACATGGAAGCCCAAGGGTCATGAGAGGAGCTCAAGAGTCACAAGGGAGGTGAAGAGTCACATCATTTGTTATATATACACCATCATAGCTCAAGCAAAGTACTTTTCACCTTGGCTTCTCAAGCTAGGCATAGCAAAGAGGATTAGGCTTTTGAGGAGTGTTATATGGAAAATTCACTTCTGCGAAAAAAATGAACTCCCTAGATCTAGTGGCCTAATATAGAACAATAGAGAGAAAAAATATCTATGTTTTCCTTAGAGAGATTAGAATATAGAAAAGAGACCTACCTAGAATCTATAATAAGTTCTCCTCTTCTCCTTCCGTGTAAGCTCCAACTCTAGCTCCATGTGCTATAAAGGGAACCTGCAACAAAGACTAAAAAAAATCAAGGGAACTGCAATATCCACATAGCATAATCCGATGTCTTTAATCAATGATTCAACATGGCATTGAAATACATAAGCATTAACATGACACAAGTATAAGAAAACAGAGTGTTTTTTGTATTAATAAAGAAAGGATAGAGTTACAACCATATATAGAAGTTGACTTTGTAGATGTCTCCCCAATTGGCTTGTCCTTCCTTGCCACAAAGAAAACCTTCACACTCAACCCTAATGCATAAATGGGTGATGATTCCTTAAGCTCAAAGTAGAAGTTATTGAGAAATGGCAATAAGAAATTCAAGTTTAAATTTGTCCTTGAATTTAAACTATGAATTAAAATCGAATTATATTCTCATAACAACTTGTAAATAGTTAAATAAGTTTAATTAACTTAATTAGCTTAGGAATTTTGAGTTGGAAGTATTTCTGAAGTCATGTAAATGTTCTCCCTAAGTTTTAGGGGTCCATGATGAGTTTAATTGTGAGTTGTAATTAGGTAACTCAGTTTACTAAGTTATGTTCAGTTAAATTAGTTTCAAACTGTTTGTGGAACTAATAGAGAGTTAAGAGTCAGTTGGTGCACTAGTGCATCCACAAGTGTCACTCTAGTTAACTGAAGATTCCCTGTATTCAAGATTTTGTGATCCATAATGAATTAAACAAAGTCTTTCGGTAGAAATCACATGAGAGAATTTTTTGGCCGACGTGTTTCGAACCAACAACTGTGGTTCATCATGCATGTCAATTCTAAGAAAAACCCAGGACAATGTACTATCAGTTGTATGATTTATTGAGTTGTAAATATCATGCATGCAATCAGAGAAGGACCTATGTTTGGATTGCACAGTTTTGGAAGCATGAATTCCCTTTAAATACAGGCTATTCATCCTAGGAATTGTGCAAGGAAATAGGGGCTTGGAGAGCTGCAAAATTGGCTAAGTGTTAGCCAAGAGCTTGCTTGTGAGCTGAGAGACTTGAGCATACTTGTGCGAAATTGTTCTAGTGAGAACAATCTTTGTATCTTCACTCATATTTCTGATTTAATACAATACATATAGTGGGGGTTTTCAGTTGAGGCTTCCCCTAGATACTTATTGTATTATTTGCCATTGATTTATCTTCTTCTTGTTCATATTGTTTTCATCCATCTATTGGCTTTTGTTGGTTGAAAGTAGAAGTAGATTATTGTCCTGCTCTTTAGTAAACTACATGAGCTTGTGAATCTATAGGATTTTCTACATGGTATCAAAGATGAAGAAAATATATACTAGAGGAGATTTCAAAGTTTTGAGTTTTAGGTTACAGGTGAAATTTGAATTTGCAATACATACTTCAGGATCGACAGATGACGTTCTACAGTTTGCGAATCGAGTATGCCTTGGAAGGCAACTCAAATTTTATAGCCTAGAGGGACAAAATGGAGGTTGTGCTAGAGGATAATGGCTTGAAGGAATTCATTGATAAAGAAATTCCTAAGCCAGCAGCATCAAATGCATAGAATTTGGCCGAATGGAAGAAGTGTGTAGCGAAGTCGAGGCGAATAATCCTTGAGAGAGTTCAAGACCACATTGTTTCAAGTCTTCATGGCAAGGAAACTCCATATACTATGTGGAAAGCATTGATGAACTTGTATCAGAACAACAGTGACCAAAGGAAATTGGCATTGAAGGAAAAACTTCGTAAAATCAAAATGGAGAAAGGCGAGATGATTCCAAAATACTTGACCAAGTTCACTCAGTGTCATGATGAACTTGGAAGTGTTGAAATCACGGTTGCCAAGGATGATATGGTGAGTCTTGCTCTTCTAGGACTCCCAAAGAGTTGGAATAGTTATCAAGACTATATCAATGGTCGGGAGAAGCTTCCATATTGGGAATGACTGTGGTCAGATTTGATGCAGGAGTAAATCGTGAGGAACACCAGGGATGGCTCTTCATAAAAGACTGATGATGAAAAGAATTGTGCCTTAGCGATTAAGGCAAAGAAGGGGAAAATTAAAGCTTCCCATTCCAAATCGGATTCTTATCATGGAGGTAAGAAGAAAGACATGACGAAATTTAACTTCTTTCATTGTCATGAGCTGGGCCATTTTGCTACAAATTGTCCACTTAAGAAGTCCAAGAAGAAGTCCTTGGGAGGAGTGGTGGGTGAGGCTTTGGCCCCTCAATTCAAATTGTTCTTTTCCCTCATTTCATGCATGGTGTCATCAATGATGGGAAGTGTATGGTACTTAGACAGTGGAGCTTCATTCCACATGACTGGTGGCAAAGAGTTATTCAGTGAGCCATACGATAAATATCTCCAGATGCATATTGAGATGGGTGACGACAGGAAGTATAGTGTTACTAGATTGGGCACAATTACTTTTCAGAGGGAGCATGGGGTTCCACTCACCTTGAAGAATGTTATGTATGTGCCCAGGATGAAGAAGAAATTGGTATCCATTTCCATGCTTGAGGATAGAGGCTATGATGTGATCTTCTCGAAAGGAAAGGAGTTCCTTCAACACATAGCCACGGGTCAAGTAAAGAAGAAAGGGATTCATGTGAAGAATCTCCATAAGTTGGAGGTAGAGGACTGTGTTGCTTTGAGCACAAAAGAATAAAGGGTGCAGAGCAGAGACCTTGGTGAGTTTTGGCACAGGCGATTGGGCCACTTGCATCATGGGGCTTTGAAGATATTGCAGTAGATCTCTACAGGTCTTCCCAAAGGTACGCTTGAGCAAGTTGATACATGAAAGGGATGTACTTTGGAAAAATACACCAAGTCATCCTGTTGTTTCTTTTAATGGCACATGTAGCACAAGTGCTTCGGGAGACATAGAAAGCTTCCGAAAGACAACCTCTGGGTTGATTGTAGACCAGTGCCTAGGACATCTTAGGTAGAGGAGTGCATGGAAGATTATCTATAAGGGGCTTTCTATAGCACTCCAATTGTCACGTAATTGAAAAATAATAAAGGGGACTTGGTTCAATAGTCTACCATCTAGGTAAACTCAAGCTGATACATGGATCCAAATGCTCAAGGGGTAAGTCGGGCCAATCTCAAAGAGAAATGTCTGGTTCCGGTGACCGACACACAAAAACAGGAAACTTTATATTGAAGTTGTAGTAAAGTGAAGAGGAGGAAAGGAAGGAGGGAATTTGATTCATAGGGTTGTAAATATGACATAATCCTAAGCAGCAATGTTCCGGCAAAAGGGTGGAATTCGATGCATAGGGTTGTAAACAACACAAAATCCTAAGCAACGATTTTTTGATACACATATGGAAGAGGGGGGAGATGAAAGAGCAGCAATAACGGAGCAAAAATTAATGTTTCAAGCCATAATCCTCATGGGCACATTTCTCATCAAACAACATAAGTAAATCTATACATATTATAGGTACATAAGTAAATCTGTAGCTAACACATGTACTGTTACTAGTTTATAGCAAATATATAATCATGAACAAGGGTGGAACCTGCAGCTTCATTTCACCATTTCAAAGGGATAAAAACATACATGAAGTGATAAAAAAAGTGGGGGAACATACTGTGCATTACCATGATTGGAATCACAAAATAGTTCCATTAATCTTCAAAATGGGTCCAATTACCAATCCATTATATTCATTAGTATATCACTTAAGTCCCTCATGAACAGGCAACTTAGAACCAAAAATGGAATCACAGAATTTGACCACTGCGGGTGCAGAATTCCGGAACCTGTTTGAAGTGTTTCACCCCTTATTTATACAGAGAAGGGAAGGCTTTGAATCAACAGTTCACAAAAAGATCTTTGCCTGAGCTCTAGTTGTCTTACAAACTAGCTATCTTGACATGCAAAGCTCTGTTGCCTAAAATGATTACAATCGGGATTTGATCCCTTCTTGGAAATAAACAAAAATTACAGAATAATGAAACAAAAAGGAAAATGGAAAGATGATGGAGGAAGTTTCCCTCTATTGTTCCTGTGAAGGCCTCTGATCAAGTCATGTCTTTTCCATAATGTGCTTCTCTTGCTGCTCGGTCAGTTCCTGTCACTTTCACCTTAACTTCCTGGGTAGCTCTTTCTCCGGAGTTGGGAGTGGGTCAACTGTGAATGCCTGTTGTGGATTAGAAATGGAGTATATCCTGGTAGTCCTTCATTGTGTGTCGGAGTGGAGCCCCATGCCTCCATTTACTATCTAAATTCCTACGGCGAAGCAGTCGAATTCATTTTAGTGGACCGTGTAGTCCGTGGTTTCTTATTGCAGGGGCTTCTATAGGATTAGCCCATATTGATTTGCAACTTCTCCATAACTCTATTCAAAGTCTTAGCTGACGACCCATTCGCATTTAAAGCTCTGTACCATGCTATTGGGGAATCGCTGCATCGAGACCTTTACGTTAAGAGGCATCACAGAACAACAAGTCTCGATCTCCTTTGGCCCCCTTTCATTTAGCCACTTTCTGCCTTTCTTATCATATGACCAGGTTCTTAGTCCTCGGGCGTTAGGGCCTTTGGAATCCCCTTCGAGGGTCTTTTTACTTGGTTTCATAGAATCCCCCATAGTTGTGGTTTCTAGCAGTTGCCTTTGGTATCTCCCCTTGACACCTGCAATCGTCGATCTGCGGGAATGGGCTCACCTAAGATATTACAATCACAATATAAGAGATGTCCTTCCTACCATACTTCGTAGAGCTTTCCGATTGTTTGGACGCAAAAATTCCATAAGGCATATCACATAAAATATTACATCTGGGAGAGTTCCCACATATCGCAATCGCAAGTCGGAAGGGACTTCAGGGGAGGAGGAATTTTGACTTGTGCGATCGCCGATCTGTGGGATTGGACCCTTTTGTGCTTAGCCCTTGGTTATTCTTCTCTCCATGTGAACACTAGCCAGCCCCCTTATCAGAGCCCCCTTTACCACAAATCGCAATAGCGGACTTTTAATTGGAGTTGTGACCTTTTACCTTCATCGATCACCAATCTGCGGGATTGTCGATCTACGGGATTGCCGATTTGCAGGATTGCCCCTTTAATTCTTAGCCGTTGGTTCTTCGGTCATCCATGTGATCATGGTCTATCCCCCTTATCGGAGCCCCCTTTAATGCAAATCGCAATCGAAGACTTTTAATCGGAGTTGCAACCTTTTAACTTTGTCGATCGTCGATCTGTGGGAATATCCTTTGGTGACGTCATCAATTCCATGTGGCACTTCCTGAGTGGTGACATGTGTCACTCGGATATGCCCCCATAAGACCCCTAAAAATTCCATATCAACATGCCACGTGTTCTCCGTACCACCACATCATCTCCGTACTGCTACGTCATGCATGATGTCAGCAGCCCATGTCATTTTTGGATCCAATGGTGCTCTACCACGTGGCCCCCCTGGAGGAGAGAGAAAAGGGCCCATCTGCCCTTGCTTTTTATTTGAATCTCTTTGTTAAATGAAATCGGCCCCTCCCGACGCTTTAACACTATATCAGGACTTTTCTATTTCGCAACTTTTTGGACTTTGTCCCGTATCAAATTGTCGATTGCCGATATAGCGCGCCTTGGTCTTTTCCTCTTGGTTTTCTGGCTTTCAAAGGGCAACTTCAATCTACTCTAATTTCTGACCCATAAGTCTATTTTTGGACTTCCATATACCCTCAAAAATCTTATTTCAAGAACTATCTGATGAGAGAGCTTCTGTGGCTAGGGAAATGGCTTCAAAATTCACTGCTCTTTCTCACACTTTTCACGACTGAAAACACGTTTAGCAATGAGTGACAACATTGGCTCCAACTGGGGACAGTGCCTTGTTGGAAAGGTGTTGAGAACCTACAGACTAGTATCCTTCACCATTGGGCATGGAGTCAGAAATATAATGAATCAATACAACCAAAAAATCTCCATGAAATTTCATTTGCTAGGAGTACTTTCCTCATCAAACTAAAATGCAGAAAAATAAATTCTATCAACTGGAAAGTAAACTCTCAACTAGTGATCCTATTTATATACAACTCCTTCCTATGTATAGGGCTCAATTCACCTAAGTGTGTTCAACCCTCCAATGGAGTCGGGCCAACATTTGGGTGCTGGACCTAATTCCTTCATGTAGCTGAAATTTGAAATTCAAAACAAGAATGCACCATGAAAAGTCTTCAACTGAAACACCTGATACATGCTCTAGGAACAACCTTTGTTGTTGACTTAAGAATGTCATCATGTAGTAAGCTACAGGGTCATAGAACCAACCAGAAGAATTTGCGGCCGCCTTATTTCCATGAAAAGTTTGCTGACCAATATCTTATTGGTCAGGGTAACCGCAAATATTGTTCATCTCCTCAGCTTTAGATTTTTCGAGCAAAACTTGTAGATTTCTCCCCACTTGTTGGTAAACAAATCCATTTGACAATCCTCGACCATCTCATCCTCCTCTAAATGATATGAATCATAAATTGGAGGAGGTTCTTGATCCTGTTCTCCAGGTGAAGGATGTGCGTTGTAAACTAGAGCCTCTTTGTTGACCTCTTATTGGGCCTCCTCTTCTTGTGAAACTTCCCATGACTGGGAGCATTTTGGCTCTGCATCACTTGGCTCTCCATTAGAATCGTATTCATCATAGGAAGGAGAAACATCAAATTCGGCCAAATAAGAACTCTGAGGTTTATTTGCAACTTGATGATGTTTCCATCTTTGCATTCTTGGTCATTTGGTGATGCTTCTCAATGCGCGTAAATGTTTTCTTGGAGCAAAGCTCCACAAACATATTCAATAGGATCATTATCCTCGAGCATATTTTCAACATTAAAATGCGCACAACAATCTTCAAACAGATCATTCGGTGGATATAATCTTTTGCAATAATGATTGAATGTTATGTGAAAGTTTTTTAAGGAAGATATGCTACCATTAGGTATTGTTCTATAACAAACTCTAGCATCCTCTTCTAAAGAATACATGAACAATTTCATTTGTACATCTTCAAGAAAAATACCCTATTGTTCCATGCATTCATGAAAATCTTTGAGGTGTTGGTCAAGCCTTCTATCTATGTCTCCACTAAATCTAGGAAAATAGGTATTCCATTCATGCACTGAAGGGACATGATTGGGATAACCAGCAATAGAAGAAAAATCCAATGGGGAGTTTTTTTTGGCCAGGAATGATGGAATGGCCATTTTGAAAACCCCCTAGGTGAGTGATCTAAGTTTCAAAGGTAGGGAAAATTTTCGACTGCTTTAGTATCAAAGTGAGTATGAGGCTGCTTGAAAGTCAGGATGATCAAATGAAGATATGGACAGTGGAGTTATCAAGATGTTTACCATAAAATTGAAATAGTGGAGTTGCCAAGGTGAGAGATCTTCAACCCACACTTCCCTTTATCACCTAACAAAGGGAATGTAAAGATTTTTCATACCCAAGGAAAAATATTCTAATCCATTCCCTGAAAACAACTCCAGAAATATGTTGTCTCTTTTAATGGCACCCGTAGCACAAGTGCTTCGGGAGACATAGAAAGCTTCCTAGAGATAGCCTATGGGTTGATTTTAGACTAGTGCCTAGGACATCTTAGGTAGAGGAGTGCATGGAAGATTATTTGTGAGGGGTTTTTTGCGACACTCCAATTGTCACGTAATTGAAAAAGAATAAAGGGGGCTTGGTTCAATAGTCTGCCATCCAAGTAAACTCAAGTTGATACATGTATCCAAATGCTTAGGGGATAAATCGGGCCAACCTCAAAGAGAAATGTCTAGTTCTGGTGGCCGACACATAGCAACAGGAAGCTTTATATTGTAGTTGTAGTAAAGTGAAGAGGAGGAAAGGAAGGAGGGAATTCAATGCATAGGGATGTAAACAGGACAAAATCCTAAGCATCAATGTTCCAACAGAAGGGTGGATTTCAATGCATAGGGTTGTAAACAACACAGAATCCTAAGCAATGATTTTCCGATAGACATATGGAAGAGGGAGGAGATGAAATAGTAGAAATAGTGGAGCACAAATTAAGGTTTCAGGCCATAATCCTCATGGGCACATTTCTCATAAAACATCATAAGTAAATATGTGCATGTTACAGGTACATAAGTAAATATGTAGTTAACACAGGTACTATTACTAGTTTGTAGCAAATATACAATCATGAACAAGGGTGAAACCTGCAGCTTCATTCCACTATTTCAAAGGGAAAAAAGCATACATGAAGTGATAAACAAAGGGGTGAACATATTGCACATTACCATGATTGGAATCACCAAATAGTTCCATTAATCTTCAAAATGGGTCCAATTACTAGTCCATTACATTCATCAGTATATCGCTCAAGTCCCTCATGAACAAGCAACTTAGAACCAAAAATGGAATCACAAAATTTGACCACTCCAGGTGTGGAATTCCTTAACCTATTTTAAGTGTTTCTCCACCTCATTTATACAGAGAAGGGGGGGATTTGAATCAACAATTTACAAAAATATCTTCGCCTGAGCTCCAACTGTCTCACAAACTAGCTGTCTCAGTGTGCAAGGCTCTGCTGCCCAAAATGATTACAATCGGGATTTGATCCCTTCTTGGAAATAAACAGAAATTACAGAATAATGAAACAGAAAGGAAAATAGATGGTTGGAGCTTCATGAGGGGGAGAGAGTGCTTCAGAAGGATATTCCACATATTGATCCAAGATAGGGATCCCCCATTCAAGATGTGGAATCTCATTATCAAACTCTTGAATGATTTTGCATGCTTGAATCTATCCAAGCGATCAAGCTATCACTCAACAACATTGTCAGTCTTGGAAGATTCAAGAAAAATCACATCTATAGATATTACAAACTTCTTATTTACTTCATCATAGAGACAATATGATTTGGAGGTATCTGAATACCCCAAGAAGATACATTTTTGACTCCTTGCATCGAGTTTGTTTCTTTATTCCTTAGGTATCAAGGCATAACAGGTGGAACCGAAAACCCTGAAATGCCTTACCGAAGGAATGTGGCCATACCACATTTCATAGGGGTCCTTTTTTTAGAGTATGGGATGGACACCTATTCTTAATATACACTGCACGTAGAACTACATCAGCCCAAAGCATCAGTTTACATTTTTTAAAAACATCATTGAAAATACCATATTTAAGATTTTCATGTTCATTCTTTTAGCTACAGCATTCTATTGAGGATCATAAGGCATTGTTGTTTGATGTTTGATCCCATGCTGGCAAAGATAGTTTTCAAATTCATTTGAAGTATATTATTTTCGATTATTAGTGCAAATAGAGCCAATATGAGTTTGTGTGTCATTTTTAATCCATGCATGAAAGTTTTTGAAAGTTTCAAAAGCTTTAGATTTGTTCTTCAATAGATATACCTAACACATTCCAGTGTAGTCATCAATAAAAGTCGTCATGTATTTACCACCATTTGCAAAAGAAACGGGCATAGAGCCACACAATTCAGAATGAATGAGTTCAAGCTTTCTATGTTCTCTGGAATTAGAATCATGAAAATATTGTTTGTTGTGCTTTCCTACGATACAAGCATCACATTGCCTAAGTTCCCTAAGAATGGTAGGCAAACTAGTTCACCATTTCTCTTCAATAAGCACAAATTGTCATAGTTCAGATGTCAAAATCTAGGATGCCATAAGAAACTAGATGGTATTGTACCTTCATCAAATTGAGAACTATATGCAAAGTTTTTTGGACAAGCAGAGGTTCCTTGTATCTTCAGGAGTCTTTATTCATCTATCCTAGTCATGAAAAGTGAGTTGTCTAATGCTTTTCTGACCTCAACCTTGCCATCAAACATGTGGATGGAGTGTCCTTGCTAGCATATGTGAACCAAAGACAACAAGTTTCTCTGCAACTCCAAGAGCTAGAGAACATCATGTAAAAGAAAGTCTAGGAGACCGGGAAATTTAACCCTGATGGTGCCAACCCCTAATCACTTGAATTTTGACTTGTTTGTAAAGTAGACTACCCTGGTGCTACCAACCCCTAATGGATTGAGTTTTGACTTGTCTATAAATTATATTGCTCTGTCAACATTATCATTGAATTCTTCAAATAAATTTCTTCTAAAATTCATGTGGCAAATTGCTCTCGAATCAAGTAACCATGCATATTTCCAAGAAACAAGTGAAACATTAAACAAGTCTTCATTTACTCTGATATTGCATTATGCCACAACATAATGAGCAGATTTAGGTGCTTTACCTTTCCCTTGATCTGGTATTTTTCTTTTATCTTCATCCCTTTCCTATCTGATCCTGCCCCAAGAGAGTTTGCATCAGGAAGCATCATGTCCATTTCTATTGCACCATATACAATGAAGATTCAGTCTTCCTCCTTGATAATATTTACTCCCCTGCCTCTATTATTCTTCCTTCCACATCCTCGTCGGCCACCTCTTCCTCTAGAAAAATAGTATGTTTGATTCTTCTCCTTCTTTGCAATGCACACAACTTCTTTAGAAGACTGACAAGTTTTCTTCTTCTTCCCAAAATTTTTCTCTCTTTCATCAAAATTCTCCATAAAAGAGTCAAAGGAAATCTCCTTATGTTTGCCACTAGCTTGTAATGACTCAACATAATGAGAATAATTGGGATATAGTGCCTTGACAAAATCTATGAGAGGAACATCTATTTTAACTCTAGTGGATTCCATACCATGCATAAAGGATCTTATTTCAGAGGCTAAGGCAAGGGGATCATCGTATTTCACTTCAAGATTGAACAATTTGATCTTTAATTGGACTACTTCAAGCTCAGAGTGTGAGTCATATAAATCTTTTAGCTTCTTTAAGGCTTCAAAGGAATTTGTAAATGGTGCAATATGGAAACTCACCTCTTCATTGACTGATGCTACAATAAAGGCATAGGCCTTGTTGTTCTTGTTCTCCCATATGGCAAGCTCTTTGTCTGAAGTGGGATTCTCAGGAGGATTTCCTACTTCTCCTTCACAAACTCCTTTCCACAACTCATTAAAAATCAGGGTATGATTTATCTTCCTAGATCATTCATGGTAGTTCTCTTTGTGAGAAAGAACTACTCCAACTATGGAGGTGAGTGAATGCATTTCTACAAAACGTTTGGGTTGGCCTTGAATAAACTAAATCCTTATACTAATAATCTTTGATAATAAAATCTCTTCAAAAATTAACTAAATAGTTTTGAACATATAACAAGGATTCAAAACTCAGTGTTGCATATATACGATTTAAAGTCAACGCTGCATGTACTAATATGGATCATATGCCATATACCATACATCATTCATGAGCATAAAAAATAATTCAATTCACACTATACCAAATTAACTCTTCAGTAAATTAGCACATACCACAGGCTTTTAATGTACAACACTCATTTTAAATCAACGCTTTCAAGAGCCTTCCAATTCAATATATAAAAAGCATTCGAACTTCAAACACTAAGTAATAACATCAACATAGCTCACAATCATAGTTCACTAGCATAGTTCATCAACATAGTTCACGATCAATATATAAAGGGACAACAGACTTCAAACGATATGTAATAACACTAGCATAGTTCACGGTCTTCAGAAAATATCAACACATACCATTCAATTTACCATTCACCAAACCATATATATGATCCAATGTATACGCACATAGTTTTCAAAAGGAAGTTATAGCATACCAAGACTTGAATGCACATTCCAGTGCTCAAATCAATACACTATACAACCATGTCACATATACAACCAATGCCAAATTAACAATCGCATGACATTCCAAAAATATGGTATCAACACAAACAATCGTATTACTTGGCTGAATCATATATGTTTTTTAGCACCAGAGACCAAAGAGCATTTGATATTTAGATGCCCCCTATCATGAGATAAATGTTGATTTTATTATGTTTTTAAAACCTACATTGCTCATTCCAAAGTTTCATGGCTTGTGAGGTCTAGAAATACTTAATTGTTTTATTCCAATATAAACTGCTTTGGCTTGTGAGGTCTAGAAACACTTAATTGTTTTATTCCAATATAAACTGCTTTGACATCTTTCCATAAATAAGTTATCAATAATATCATATCCTAACTTAATCACCTTCTTCTCGCAACATCTCACACACTTTAAAGCAAGCAAAAAAACCCTTAATGAACATCTTGACAAGTGCTAAATGCATGTAGCATTAAAAAACACAAATGTCATTAACCTTATACTCTTCGCACATCATTTTTGTAATCTTAAATGTTAAAAGTCTTACACAATGTTGTATGATTGTTCCTTTTATATAAAACTTTCTTTTTAATATTTTCCTTAGATCTTTTTATTTATTCCTCCCTGCGAACCATGAAAGCAAAAGAACAGAGAAAACAAACCGCCCCTTCTCATCTTTTGAAAATAAGAAAAAGCCAAAATCCAATAAAATATAATTTTATTTAATAAAATTATATATCTTAAATAAATAACTTGAATATTTTAATTACAATTAAAATATTTTAAATAAATAATATGAATGTTTTAGTCACGCTGAAAGCTTTCGGAGGTATTGAATCTCCTTGTACAATCGAACTTCGCAGTTTCATTCAATTTGGTGGTAACATTTCAGCCAAGACTGTTCGAGTGGATTCAACTAAAGACATATCAGTTCGGTAAAATCAAATTAATTCGGTACACCATTGTTTGTTGAGTTATCATGGACAAAACTTTGGAAAAGTATGGTATCGCGTAAAACGATGAGGTTTAATATTAATTATATTTTTCTTTTTATTTTGTGGATAATTTTTTTATGAAATTGTTTAGAGGATTTTTAATCGATCTCACATTTATCTAAAGTTTTTGGTCAACATTCTGTACTCTGGGTTTTGATGATAGGTGGAATGTCTATTTTCTAGGACTTCATGATGAGTGAAATCAATATTTTGTATTCTGGGTCTTGATGATGGGTGGAATGTTTATTTTTAGGACCTCATGATGAGTGAAATGTCTACTTTATAGTTCCTAATTATAGGTAGAGTATCCATTGGAAACACCAAACAGATTAAAAATCCACTACATAATTTCATTAGAAAATTATCCACAGAATAAACAAATGTTATCTTATATATTAAAATATATAAATGAATTAGAAGTATTTGGAAATTTATTTAAATTGTATAATTTAAATTTATGATTTTAACAAATTTCTATTAATTTCAAATAAATTTTATTTGAAAATATATTTAAAAAATCAATATATCGAATAATTAAATTAAAGTGTTGAATTACACCAAACTTGTCAAAAAAGAGAACAAAGACTACTATGTAATGAAAACACTCAATAAATATATGTGACTTCAGTAAGAGCAACAAAGGAAAGCAGTGGCCTTCAACAAATTTATTTATTTATTTATTTTTGTAACTAGGTTAAATTTAAGTTGTCGTTAGCTAGCTAGCGTATTAGATGGAAGAATGATCTACCCATTGAAATTATGGGATATTATTATTAGGATTGTGTGAAGCTTACCGAAACTTGGAAGTTAGTTTAATTATCTTCCATCTTCAATTCAATGATCTACCCATTGAAATTATCGGATGCTATTACTAAGATTGTGTGAAGCTCACTGAAACTTAGAAGTTAGTTTAATTCTCTTCCATCTTCAATTCCTCCCTATATATTTTAAATTTGACACCGAATAAAAACCCCACTCAAACCAACTAACCTTTACGTCATGAATTTCTTCACCAAAATTATTAACTCAATCACAAAGATGACTATGATTTTGTACGAAAAACGTTTCTCCAAAATAAATAATTCACAAATCTTTATCTGTCATCGCTGTCCTTTATCTGCGCGATCATGTTGGAGTGCCCACTGTGAATAATGGAGATCCACATCAACCGAGGCGGGGAACATTTGTTAATGAAACTATCATATGATCCTGCGCCATATCAATATAAAAGAATGTACCTACAAAATTATAGGTTTGATATGTGGTACTCAAAATGTAAAATATATCATGTTGGAATTCGGAGAAATAGCATGCTTCAAAACTTTAGAATTACACAGATTCAGAGCCACTATAAAAGGAACTTACAGTGTACAGAAGTTTTAATTCACAACCAAACTTTTACCTAATTCACATCGAAAAATTCAAATATTTGTGTGGCCTTTATTCCATTCATATAGAGTACACCAAAATTGGTCATTTTTAGAATATTATCTTGAAAGCTAAATGTCTGTCATTTAGGAGCATCCGGGAAATAATATTTTTTTATTCTTTCAACATTTATTTTTTATAATAAAAGAATTGGTGTTCTTGTTGCTCGCTTTTAATAATAAGTTTGCGGACTTTAATGTCTCATGTCTCGTACTATTTCTGGGCTTTTGTGAGCTTGGAAATTTAGACTTGCGCTTTTCTCTTTTTAAGCAAAAGAGGAATGATCTGCTTGGATAATGGTTTGTGGGGGCGGGATTTTGTTTTTTTGCTGGGATAATGGTTGGTTTGTGGGGCTGGTTTTTGCTTTTTTGCTTTTATAATGGTTTTTTCCGAGAATTTTTATGTTTTTGATTAGGAATTTTTTGGTTTTTTTTTTTTTTTTAATCTTGATTTAGTGTTGGAGATATTATTTTATTATGTTGTTTTTTTTTCATATAAGAGGAGATTTTATATTTAGAATTGTTATGGAAAAAAAGTTATATTAATAATAAATTGGGAATACATTTAGGAAGTGCTTAAATTTTAATGAAATGAGGTTTTAAATTTTGAAAATTTTAACTAATAAATTGATAAATTTGTTGTCCAAAATTTATGTTGGAAGCTTTTGTTAGTAAATTGGATTTTATTTAAAATGGTGGATTTTATTATTTAAATCAGTTAAAGATAATATTGATCATCATCAATTTAAAGGAGTCTAAATAATAGATTGTTTTTGTAGCAAGAGTTATATTGGAGAAACATGACGCTCTTTGCAAAGAAGAGTAAAAGATCATGGAGCTCACATTAAAAATGGATGGGCACACACTTTAGCCTTTGTTGAAAAGTAAACATCATATTTTCCTAGAGAATGTTAGGATCATCGAGAAAACCACTATCAGAAAAGGCGAATCAAAGAAGCCCTTGAGATAATAAAACATCCTTATAACCTTAATAGGGATGGCGATATTGAGATTAGTAGTAATTGGTTCCCTATGATGCCACAGACTAGTTCTACATCTCCGCAGGTATGACTCTCTTCCATGTATCTTAACTATTAACGTCTTGACTTTGATTTCTTAGTTAGTCTAATTTCCTAGACAAGTGTTAGTCGAAATATGTATTCTAACCCTAACTCTAAGTCTTAATATTTTAGCATGACAAAATCCTCTTATATTATAATATACATATTATTATTACTATTTTTCTATGTGGTTCACAAACCCTGGAGATCAGTGACCACTACATCCATTAAATATTTGTTCCAGGAAAATTCACCCAAAAGGATCTTGTCAGCGTAACCACGGAGCCTAACCTCGAGAGTGTCAAGAGAATTGAACCTGTGACCTCTCAATAGGAAAGGTGCTTTAACGATGATGACTCAATCAATTGAGCATAATAATAATAATAAGTATATCGTTATTATTATTAATATGCAAGATACACACAAACTATTATTAAAATATTTGATATTAATAATAAACTTGTATATTATACTTAGATTATAGATAATAACATTACCTATTAATAGTTATAGTATTTTTGTATTATATTTAGAGTCGTATTAATTATTAATAATAGTATTAATTAGAATTAAATATTAATAACTAATAATAATATATATGTTTTATATAGATTAATATTAATAATATTAATCCATATAGATCAATGTTAATTTTAATACATTAGCATTTTCATAAGAATTTTTTAGGTTTAGATCAGTTGATCATCCCTTACCCATCGTCTCCATTACACTTATACATATATGCATTCTCTCTACCTCCTTTTTCTATTGACCATTATATCGAAGATGAATCCTTTTGTAGATTCAAAACATTGACATCTTTCAAACATCACTATGGAGAATCTGAGTTCTTTATCTGCAAAACCACACCAAAAAAACCTAAAATCTACCAAGATGTAAATTTTGATCATGTGTGATAGAGTCTCTCAACTATATGGATAGGACCCAACTTCCTATTATTCAAATAAATTTTCCATTTTTAGTGTTATGTCTACTAAGTCTCATAGTGACATTAGACCCTCAATAATTTCTTTATAGAGATCTATTATGTAAACCTCACCTCTTTCTTCTAGGAACCAAGGATGAGGTTGAAGACACCAATGATAACTTTGTTGAATAAGGTGAGGATCTCCCCAAAAATTTTGACAAAATTCTAACAAACATTTTTGTCCATCTAAGAGTTCATGGAATAAATGTTTACATTTGGGAAATCCTAAGAAGATTCCATGATATCCTACACCTCAATGCCTTTCCAACAGGACAAGGATTGTCTCAATTGGAGCTAGTATGAGAAAGTTATGCTTCTCGCAAGTTGAGCACCATAGTACGAGTGGATGCCATGTCAACTCCATTACTGACACATGTGGAGCTAGCCACGTTGTAGCTTTCAAGAAGTATCTAGAAGATCTAAGAACCTTATTATTAGTTGAGGTTTGAGGAAGTCCAACCTTAACCTTAAATGGCTATCGAGCCATGATAAATAATAGGTTGCTAAGAGGAGTAAAGGTTTCATTTTATGCTATTGTATTTTATTCCATAGTTGAGAAAAACAACTAGGAGTGAGAGGTTAGAGACCATAACAAAGGGTGTTAAGTTTCTATAGAAGCCTTATGGGTTGCAAGTCTCAAGTAAATCCATAGATGTTAGGTTAAATTAACATGGTGAAAAAGTCAAAGTTACTTGGTTGACATTAGTGTTTTTGGGCACATGGTTTTTGTTGCCCACGGTTTTGTGTCCGTGGATTTCTTGTAATGAAGCCTTTAAGAGGCTTGCGAAAACTTCATTGTAATGTGCCAATGAGGTGATCATTGAATTCTCACTTGGCTGGCTTGGCCAAGTTTTAGCCTAGGGACTAATAGAATAATATGGCTGCTAGTTTTCTCCCTAGATTGGGGTTTTTTCCAAAATAAACATCGTGTTTATGTGTCTATGCATTTTTTTTTCTTTTTAGTAAATTTATCTTTCTCAATTAATTTCTCTTGGTAATTTTTAACATGGTATCAATTCCATGGGGTGATGTCAAATCTGAGAGAGAAACGTGATGGGTTTTGATTAGCATGTGTGAGAATGACAAGAGCCATGGATATGTGTAAAGAGGAGTACAAGAAAACCCACGTCAATTGTCTTGTTGATACTATATTTATGTCAAAGGTGCATGCAAAGTGTTTGATGGATAACTTCAATGAGATGATTTATCATGGTTTGTTTTCTTCATATTGTATATTTTCAGTGGTTAAATGGGTGATCTATGGAAAAGAGTGATGATGACTGTGTATTGTAAATGAATATATATATATATATATATATATATATATATATATGATGGAGTTGAAAACTTTTACATGTAAATGGGCATACTGATATAAGACTTGGTAGGGCATGTGTACCCCAGGGAATAGTTAGACCTAGGTGATAGGGGCATGTCAAATTATTAGGTATCCTGGATATAAACTTTGAGGGGGTAGGGCCTGGAGGTGAGTGGTGTTACTTCACTTGGTCAGTTTGGTTGGATTTGATCAAGGGAAACCCAAGTCAAGTTTTAAGGTGGGGTTGTTAGGTAAACATGACTTGCTGAAAAAGTCAAAGTTACTTGGTCAACAATGGTAGTTTTGGGCATATGGTTTTGGGTACATCGTTTTGGTTACCCAGGGTTTTATGCCCATGGATTATATGTAATGAATCCTTTAAAAGGCTTGGGAAGAATTCATTGTATGTGCCGAGGAGGTGAATGGTGAAAGCTCACTTGACAACTTGGTCGAGTTTTGGGCAAGCAACTAATAGAATATTCTATTAGCTAGTTTTTTCACTAGATTATGGGTTTTCCACAATAAGCATTGTGTTTATGTGCATTTTTTCTTATTGGTAAATTTATCTTTCTCAGTTAATTTCTCCTAGTAATTTTTAACAATAGAGAGTACATCTTTATTTGTACTTTCATATTTGATAACAAACAAAATAGAGCAAATATACCTCATCTTTTGGTTGGGTTTTCTCACATAAGAGTTCCGCAAGGAAACACTTTTGTTTATTATATATGTGTGTGTTTGTATTTTTCTCTATTCTTTATTTCTCACATTGAAACTATTTCATTCATTAAGTAGAAAAATGGTTACTAAAGAATCTGAAATCTATAAGAAAAGTAATCTTCATAGTATACATTTCAATTATTTTTATCAAATTTGTTGTGACTAATGTTCTAATGGATTATCCATGATAGTTTACAAATTATTTTTCATAATAATGTGGTTTTCATAGGAAGAAGATTGAACAAAGGGGATGATGTAGTGATCAAATCAACAGCTTTGACCCTCCAAAATAATAAACATCAAACTATTGATTTAATACAAATAACTTAAGGTTAAAAAAAACTTTTAAAGGTCGCATTAAAAAGGATAAATATTCTATTCAAATGCCTTTAAAGTTATACTGTTACGAAAGTGAAGATAAAAATTTGTAAGGTGGAAATATATATAAATTTTTTAATATCAAGTGAGAAAAAGAAAAGTTCAATTCTAAAGGAGAAAAGTTGCCATAAACTTATCAGAGGAGAAAATATATACAAAGGAAGATGTAATAGCATTAATGTTTCTAAGAGTAATTTAATTCCCTAACGAAGTTGAAAAACAAATATTTAAAAAATGGATTTTAATAGAAAGGAAGGAAGATTTTTCTTATAAAGGTGTTCCATCCTTGTAATTCCGATTATTAATACTGAAGTATTCAAGAAAAAAAAAGATTAACACCATTAGTGGTGTGAACCGTAAGGAAAATTACATCAACGTTACATTGACTTCACAAATCAATTACTAATTAGAGACAAGTATACTTGAAAATAAAACCCTTTGGCCAAAAATAATATTAAGTTAATGTGTAACACCCCTACTCAACCCATATATTGTAAATACCATGTACATGTGAAACTTAGGTTGGTGATTTGGAACATATTAAGTAGAGTGGTGAGCCAAGAATTACTTTTGGGGGTGGTGCACCCATGCGTATGTATGTGTATATGTTTTAGGGATAGTGTGTCCGTGCGTATATGTTCCTATATGTTACGAGGCTAGAAAACTTGATGTTGTAAATATGTTTAACTTATTCATGTTAATAAACACATTATGAATACATACCAAATCGAATGAAAAGAGTATGGGGAGTCAAGACTCCATGAGAATATAAAAAGGGGCTTATATGAATTAATAATCATTAAAAAAAAAGCATATGCATATAACAAAATTCAATTAAGTGACTTTATGGGGAGCTAAGTGTTAGAGAGGTCATGCACATAAAAGAAAGATGTTGGCACTATGAAAGGGGTTAGCTAGTGAGGCAGTCAATGTAGACACACAGGATGGCAGCAGGAACTCCTGGAGCCCCAATGCTAAGAAAAACCCTATTCGACCAAGTTAGGCACCCTCGAGGTGGTGGCATAGCCCGAGGGACTGCAGGTGCAGAGAAGGGTGTGCATTGCTTGGGTGTGAGTTGATGGGAGATGTGAGCCTGGAGGTTGTAGGCTACCAGGGTTTGATATGAGGTCCTGGAGGGTACTTGGAGACCCCACAAAGTAATAGGAACTATTGGAGTTGCAGGAATCTGAGAACGTCCTTATTCGATTGAGTGAGATGTCATGGAGGAACTGGTATAACTCAAGGGACTGTAAGTGCAAAGAAGGATTCCACTACTTGGGTGCAGACTAATGGGGGGCATGATCCTATAGGTTGGAGGTTGTTGGGGTTTGGTACCCTGGCCCATTGATGGTACTAGACATGTACCTAGATTTGGGTGAGTTGTTACCGTATGGAGTCGATGCCCAAACTCGAGGCTGGCCCATTGTTGAGAGAAAATATATAGTGTGGCCTAGAGATGGGAGGAATGTCAAAAGTCTGTAGCGAGTTTGTCATTCATAAATAAGTTATTTTGTAAAATTTATTTAATTTATGTTGTAATTACTAATGTACTATTTTCTGTGCTATGTATGAATTTTAATAGTTGTGAATGAATTATAATTTGTTGTGTGTAAAAATTGAATAGTTAAGCATTTGCATTATAGTGTATTTAGACATGCATATCACCATGCTAGAAACAAATAAAAATGAAAAATATCCAAGTGACAAGGTAAAGCAGTAATAGGCAAACAATTATGGGCCTTAGACAGTGGTTGGAGGCATCGCTAGAGTTAATAAATAAATCAGGAAACCATATGCACCTCAATTTATAAAGGCTCATTGGGCACGGATATACCTAGAAAATGGCTAAAATGATGCAACAATGGATTGGGAATTTCGCAAGTTGAGTCGATAGTGGGCTGGGGACATTACATAATGACTTATAAGTAATAGTTGATGGCTATAAATTCATATCTAAATTCAATGTTATAGATTTGTTTGATAAAGATGTTGACATAATTCTTTATTCAGTCTATCTAGAAATGCTAGATGCCTTCATCTTAAACATGAACAAGAAATTTATGGTGTTCTCCTATAGAAAGAATAAGATAGCATTAAAAAATGTTACAATGAGATAATTATCAATAGAAACCTCTTTGGAAAACTTGAAGGATGCTTAAAACATGAACTTTCAAGATAGCGAGAAGTTGTTGGATCACTAGACAAATTTGACAAGTCAAAAATGATGAATAACTTTCCCATCTAGGAATCATTATCAATGTTTTCTTGCGTAAACCAAGACTTTGAAGCATGAAAATAAAACACAATCAAAATTAGACCATTATGTCAACAAAGACACAATGATTGATCCAATTGAAGTAGGTATATTATCATACCCTAAAGTACATACAATGGAAAATCCAAATAACTTTGCTAATAAACATTTAATGATCAACAAAGAAATATAAGTATGCAAGGAATACATATTACCAAGCACGAAAGAAGAAGGAACTATAAATATGGTAAGAAAAGAAAGTGTTACAAGGATACCTCATTATTATCCAAATTACAAGAGTCATTGTAACTAAATATAAAATTAATGAAGAAGCTAAGTGAAGATCCTATTTTGTGGAATTGAATTTCAAGTGTGGAATCTTACCATTTCTTAGATCACAAAAGTTGTTGCAGCAAAAATTTACAAAAGATCAAATTAGGGTGGTGTTGTGCTGTACAACAACCCCCCATTTCATAAAATTTTACTTTCAAAATTATAATATGAAATGGGTCCCTTTTAGATTAAATTGGTATCAACTTATCATTCCGCAAAAGGTCCGAAAAGAAATAAAACATTATAAAACCTTTTGAGACAATATATAATCGGTCTTATAATAAAAAATGAATAATTCTTTATTATTGCGATAAAGCGATCGCAAGATCGCATATCGCAATAACAAAGGATGCATAACAAAAAGGCCCATTGGTTTTCCCCGATGTGACAAGCGCGAATAACTATCAGATATCGGGCAGGTAAGCAATCGTAACAAAAGGCCCCTCTCTTTGCTCCGATGCGATATCACTATCAGCGATCGGGGAATGTAACATGTATGCAATTAAAAGCCCTCTTCTAAAAACTCCCGATGCGAATTGGCGATATCGCTATCGGCGATCGGGGATTCCGAAAGGACACCAATATAACAACTTAAGCATTCCTCCGATCCCCGATTGCGATAAAGCTAAGCGCAACTTTCAAAAAGGATTGATAAGGCTGGGGTATATTATGTTTAATTATTATTAAAAGCCTTTCTCTTCCCGATAGTGATTCACTTACGCCCAACCACCAAAACATCAAAGCCACGCTTAAATGAATTATTCGGCCAATAAACGATATGATGAGCATTTAAATGATTGACAGGTTTAAACGACCAATTAATGGAGCAGTAATGCCAAAATCTCTTCAGAGATTGTATCTGCGGCCACCTTATGTTAATCCTCCATTATTCATTGATTGATATAACTCTTTCATATTTGGTTTGCGCCACCTATTCTCCGCATTACGTTCATTTTATCTCCTATGCAGAGCTCCTCCGAAGCAGCAAATTTAGGCCAAATGGGAAAGAAGTCTAAGAAATCCGGAACAGCTTCAGCTTCCGCGGTAACAGGACAACACACTGCCGATCTGTGACCAAGTAAAAAAGGATTAATCTCAGACACCACATGTCTTGGTCTCGATAATACTACTTGGCGGAGCATCTATAATTTGGTTGAGGCCGAAGAGCCTCAGGAAACATTATTACAAGCTACAACAGACTCGACCCAGAAGTCTGAGGTGACCCTAAAGGATTTGGCTGATTCTTACCTACACCGGATAGCGGCTCGAGAGCAGATTCTTCCATAAACAGATGTGGTAAGATGGGTAGTTGAGGAAATCCCTATTACAAACAGAACGTTTTGCACTATCGACGAGAGAGTATTCAGTTCATTTCAACCCGATGATTTGAGACAAATGTACCATTTGCCCAAGCCAGAGAAGAAGTATAACAAAGCGTTTCTGGAGAAGTTCAGAGATGAAAATGAGATTGAATCAGCGCCTATATGGGAATGGAGACAAAACCTAGTGAAACACAAGCATGAGTCCTCCGGTAAATTACTATCGGCCAAAACATTGGAGCAATCATGCTATCAAGAGCTGGAAAAGAATGGGAGATTGATCACAGGTATTAACAGTTTAACTTGGGACACCTATTGGTTGTTCCTAGTAAAACCATACAGCCAGAGAGCCGCCCTCAAGTGCCTAACAGATGCAATCGAGTGTATCATTCCCGATATACACGATGCCACCTATGCTGCTCAACTCAATTCTCGTCTCAGCCGCCCTCAAGAAGTGGAACCGATGCTAGCGATATGCCAACTCAGGTCGAAAGGAAAACAGTGAGAGTGATGAATCATGCTGTCGACTACCAGATTGCTATGGGGGAGATATTCAAGATCAAGTTGTACCAATTTAGTAGCATTTTAATTTTGTAGTTAGTTAGTTTAATTAAGTATTTATAGACCCTTTCAATGCATTGGAAAGGGTCGTAAGTTTTTGTATATGACTTAAACCTGAAGTTGCACTACTGTACTTCAAGTATATATTTTTTATAAAGACTAGGCCAATTATTCCAATTTTGATAACGAAGCTTTTATGTGGATGTGAACTACTGCCTTTATTTAAAAGTATTTCTAAGTCGGAAGAAGGAATTCAAATTGCGATTGATGTTGGGAATGATTTGCAGCTCATATGGTACTACTATCTATGTCTGAGTTCATTCTTTTTATGTGAATTGTTATTTGATCACTCTTGCTATTATTGAATATATGCATGTGTTTTAACAACATTCTTTATACTTTCCACTATTGGATGTTTACAACATGCTTTCCTTCTAATCATACATGTATCAGTAATATAAAAAGATAAGTGTAACAATGTTTTATAAATTACTTTGTTCAACTATTTGAACAAAGAAATTATTATATGAATGAATGTCTATGTTTATTGAATAGAGTCATCTATATGCCTATTGATGAATAGAGATCATCAAACGTTGCACTTAAGAATAGAAGCTTCCCGGGATAGAATAGTCATTTGTATTTTCGCTTTTAGATTAAGTCATTCATTCATTATCACTCATTAGAAAACCAATCACTCATCCATCCCTTTTTATTCATTACTGGGAAACTGGTCCCATTATATCCAGTCGGAGCCACCATCCCAAACGGAAAAGGAGCTGTATTAAGGTCCGGACCGAGTGGTTATCCCCTGATGTTGATGCAACGATTTTCGAGGCATCAACACTTTTGGCGCTAGAAGGAGGGCATGAACTGTGAATGGCGAGCAAACCCAAATCTACAGTCCATTCTGAGAGTAAATCTCCCTCCACATCACCTCATACTTCCCAATTGCATGCTGGTTCTCCAGTATCCAAGCGAGAAGAAGAGGAATCAACTACCACTGCTCAAACCCACAATACTCCAGAATGATTAAGTCCTGAGTCTCCTGAAGTTCATTTACTTATTCATAAACTTCAAGGCTTCTCGATATCACCATAGAAATCTGAGGTATCTCAAGGCAGTGAGACTTCGCAATTCAATCTACCTCATCCTCTCACCAGAATTCAGAGCGGAAAGCTCGGTATCGAACCTACTGAGCTGCCCTTACCTAAAAGGAAAAGGGTAAAGAAGAACACTGAAGGATCTGATAGTGAAGCATTTTCATCCACATCCTCCATCTCATCTTCCCCAGTGCGAAGTCAGCCATCCACTCCCTCATTACATATTGTTGTTCATCAGGGATTAGGAACTTCAACATCCCAACCTGCTCAATCCTCAATATCAATTCCTTCCCAAACATCTGGAATTTCATCAGCAATCTCATCCACCACTGGTGTTTCAATGGCAGATCCATGGAATAGTCCTGGTGCGGTCAATATGCCTGCACCATTACATGCATTGCCTGATTCTCCTGAAAAATGGTTACCCAAGTTTAATCCAGATGCTGGAACACAAGCCAAAGAACATATTAATAACTTCATGTTATCAGTTAATCTGAAAGGAGTAATAGAAGAAGATGTTTTCGTTAGGATTTTCCCTTATACTTTGCAAGGATCAGCGGGATCTTGGTATTTTTCCTTGCCCTTTGGATCCATTACCAGTTGGGACATTTGCCAAGAACAGTTTTTTACTAAGTATGGTGATGATAGATCTTTAGCCACATTAATCATTGATCTCTCCAATCTTAGGATAGAGCATAAGGAACCGATTAAAGAATTCAACTCGCGATTCAATAAACTCTTGAATAAGATTCCAACGACCTCCAAACCAAGTCAGCAAATTAGAAGCGAATGGTATATAACTGCCCTACCCGCCAATATAGCCATCTTCGTAGACAGGGCTGCAAAACCAACTTTAGCTGAAAACATGAAAGAAGCACTTGCTGTGGAGAAACGTATTAATGCTCTAGAAAAGAAAGCTACTCTTGAAGATAGAAAATCCAAAAAAGTTTCTTTTAAAAATGATTCAAAGAAGAAAACCCCTAAAGATCCATATGATATGGAGGATCTACAAAAGGTCCTCAATACTCTGTCAAATGAAATGGTTGAAATCAAGAAACAAGTAGCTCAAACCTCAACAAAAAGGCCATTTATAAATTTCAAGAAAGTTGAATCAAAACCACCAAATGTTATATCTAATGCAGATTCAGATCTTGAAGAGGAAGAAGAAGATGAAACAATTTCACCATCCGATGAAGAAGAAGAAGTTGTTGAATGCCATGGAATGTGGGACTTCATATTACCTAACTCCGATATAGAAAATAAACAAGAAGCTTTTCCTGTGACTACTAGGAGTAAAGGTGCCCCTGAACCTATCCAGGCAAGTTCAAAGAAAAGGAGTGCAGGTACTACTACTACAAAGGAAAAGGCACCCACAAAGAAGTCGGCTGCAACAGTACCTCAAAACCAACCTTCATCCTCAAATTTACCTTCAACATCTAAAACGTTGGTAGTATCGGATTTAATGGACTACAATATTGTTGATGATATGAAGAAGACTAAGGCAAAAATCACCATGTTTGAACTTAGCAAATTAAAACATCAGCAGAAATTGCTTCTTAAGGAACTGAATGCAATTCCTTCTTCGCCTCTTCCTAGTGCTAAAGCTGCAAATGATTCAGGTCAACCACCTTCTGGTAGGGTTGAAGCTACTGACGCAGTCTTAATAGGGGACAGATCAAATTCCCATACTCCTCCTTTCCTCTTAACCTACGAGATCTATAATCGAAATCTACACAATTGTTTGATTGACTCAGGGGCATCCTCTAATATAATGCCAGCTTCAGTTTGTTCCAAACTGAACATTGAACCCCAAAAGTCCGCAATTCACATTGTGCAATTAGATAGAACCAAAGTCCAGGTTTTAGGGGAAATCAACTCGGTAACTATCAGGTTATCGGCTGATCCAAGAGTAGTTCAAAGAATTGATATCTTAATCATTGATATACCTGAGTTTTATGGTTTAATCTTGAGTAGGGATTGGTCTGAGAAACTCCATGGGTATATTTCTACCGATTGGTCCCATATGTGGCTACCCTACAAGGGAAAGCCAAATCAAATAAAAATCAATTGGGAGAAACATATGACCCATACTGTTACAGAATTTGAACAGGAGAATCAACCAATAGCATTTAATAACAATATCTTGGGGAATTATTCATCTGAATCATTCTTTGGAAACTTCACTGCCCAACCATCTCCTTTCTCAGTAAACAATTTCACATCCCAGATCGAAATTTTTTCACAAATAGATAGATCAAGATGTTTTAATGTTACTGAGGAAACTGTAAATAAAATTGTTGATAATTCTTTATTTTGGTCACTATATTTTGATGGGTCTAAGTCTAGTGAAGGCTCAGGAGCAGGATGTATTTTGGTTAGCCCTCAGGGAGAAAAAACGATGCTGTCTTGTAGGTTGGAATTTGAATGCACGAATAATAAAGATGAGTATGAGGCCTTAGTTCAAGGACTATATAAAGCTATTGGCCTTAATGTTCAATATTTGAAAGTGTTTGGTGATTCAGAGATTGTCATAAAATAGGTTAGAAAAAAAATTAATTGTATTTCTAGTCATCTCAAACACTATCAGTCTCTGGTACAAGAACTCACCTCTCAATTTTTAGCATTCAATATTTCTCCCATCCCTAGATCTCAGAATTCAGCAACTGACTTGCTAGCCAATGTTGCTTCCAAACTCCTACCTTCCGAAGATTATAGCCCAGATAGATTTTTAGTAGAGTTACTTTTTAGACCATTGATTCCTGACAATGTTACCAATTGGCGAGTGATCAATCATGATGAAGACATCTTACATTTTTTGACTTCCAACAAGTACTACGATGATCAGATCATTGAGGAAAGCGAGCATGATCTTCAGATGAAAGAAAAGCACGAGGAAAACTCAATACCAAAACCTGTGGTTAAACTTGAGGATCTCTACGATATTAAAGACAAGTTTAAACAGGTGACCAATGCAAAGCTCCAAAGTTCCACCTTAAGATTTGAATTGATAAACCTTGGTACTGAGCAGAACCCTCAAAAAATTAATTTGGGATTAGGACTTTTTGCGGAAGAAAGGATAGCATTCATTAGATTATTAAGGAAAAATAAACATGTCTTCGCTTGGAAATATGACGATTTAAAAACATACGATGCATCAATCATCCAGCATACCATTCCAATGCTTTCTGAACAAAAACCAGTTCAACAAAAGTTGAGGAAAATACATCCGAACTTAGAGAGTCAAATAAAATCAGAACTCAATAAACTCTTGAAAGCTAAGATTATTTTTCCCGTTCGGCACTCAAACTGGGTTTCCAATATGGTGTCTGTTAGGAAGAAAAATGGCGACATCAGGATTTGTATAGATTTCAGAAATCTGAATAAGGCAAGCCAAAAAGATAATTTCCCATTACCTACTATGGAGCAGATACTCCATTCAGTAGCAGGTTCTGAGTTGATGTCATTTTTAGATGGTTTTCAGGATATAACCAAATTTTGGTCCATCCTGATGACAGACTCATAACTACCTTCAGAACGAAATGGGGAACTTACGCTTATCAGAAAATGCCTTTTGGACTTATTAATGCAGGAGCTACATTCCAAAGAGCGATGGATATAGCTTTCAAAGGATTGATCAACAAAACAATAGTTGTCTATTTAGATGATATTACTGTATTTTCCAAGAAGAGATCCAATCATTTGCATGATTTAAATCAAATCTTTGAACATTGCAGAAGGTATGGTATTTCACTCAATCCAAAAAAATCCTTCTTTGATCTTAATCAAGGAAAGCTCTTGGGCTTTATCGTTTCCAAAGATGATATTTATATTGATCCAGATAGGATTAAATAAATCTCTGAAATTCCTTTTCCTCATAATAAAAAATCCATGCAGTCATTTTTAGGTCAAATTAACTTTGTCAAGAGATTTGTTCCTGATTTTTCCCACATCATTTTACCATTACAAACTATGATTAAGAAAAATTCAGTGTTTAGATGGGGATCTGCAGAAAAGGAAGCATTTGATTCAATCAAACAATCAATAATCAATGCCCCCGCTTTAAACACTCCTAATTTTTCTAATCATTTCACATTGTACACTATCGCGTCCGATTCATCTTATGCAACAGTACTCACTCAGATTAATGATCACAACTTGGAAGCACCGATTTCATTTTATAGTTCAAATCTGCAGGGTGCTGAACTAAGTTATTCTGAAGTTGAAAAACAAGCCTTTGCTGTGTATAAAGCTGTCAAACATTACAGAACCTTCCTTTTAAAAGCCCATACAAAAGTTATACTTCCTTTTCCTGCAGTAAGGCAATTACTAATCCAAAGGGAATTAGGTGAAAAAAGGGCAAACTGGGTTACAACACTTCAAGAATATGACTTGGAAATCAAGCCAGCAAAGATTGTTAGAGGCCAAGGTTTTTGCAGGTTATTAGCAAGAGAATCCAACATTCAAGAACCAGGTGATACAGAACATATTAAAGAAATCAACCAGATAAGTATTACTGATTCTGAATCGCAATATGCAGACTTGATCTTTTATTTGAAAAATGGTTATGCACCTCTTAACCTGTCTTATAAAAACAAACGGGCCATTAGATTAAAAGCAAAAAACTTCATAATAATTGATGATGTACTTTTTAGGCAAAATTATGATTCGATTTTATTAAGATGCCTAGAAAAACCTGAAGCACAAAAGGTTTTGCAGGAATTACATGATGGACTAGCGGGAGGACATTTTGGAGCTGACACAACATCCCACAAAATCATCCACGTTGGATACTATTGGCCCACCTTGTTCAGAGATGCTCATGAATATGTAAGGAAATGCCGAAATTGTCAAACCGCCAGTGGAAGACAAAGAAAGCCAGCTTTCCCTTTGCAACCAGTCAACATTGAACAACCGTTTGAGCAATGGGGATTGGACATCATTGGAGAAATCACTCCACATTCATCCAAACAACATAAGTATATCCTTACTGCCACTAATTACTTTACTAAGTGGGTTGAAGTGATTCCTTTAAACACAACAAATTCTGAGGCAATTATGGAATTCATAGATCAATTCATCATTACCAGGTTTGGTGTCCCAAATGCTCTTGTTTTCGATAATGAATCTTATTTCTCTGGAAATGCTATGTTTGAGTTTGCTATTAAAAGAGGGTTTAAATTGAAATATTTTGCAAATTACTATCCCCAGGGTAATGGTTTAGCAGAGTCTACCAATAAAAATCTAGTTAAAATTATTAAGCGAACTATTGAACAGAATCATAAAAACTGGCATAAATTTTTAATATTCGCACAATGGGCTGATAGAATAATGCAGAAGGCTTCATAAGTACTTCTCCATTCAACCTTGTATATGGGAAAGAAGCGGTGCTACCGACCAATCTAGTGCTTCCTTCCCTAGCCTTAGTGCAGTTTATCGAAGAGAGTCCCTCATCTTTTGTTCAACTAAGACACTATCAAATTTTAAAATTAGAAGAAGAAAGGGAAAAAGCCAGGATTATGCATGCCAAACATCAACAAATTATCAAGTCATCTTTTGATTCAACTTCATCAAGTTCAAAACAGTTACAGGTTGGTGATCTAGTTCTGAAATGGGACAAAGCCCATGAGGATAAAGGAAAACACACCAAGTTCCAAAAGATGTGGCTAGCACCATTTCAGATCAGCGAGAAGATAGGCCATTCGACATTCATATTACAAGATTTATCAGGAAAGAGAGATTCTCTTCCTGTTGATGGCCTCATCTTAAAGAAATTCTTCAATTGAGGAGGTAACCCCTTCTCCCCTTTTTTTTAAGTTTAGTAGAATTTGTAGTTTTTAGGACCATTAGGAAAATAAAGTTGTAAGATATCTTCCATTGGCCTTTGCTATATTGAAAAGTTGCTCAAAAGAAGTAGTTTTGATATTTACTTTTAAAATAAAAGCCTTAAACAAAAGAGACAATTTCTAGGAAATTAGGTATATTCACATTCTGAAACCCCATTTCATTTTTGTAAAATCTTCTCAAGATTTAGAAGCAATGTAAATCATTTTATAGTTTTCAAACTAGCCAAAAAAAGGTTATCAATATCAAAACAGAGGCTAATTCAATCTTAGCATCTTCAACTCTTACCCTGTCATCCATTCTCTCTTAAGGAGAAAATTGTCCATCCCATTCATCCAAGTTTATGATTACTCAGAGTGTAATTCTAAAATATTTGATATAAAATATAAGGGGTCTTATTACAAGCCTGCTTACCATGATCATTGGGAAATATTTTATCCGACATTACCAACACTGCATACCAAAATATGGTAATGGCTTATAATCATAAGACAAGGGGTCTCATCACGAGCCAACTTGTTCGGTTAGATTACAACCAGTGAATGACATTGTCAAATAGCTGGCCACCAAACCAGGACAATGGCTTTTTATCTTACAAAATAATAGAAAAGGAAAAATAAATACAAAGTATGAAAGCATATTTTGAATTCATTCTTTTAATCATACTCTGAAATGGATGGGATAATGGACAGTCAAATGGTTAAAAGGTATCCTTGTCGAAACTATGAACGTTTGCTGGCAGCAGAGGCTCTACCTATGACAAAGGAGTCAATTAAAAGGTTAAGTTGGAAAGGTTTTTGTTTTATCATTATCAACCAATAGAGGCCAATTTAAAGCTTAGAATGTATCTAATTTTAACAAGAGAAGAAATTAGCAAAAATAGCTCTTATTATATTCAGAATGTATGTATATCTACTTATATTAGAATTTTCCTCTTTGATAAGATTTCTATACAAAGAAAGTCTAAGTATTTCAATATTTCTCAGAGATAACTGTTTCTTCCAGCGAATCACATTAAAGCTTCTATTAATGATTGACAGGTTTAAACGGCCAATTAATGGAGCAGTAATGCCAAAATCTCTTCAGAGATTGTATCCGCGTCCACCTTATGTTAATCCTCCATTATTCATTGATTGATATAACTCTTTCATATTTGGTTTGCGCCACCTATTCTCCACATTACGTTCATTTTATCTCCTGTGCAGAGCTCCTCCTAAGCAGAAAATTTAGGCCAAATGGGGAAGAATTCTAAGAAATACGGAACAGCTTCAGCTTCCGCAGTAACAGGACAACACACTGCCGATCTGGGACCAAGTAAAAAAGGATTAATCTCAGACACCACATTTCCTGGTCTCGGTAATACTACTTGGCAGAGCATCTATAATCTGGTTGAGGCCGAAGAGCCTCAGGAAACATCAGTACAAGCTACAACAGACTCGACTCGGAAGTCCGAGGCGACCCTAAAGGATTTGGCCGATTCTTACCTACACTGGATAACGGCTCGAGAGCAGATTCTTCCATACACAGATGTGGTAAGATGGGCAGTTGAGGAAATCCCTATTACAAACAGAACGTTTTGCACTATCGATGGGAGAGTATTCGGTTCATTTCAACCCGATGATTTGAGACAAATGTACCATTTTCCCAAGCCAGAGAAGAAGTATAACAAAGCGTTTATGGAGAAGTTCAGAGATGAAAATGAGATTGAATCAGCGCCTATATGGGAATGGAGACAAAACCCAGTGAAACAAAAGCATGAGTCCTTGGGTAAATTACTATCAGCTAAAACATTGGAGCAATCATGTTATCAAGAGTTGGAAAAGAATGGGAGATTGATCACAGGTATCAACAGTTTAACTTGGGACACCTATTGGTTGTTCCTAGTAAAACCATACAGCCATAGAGCTGCCCTCAAGTGCCTAACAGATGCAATCAAGTGTATCATTCCTGATATACACGATGCCACCTATGCTGCTCAACTCAATTCTCGTCTCAGCCACCCTCAAGAAGTGGAACCGATGCTAGCGATATGCCAACTCAGGTTGAAAGGAAAATAGTCAGAGTGATGAATCATGCTGCTGACTACGAGATTGCTATGGGGGAGATATTCAAGATCAAGTTGTACCAATTTAGTAGCATTTTAATTTTGTAGTTAGTTAGTTTAATTCAGTATTTATAGACCCTTTCAATGCATTGGAAAGGGTCGTAAGTTTTTGTATATGACTTAACCCTGAAGTTGCACTACTGTACTTCAGGTATATATTTTTTATAAAGACTGGGCCAATTATTCCAATTTTGATAACGAAGCTTTTATGTGGATGTGCACTACTGCCTTTATTTAAAAGTATTTCTGAGTCGGAAGAAGGAATTCAAAATGCAATTGATGTTGGGAATGATTTGCAGCTCATATGGTACTACTATCTATGTCTGAGTTCATTCTTTTTATGTGAATTGTTATTTGATCACTCTTGCTATTATTGAATATATGCATGTGTTTTAACAACATTCTTTATACTTTCCACTATTGGATGTTTACAACATGCTTTCCTTCTAATCATACATGTATCAGTAATATAAAAAGATAAGTGTAACAATGCTTTATAAATTACTTTGTTCAACTATTTGAACAAAGCAATTATTATATGAATGAATGTCTATGTTTATTGAATAGAGTCATCTATATGCCTATTGATGAACAGAGATCATCAAACGTTGCACTTAAGAATAGAAGATTCCCGGGATATAATAGTCATTTGTATTTTCGCTTTTAGATTAATTCATTCATTCATTATCACTCATTAGAAAACCAATCACTCATCCATCCATTTTTATTCATTACTGGGAAATCAGTCCCATTATATCCAGTCGGAGCCACCATCCCAAACGGAAAAGGAGCTATATTAAGGTTCGGACCGAGTGGTTATCCCCTGATGTTGATGCAACGATTTTTGAGGCATCAACGGGTGGTCAAACCCTTTCATAGTTTATCTGGATTTAAGAAGGGAATGAAATGAAATAAAGATTTAAAATCAAAATATAAAGATATAGTGAAACTAAAATTTAATTAATAAATAGAAGTGTCTAAAATATTTACATGTAGAATGAAAGAATGCTAGTTCGAACAGTGGTAGTTTATCAATGAGAAGAAATGTGACGGATATGCACCTTTTGAATTGTGTTACATTAAGGCTCAAAGGAATTTTTTTTCATGATGAACCAATGAAAAACCATAAACATACAAAACCCTAACCCTAGGAGATGAAGCATCAAAGGCTTATGGGCCCTAATGGGGTGAGTTGGAAGATCAATTTCTCGGGGTCATAACTTTGGCATACGATCTTCATTTAGCACATACGATAGGCCATTAGAAAGGTTTATTCGAGGAGAAAAAATTTCAATGTTTTGAGCCAGTGGTATAGGAGCATGGCCACCAATATCCACCTGGATCAGTTCCCCCCCCCCCACCACATAAGGAAGTAATGGTATCCATTATGTTGAGTGTCTACATGAGATAATGAAACTTATGTTGAACTTGGTCCTTGGTGAGCCACTTGCCTTGGTGCAGGAGTTGGCCTAGTTTGACAACTCAATACAGTTAGATTCTCTATTACTAGGTATTATAAATATGTGTGTCCATGATATGATCAATTGTGGTTTGTTCAATGTAATTTGGTTTGATTTATTTCAGTGCTAATTGTTTTGTGATTTCTGAATGTCCAACAATGGTGGAAAGTAAGGTTGAAGGTGATCCACAATGAATACTAGGTGAAGGCCAAGGAATTGGGGGATAATTAGCTCAAAAGTGTTATCGCCCATAGCCTTGGTGATTGTAACATCCCCAGGTTAAAATTTTATGTAACAAATTTAATAAATACAAAATAAGACTAAGGTTATGGGACACGTATTCCAAGCTGAATGATGGGAAAAGTATCCTAGTGGGCATCACTTGTTGTTATGGATAAGGGGAAATTGGCAAAGGCAATGGAAAAGACTTTGAAAAGGAAAAAAAGTAATTATTGGGATTTATTTTATGAAAATAAATGAAAATATGAGAAAAGAGAGGTGAAAGGTCATAGGTTGTATTTGAGGAGGAAATTGAAGGAAAATAGAGGAAAAATGAAAAAATTAGATGCATTAATAATAAAAGGACATTAGAGCATCATTTTGGGGCCTTTTGTCAGTTGAGTTTTGGAATTAGTATGAGAGAGGAGAAGAGCACCAGGAGGAGAAGGAAAGAAAGCAAGCAAAGGAAGAACAAGGAAATCAAAGGAAAGTAAGGATTGAGAAAGGAAAGATTGGATCAAGCAGTTTCAGTGGGAATACTTGCAGGTAACAGGTTGCATGTATGATATCCTAGCTGGTTTTAGCATGCATGGTATATGCATGTGTGTATTTTGTTTAATTGTTTTCAATGGCATGGGTTTTGTCAGGTTCTGACAATAGTTTTAGCCTTGCCTTGCCATTTTTGGATAACCATGGTGTGATGAGATTCATTCTTGGTTGAGCTTTGGATTGCTGAAAGGTTTTGGATCTGGGTTAAGTGGTCTTAGGAAATCCCAAGGGTTGGGGGTGGAGATGATTTTCTCTTGGAATCCCTCAATAGGTGGGTGGAGATAGGAAAATTCCTCAAGGGATGTTGAAGGATGTCTGAGGCATCGAAGCTCAGTTCGGTTTTGTGATCTCGGGACTAGTTTAGGTGAGATCACGGTAGTGTGAGGGTGGAGGTGGTTTAACCTCTGGATTCCCTTGGTTGTTTTTGGATTGGTTTATCACATGAGGTACCACATTCATGCTTGGAATATGGCACGGGGGTGACTGCCTGAAAGAAAGATTTGGTTCAACCCAATCTATGGTCGGGTGATATATGAAAGTCCCTGACTTGGTTGGCTTTTTCATATGGTTAATAAGAGCTAAGTTCGTCTTGTATTTATGATTAAATGTATTTGTTATTATGTGACTTTAATGGTTGTTCTATCATTTTTTATTATCTTGTTATATGTTGGTTATAAGCATGGTTTTACAATAGATTTAAGTATGGATTTTATCACCTCTTAATTGATGAATGAGTGGTTAATGAATGCATGACCTAATTGGCATCATGGAATCTATTGTGAGGTGGCACTAGTCATTCTTGGTAAACCTCAGATAAGTTTCAGATCACTATGTTCAGATATGCATTCATGACCTATAGGTTGCATGTTCTTAATGTGCTTAACAAAATGACTGTCATGGTTAGACCGGGTTAGATCAAGTCCTTGAGTAAGTTTTGTGTTAGAGGCTTTGTCTCTATGTTATTTATCATTTCTATAAGTTTCATTAAGTTGTGGGTATAGGTCTCGATCCTAGCCTTGAAAAAGTGGTTTAAATCTCGTTGTCGCTAACACAAGATTGCTTGAAAAAAATTATAGTCACTGGGAAGTAGGCCTGTGGGAGCGACTAGTGGGTTATTGTCCCTTGGAGGCCTTGTCATGGGAGCGACTGGGGGTCTAGCTCACTGAAAAAGAAATTTATCTCGGGGGTTGGACACCTAGAATTGTTTGTTAGTTTAAGGGGGTCCTATAACACATGAGGGAAGTCAGTAAGGTCTTGTTATGTCGGCTTCATTTCCTTAAGGTCATCTAGGAGGTTGAGTCATGTCATAGTAGCCCTTCATCTCATTTTTATCTCGGGAAAGTCGGTGAAAGTGGGTAGATATGAGAGGAGGCATGTTACAGAGTGGTATAAGAGCAAGGTTCAAACAATTGGACCAGATGGACTAGATGCATGTGATTATGCATGCATTTTCATGGTAATGGTTGTCATGCATGAGGTCATGGCATACAGTTGGTATTGTCATGAATGATGTTGGCATATTTATATGATTGTGATTATACGTGTATCATGCTAATGTGGACTGATTGTGCAGATGAGATAAGCCTCCCATGGATGTCATTGAGGTATGATTTTTGTTATGGTATCTATTTGGTTAAATTATATAACATGGAATTTTTGCAGAAATTAGAGAATCAAGGATGAGGAGAAAATTGGTAGACTATAGTTCACATGACTCTCCCTATAGATCAGTTGGGAAAGAAGGAGATGAATATTATCCTGATATAGTAGACAATGACAGGTTGGTTGAGGCTCAAGAAAAATAGATAAAGGTCAAATATGCAGTCATCCTTCAAAGTTTGTCAAACTTGCAGAGACAGGGACAACTAAGGATTAGTCAAGAGTAGGAAGAGAATACTAATGGAGCCTATGGTATGAGGTCTTGATTAGGATACAGGTTGGATAGAGGGGACACGGTCAGAGGTGGAAGATCATTGGATACACCTGATAAGAGGATTGATATGTATGGGTATCACTCTAGTTCCTCATCCACGAGACATCATCATAGTCGTCACCACCATCATCCTTATAGGAGGAGTGAGTACACATCTAAAGAGTTTAATAAATTCAAGCCAACTACATTTCATGGAGAGATGAAGAAGTCAAAAGATGCGGAAGCTTGGGATGAAGAAATTCTTTAGATTGCAAAACTACTCAGAGAACATGAATCCAAGATAGCCACCTTTAGTCTAAAAGGGAAAGTAGGTATTTTTTGGGAAGATGTGAAGAATTTCAAGGGAATTCAGGAAGAAGAGCCGATTTGGGATGAGTTCGAGAGACTCTTTAAGAAGAAGTACATACCTGAGAGGTATTATGCTGAGACAACTATTGAGTTTTATGAGTTGTAGATGGGTTCCATGCTGGATGATGACTATACTAGCAGGTTCCTGGATTTGTTGAGGTATGTGCCTTACCTCAAGGATGAGAAAGAAAAGATTCAAAGGTTCATTAGTGGGTTTCCAATAACATATAAAGACCAGATTGAGTTTGATGAGCCAAGATTCTTGGAGGAAGCCATTAGGAAACTAAAGCATTTTTATGAGTAGTCAAAGCATAAAGTTGAGCCTAAGCATGAATTGAATGGAAATGAGAAAGCTAAATGGAAGTGGCCACTGAAGCGGGGAAGACCTCAAGATGTAGGTGAGAAAGAGAATGTTGTTCCTTACAAGAAGTTTAATGAAATTTACAAGGGACATGGATCACAACCTAGAGAGATGAAGAATAAAGGTGATGGTAGAGGACCATTGCAATGTTGGATATGTGGTAAAGATCATTGCAAGAAGGATTTTCCATTGTACCAGGGTGGCGGGCCTCAGATCTATAGTGCTCAGGAGGCATATATGGTTGGGGATGTGGGCAATAGAATTCCTCATATTTATGTGATTGTGGAAAACAAGAAGGAAGATCACCAAGAATCCATTATTGAAATGGAAGGTAAGCTTTGTGGTCAAGTTGTTTCTATTTTGATTGAACCTGAATCTAATTATAGTTATGCTAATCCTGAACTGGTGTAGTGTGGTTTGAGAAAATAGGTGCATGTAAAGTCTTGGTTGGTGCAGTTGGCTATAGGTACTAAGAAGAGAACTCATCATTGGGTAAGAGATTTTACGTTTGAGTTGATTAGTATGCTTACATTAGCACATATAAATGTGCTTCCATTTGGATCATATGGTATGCTTTTGGGTATGGATTGGATGTATCTCCACATGACCAAAGTAGATTTATATGGAAAGGCTATTGAGTGCTTGGATGATAGTGGAGAAAAGAGAATCTTGTAGGGAAATAAGAAGACTACATTAGTGCAGATGATTACATCTATACAAGCCAAGCACGATCACAGAAAGGGGTGTGTACTATTTCCAATCCATACTTCTAGTGACAAGGGTAAGGATGTTGAGGATGCAAGAATCTTTGAGAGGTGCCCTGTATTACAGCAATTTCAGAAGGTGTTTCCAACAAAGATTTTAGAGTTTCCTCCTCATATGGAACTGTACTTTTCTATTAAGTTGGTACCAGGGGCAACAACAGCCTCGAAGGCACCTTACAGGATGAGCATTATAGAGCTAGTGGAATTGAAGTTGCAGCTAAAGGAAATGCTTGACAAGGGATACATTAGGCCAAATGTATCACCTTGGGGTGCATCGGTCTTGTTTGTGAAGAAGAAGGATGGTACTCTCAGGTTATGTATTGACTATGGGTAGTTGAACAAGGTAACCATCAAGAACAGGTATTTGTTGCCAAGGATTGATGATTTGTTTGACCAGTTGAAGGGAGCAGTAGTGTTCTCAAATATTGATTTGAGATCATTTTACCATCGGGTATGCATTAAAGAAGAGAAAATATACAAGACTACTTTCTAGACCAAGTATGGGAATTATGAGTTTGTTGTAGTTCCTTTTGGTTTGACTAATGCTCCAACTACTTTTATGTTCTTAATGAATATTGTGTTGTGTCCTTATCTTGAAAAGTTTGTTATTGTATTCATTGATGATATATTGGTATATTCTAAGAATGAGGAAGAGCATGTCGAACATCTAGCACCAGTATTGAGATTCTTAAGAGAGCATCATTTGTATGCCAGGCTTAGCAATGCAGTTTCTTTCAGAATTAGGTACATTACTTGGGGAGTGTGGTTTCTAAGGAAGGCATAACAGTAGATCTGAAAATGATAAGAGTTATCATGGAATGAGTAGCTCCTAGAAATGTTGATAGGTCAAATCATTCAGGGGGTTAGTGGGTTATTATAGGAGGTTCATCAGGAACTTCTCACGAATCGCATATCCTATTACATCTTGCAGTGGAAAGGAAAGAAATTTGAATGGACATAAGAATGCATAAAATTTTGAGCAGCTGAAGTAGTTGTTGACAAACACTCTAGTGTTAAAGATTGCAGATCCATACAAAGAGTTTGTGTCGCGCACAAATTCTTGCAAGAGAGGACTTGATAGAGTCTCGATGAAGGAGGGATAGGTGGTGTGTTATGATTCAAGGAAATTGAATGAGCATGAGCATAATTATGTGACTCGTGACCTTGATTTGGCATCGATCATTCATGCATTGAATATATGGAGGCACTATCTTCTTGGCAGGAGGTTTATATTGATGAGCGGTCATAGTGGGTTGAGGTACCTATTTGACCAACCAAATTTGAATTCTAGGAAAGCTAGATGGTTGTCCACTCTTAATGAATATGATTTTGAGATAAAATATATTAAAGGAAAGGAGAACAGGGTTACAAATGCCCTCAGTAGGAGAGTACATGTAAATCTTGTTGCAATTATGAGTTCTTATGGGACAGATTTATAGGACTAGATCCTACATGCAGGACAACATGATAACAGGCACCAACATCTTAAGCACAGGTTACAGTATGGTATCACCGATCAAGATGTGGACTATCGTCTCACAGTAGATGGCTTGATCAGATTCAGGGACAGAATTTATGTGTCAGATGACAGTGAGCTCAAGAATATTACCTTGAGGGAGTTACATGTCAAGCCATATTCAGGTCACCGAGGATATCATAAGACATTGATAGTGGTGAATAATTTCTACTATTAGCTGAATATTAAGAAACAAGTGGTAGAGTTTGTTTTTAAATGCTTGGACTGTCAGGAGGTGAAAGATGAGTGTAAGCACCCAACTAGTTTGTTACAACCTATTCTGATTGCAAAATGGAAATGGGAGGTCATTTCCATACATTTCATTATAGGTTTGTCAAGGACATCAAAGCAGCCCGATTCCATCATGGTTGTGGTTGATAGGGTTAGAAAGGTAGCGCACTAATGAGCCTCGGTATTTCTACAAGAATGTTGCAACTCCCAAGGCTACCAACTTTAATTATCAACCCAGGGTTCGTACAAACTTAAGAGGTATTGGCACTATATGTGCAACATACAATGTTTCCTTCCTTTTCTGTCATGATTTAATGGAGTGCATGTAATGAAATCAAATCTTAAACTATTTGCAGAAAATGAAATGCTTGAAATGGAAACCTTAACCTATTTCAAGAAATAAAATACAAGGAAAGAAACCTATTCTAATTGCATAAAGTAAAGATCATGAACCAAATGTCAACCATTACATTTCAAATATTTTAAATCCATTAATAGGGTTGATTGGATATGGTAATCAAGAAAATCATCATTGTATTATCCAATTCATAAATTTGTCCATTAACCCAAATCACTTAAATGTTTTGCATGGGTAAAGAGGAAAGTCCTAAGTGGTATTTAGTCTTCCCTAATCATTTATTTAGAGCCTATGGGTATTTATTCAACCCTAAGGGACAATACCCAAGCTTCTTGAGTGAATCTAGGCAAGTATATGCATGTTGGAAGGCTACTACAGAAAACTAGAGGACGTTCTAGATTTACTATAGGAAGTTATAATTCATAGAATGACTAAGAAAATCAAATCCAAATTGCATGGGGAATTTTTTTTATTGACTAGGATGTCTTAGGTCTCAATTCCAAGTGGAATCACTCAAAAAAACCTCTGTTAATCCATGTTAAAAAATAGCAAAAAATTACTAGTCTAAAATCTAGAAATTTGAGAACTAGAGCTAGTAAATCTATCAAGTGCTTAACCTAATCAAGTGAAAATGCAATGGGGTAATTTTTGTTATTAAATAGAATGTTTTTGTGATCGAATTCAAGTGGAACCAACTCAACTGAATTTTGTTAGCATGCTCTAAAAAATAGCAGAAATTTATTGTTATTTTCCATAAAGGAGTTCCAGAAATCTAGATTTGGGAATAAGCAAACTAATCCAAGTAGCTCAATGATTACTATGACCTTCCAAATATTTTCCAATGATGAAATGATGCTTGTGATCCTGCAAAAGAACTTACATCAACCATTTAACCCAATCCTACGATAAGAAATCATTAATACTAAATGCAGAAATAGAAAAAAACAAGAACAAGAGATGCATGCAAATAAGCAGTGAAAAGAAGAAAATAAAATGATACAAAAGTACTCTGAGGCTCCTGGGATCACCAAGCACAAGGAAACTTGGAGTCTTATGAAGGAGACCAAGATTTAGAAGCTGAACATGTCACCAATTTTCATTATTTCCACTAGTACAATTACATCCCTGCAAGAAATTACAATGGAGCTGCAAAAATACAATTTCTCTCCACAAGAAGACTAATAATAATCTACCCCTAGAGGAAAATTCGACTTGGTACTTATACAAAATGATTAGGAATCATTCCCCATTGTTTCGGGTAGAATCACCCTAGGGTCTTGGGTTGGGAACCCAACAGAGTGGAGGACATACAACATAAAGAGACACACAAACAAGCAATCCTAATACTTAAATAGTTAAACTTGGTACAAAAGGTCTTACTCATAGGTCCTACGTTTGAGGTCGTTCCAGTAGGGTTCAAACTCTCTGCTTCTTCCTTGCTCTTTAAGACCTGAAATTCATGCAAGGCAAATCATATACACCAAAAATAACTAAAGGCATGTTCGTGATATCAAGGTTAGATCATATAAGCATGTAAGAAAATAAGCATTAATGTGAGATTTTATAAGAAAATCATGACATAAATTAATTCATAAATACCATAATCATGGGGAAAAAGACAACGTATCTTTATTAATGTAAGCTAAACAAAATAGTGAAGAACTATAGCCTGAGTTTCCCGTCGGCTCCAAGTGAAACTGTCCTCTAGATCCGTCCTGCCCAGGCCTCAACAATCCTCCTCCATAAGTATACACAAGGATGTCATGAAGGGATGATGAACATCTCAAGAAGGAAACAGGGGTTTCCTATGACTGGGAGTGCAGAAGGCATAGGGATATCTTCAGACTTGATCAGGGATGTAATCGACTATAATATCAATATCTAATCCTTCCTCCTCCCTTAGGCCTTCCCATGGAGATGTATTTATACTTCTCCAAATTAGTTTTTTCAATTGGGAAACAGTTGGGTCACAGGCTATAGTAGGCGGGTATCCTTTCAAACCCGTAAACACCACCTGAATTAAGGGAGATTATATATATTTTTAATGTTTTAACACATATACATAGGTTGGTATAGGCTAACCCGTGTGTACACGTGCTTTAGATAGGGCATAATCGCGTATGGGATTTAAAACATTATTTTTTAGAAAATCAACCAAGTCTAGTAGGGAAGGGTTGCCCTAGGCCATATCATAAAGCATCAAATCTACCAAGGGTGGTAAATGGTGCTATAACACTCATGAAAGGAGGAAGATTTCCCCACCAAAATCCCTTGATTAGTGGATTTGGTTCCCAATACTAGGAATTTGCATTAAATGGCAGGGAACACATTCCTAGATTTTCTCAATCATTGGAGCTCCACAATCTATGTCATAATTCCAATAGATTGTTGATTTTTTTATTTAATATTGATCCTCTTGTAGTAGTCCCTAAATTATCTCCTCCTTCAAATCTTCATAATCTGCCCAATATTCTCACAATATTCCACAAAAATAAATAATATTAGGCACAAATATGCAATTATTCATAAACCTTCCTAATGAACGTATTAAAGTTAAAAATACATTATCTAATGCAAAAAGAGAGGTTTAATGTGTTGAAGGATGGTCAGATGGGCCTTAATTTATGTTTAATTTAGAGGCATGGGCCTTAATTTATGTCTAATTTAGAGGCCCATCATACCCCCTGCTGAAAGTGTTTCTCATCCTCTGAGCAACTTAGTGACCTCATTGTGCCTCATTCATGGCCCTGGTGGCCTCTCTCTTGTGCATTCCTCAATCCTTTCTCTTAAGAATCTTGGTTGTAAGTTCTGCAAGGACAAGCACAAAAATGTAGTTGTTCTTTTCATGATTGTTTAACAATCTTTCAAGGAAAAAACATAACTTTCCTCTTTGCAAGTGAACTATATTGGCTTGTAAATCCATTTCATTCATATCCTTTCCCTTTAAACCTTCATTCCATTTTCACTCATTTTTCCAAAACTGTTTGTGCATAGAAAAAATCATAGTGTTTCTTAAGACCATTAGCCTGCCTTCTTCTCCTTATTCAAGATGGGTTCTTGAATAGTTTTCATCTTGGCAAGGTCTTCCACATCCTTTTCAAACCTTCTGCTACCTTGTTCCACCATCTAGACACCTATGAAACCTTCAAAATGCCTTTAGATGTGAACTAAGATACCCTGTAGTAATTCTAGTAAAAACTACAGGAAACCCTGTTAAAACTACATGAAACCCTATTAAAACTACAAGAAACCATGTTTAAACCTATTTTGAGAAGAAATGATAGTCTGAGCCTAGGGTAGACCCTCAACTTGACTTTCATGCCTTTCTCCCGTTTCTATAACATCTTTTAGGTCTTGGACAAAAGCTATAAAGAGATTAGAGACCTCTTGGAAAGCCTCTTTTCATTACTACAATTTGAGTTCTATTTTGATGGTTAATGCCTTATTTCCTTTTGTTGCTTTCTTCTCTCCTTTTTTTCTTTTTTTTTTTTCCTAGACAATTGCCTAATGGCCTTGGAGTTTTCTGTTTTGATTAGGTCTCTCTTAGGCACTGCCATTTTTTGTTTTAGCACCATTTGTTCCTTTCTTCCTTCTTGTAGCAACATTTTGTTTTCTTGTAGCAGCCATTCCTTCTCTTTCAGAGTCTTCTAACTGTATGGGAGTGATGAGAAATCATGTAGAGGGTTTGGAGGATGATGCTAGGGCTCAAAGGGAGTAGTGTAGGTTTGTGAAAATGGAGAGGATGTGCTCTGTGATTTTTTTTCATGAAATTTTTAGGGTGGGACAAAATGTAGGGTTTGTTCTTGGAAAATATCAATTTTTTCTTATGAAATGGGATGGATGAATGATGGATAAATAGTGGATATGAAGTGGATGCAGGGATTGGAGTGTTGTGGTGACTTGGACTTTGCAGAAGTTTTTTGTTTTAAGTGTTGACCCCATTCCTCGAAATCAACTAGGATAATGCGGTTGAGACTACTGACCCATCCTTAGCTTATAAAACCTCATCTCTCATGCATTGACAACAAATTTCTAACTATAATATGATCAAGAGAAGAGGTAAAGAATATTTCATACCTGTACCTACCTAATGGTTGTTGGAGAGGCATGCATGCTATTGCTGAGTTGATGATCGATCACTTCTTCCCTAGAGGTGTTAATTTTCTTTGCTTGCTTTTGCACAGGTCTTCATAACTTACTGATTATTTGACTGATAAGGTTTTTGTGTGCAATTTTCTTTCAAGTGTTCAATATTTTGATGTTGGAGTGGATGGAATGCTTCCTAAGGAGGGTGTTCCCCCTTTTCAATCTTCAGAAATGGCTCCATGTTGCTCAAGGTGGCTAGATATTCTACTGTGTGAGTGAAAAAAAATGATGTTGAAATTTGTTGTAGCTGTGCAGGCCTCTTACAAGAAGAATCATCTTCATGTAGTAGTCATTTAATTCCTCTTCAAGACCTCATTGATACATGTGGGATTGATGTAAAGTCATAAGAAGAATAATGACAGGGTTAAAATCATCAAGAGGTGGTGGAAAAGTTTATGACAAATTGTTTTCTTTTTTCATGTAAGGTAGAGCAGAATTTGAAGATGGATTTTAGTTTGATGGAGTGGATGAGTGATGAAAGTGGCGTTGGAGGACCTATATCAACCTTCCCTAAAGAATACATGACCTTTTTACCTATTTCTCAATCATATTGCCTCTTGTAGCTTCTTCTCGGCCATCCGATAGTACTACAGGATCTTCCTATAGTAATTCAGGACGACCTCTTGTAGAGTACTTGTTTTGTCCATATCTCCCAAAAGATAGAATGGATTGACCTAAAGTTTTCTAAGTATGTTTCCATCATCCTTATGAACCTCCCCATAAACAATTTTGGCCAATGGATGCACGAATCTCGAGAAAAAATAAAAAATTGCTGAAGTTGATGGAGGTCGATTTCTCGAAAATCGTGCACTGAAATTTGCTGGAATCTCTTTATCATGTTACCATAATCCATATGCATCTCCAATTGAAACATTTTGGCAAATGGATGCATTTTATTCAAGATATGACAAAAATAAATTTATGTTCTATGCATTCCTGTTTCCTGTAGTAAAATAGAGCATTCCTGTAGTATTTTAGGAAAGCGAGGAAAATGAGTGGTAAAAGCTTGGGAATGATGAGTGGATGGTGGAAATAGATGAGGGTAATGGATTTGCATGTCCTTGGTCCTTCTGGAGTGTTTGAGAAAAGGAGGAAAAGGTCCAAGTTTGACTAGAATTTTGACCAATTTTTCTTTTCTTTGGTGCCAACTTGTTTTTGTTGCTTGCAAATGTTGGAGAGAATCTACATTCATCAAAGAGATACATGGAGCAAATATTTTTTTATTTTTTCCCTTTTTTTCTTCTAGGTCTACTAGCCGCCTCAATGAGGTTTTCAACTAGTAGGTTTTCCTAGTCGCCCCAAAGGAGGTTTTCTCCTAGGATCTTTTATTTTTCTCTATTTTTGTCTTTTTTCCAACCCATTGATTACCTCATGGAGGTTTTCAATCAATGAGACAATATTAGGCGCCTCAAAGGAGGTTTTCACCTGAGATTTTTGTTTTTTCTCTTATTTTTCATTTTTATTTATTTATTTCTACCCTAATCTACTTGAAAAGCTAGATCACTTTCAAGTATAATAATGCTTCAAATGGAGCCATGTGCACATCAAGATGATAGACAAACTGATGTGTAGGTTTGAAATGTATTCTTTGACATGTACCTGGATGTAAGAGACCGAATGCTTTTATTTTGACGATATCAAGCATAGTTGAAGAAGGGAGTGTTGTTGCAACTTAGTGACTTTCTGGAACCAAAATTCAATATAACTTTGATGCCCTTAGTTTGATTACTTATTTGGATCATTCTTCATGTTCTCTTCTACCATGACCTTAAAATCTTCCTCTTTTTTTTTGTTTTTTCTCTTGAATACGTGGAGGATTTGATGGTAACCACGAGGGAGATTTTTCAATCTCTGATTTTGATGTCTGCTCTTCATCAAGTGCAACCCATGATTCTTTGGTCTTCTTTTTTGAATCTTCTTTTTCTGCATGTGGTCCTTCAATGATATCAAGAGAATCTCTTTTTTGCAATACTCTTCCTGAGTTATGGTGAATACCATTTAGCTCAAGAGGAGATGTTTCGAAGTGTTGTACCTCAGCATTGTAAGTGGGTTGAGCTACTTCAATGTGTGAGTTTGGAAATGGTGGTACAAGTAGTTGAGTGGGAGTGGATATTTGAGATGGATGTGGTTGGGGTTGTGGTTGTGGTGGAAGTGGATGGTAGGGATAACATGGAGTTGGGTGTGGAGGATATTGAGGAAAATATTGAGGATATTGTGGATGGATCCCATAAGTTCCTTGCCAACCTTGTTGCCAATATTGGTTTTGGGGTTGAGATGGCCAATGTTTCCAAGGAAAGGGTGTGTTCCAATTACTTTGAGATGGATGTGCACAAGCTTGAAATTGTGAATTAGGTTCTTGCATCATATCAGGTTGAATAGGTTGACATGGTCCTCTTGGAGCTACATAACATAGCTGTATTGGCAATTGACTTGCTCCATTGTCCTCTTGGTAAAATTCCTTCAACCTTGGTAATGAGGGGAAATATTTAATAGCATGTGATTCTGCATGGACAACATAAATATTAGCATCTTATTTTTCCTCATCTTGCCTTCTTAACATTTCTACTTGTTTGGTTAGATTGCTAAGAATTTTTGTTTTAAAATCATTAAACAAACTTCCAAGTTTAGCTTGACTTACCAATCTTGATGTTGATTAACTTTCTCTCGCCCTTCCTCTTGATATGTGTTTGCATGTTTCAAAAATTTATTCAAATGATAATTGGTATACATCACCTCTACTCATGAGATCAAGAATATCAATCCACTCATCCCTAATTGTTCTAAGTAAGAGGGTTTTTAGTGTGTCGGATCCTAAATAATGTAGTTTTGCCCTCTTAACATTATACATGAACCTCTTTATTAGATCCTCTAGACTCTCATCTTATTTTTTGTTCATTATAAGGATTTCTTCTTTAAGATCATGATCTTTATATTTTTCTAGAATTTTTTTTTTCATATCATTCCATGATCTTATTAAATTAGTCCTTAAACTCATGAACCATTTAAGAGATATATCCTTCAATGTTGTCGGAAACAATCTCAATTTTTGAGTGTTTAACAAGTAACCATAAGATCTACAAATAATTTCAAATTCAAAGAGAAAGGTTTCCGGATCCTCTGACCTCATACCATGGAAGTTTGGAAGAAAAGATGGAGGGATGTTCTTCATATGCACATTGATCTCAGTATCTTGAATGGAAAATCCAATAGGATCTTCGTCATTATCATCATCTCCATCCATTTCGTCTATCTTCTTTCACATCTCTTCTTCTTCTACCTACAAAATTGGATGGTGGTGCGGCTCTTACTGCACCACAAGATCAAATGGGGGGGTGGGTTGGTGTTGGAGGTTTTTTTTTCTTATGATTGAATGAAAACACTAATGCAATGCACTTTTCTATTTTAAAATGAAATATTCCTAATGCAATTTTTTTTTTTTTACAAAAAGTTAAAATCAATGAATCAGCCAGGGAAGAAAACAATGTATACTTTGACACCTCCTCGGCAACGGCGCCAAAAACTGATGACCCTCAGAATTGCAACAAGAATGTTGCAACTCCCAAGGCTACCAACTTTAATTATAAATCTGGGGTTCATACAAACTTAAGAGGTATCAGCACTATATGTGCAACATATAATGGATCCTTCCTTTTCTCTCATGATGTAATGGAGTGCATGTAATGAAATCAAATCTTAAGCTATCTGCAGAAAATGAAATGCTCGAAATGGAAACCTTAACCTATTGCAAGAAAGAAAATACTAGGAAAGAAACATATTATAATTGCATAAAATAAAGATCATGAACTAAATTTCAACCATTATATTTCAAAGAGTTTAGATCCATTAACAGGGTTCATTGGATGTGGCAATCAAGAAAATCATCATTGTATTATCTAATTCATAAATTTTTCCATTACCCCAAATTGCTTAAATGTTAGTCCTAAGTGGCCTTTAGTCTTCCCTAATCATTGATTTAGAGCTTAGGGGTATTTATTCAACCCTAAGGGACAATAACCAAGATTTTTGAGCGTATCTAGGCAAGTATATGCATGTTGGAAGGCTACTACATGAAACTACAAGATGTTCCATATTTACTACAGGAAGTTATAATTCATTAAATGACCAAGAAAATAAAATCCAAATTGGATGGTACAAATTTTTGTATTGACTAGGATGTCTTAGGTCTCTATTCCAAGTGGAATCACTCAAAAATATCTCTGTTAACCCATGTTAAAAAATAGTAGAAAATTACTAGTCTTAAATCTAGAAATTCGAGAACTAGTGAGCTAGTAAATCTATCAAATGCCTAACCTAATCAAGTGAAAATGAAATGGGTTAATTTTTTTTATTAACTAGAATGTTTTTGTGATCTAATGAAAGTGTAACCAACTCGATTGAAGCTCGTTAGCATGCTCTAAAAAATAGTAGAAATTTACTGTTATTTGCCACAAAGGAGTTCCAGAAATCTAGATTTGAGAATAAGAAAACTAATCCAAGTAGCTCAATGATTACTATGACCTTCCAAATATTTTCCAACGATGAAATGATTCTTTTGATCCTTCAAAAGAACTTACATCAACCATTTAACTCAATACTACAATAAGAAATCATTAATACTAAATGCAGAAATAGAAAGAAATAAGAACAAGAGATGCATGTGAATAAGTAGTGAAAAGAAGAAAAGAAAATGGTACAAAAGGGCTCTGAGGCTCCTGGGATGGCCAAGCCCAAGGAAACTCAGAGTCCTATGACAAACACCAATATTTATAAGCTGAACATGTCACCAATCTTCATTATTTCCATCAATACAATTACATCCCTGCAAGAAATTATAATGGAGCTGCAAAAATACGAGTTCTCTCCACAAGAAGACTAATAAAAATATATCGCTAGAGGAAAATTTGATTTGGTACTTATACAAAATGATTAGAAATCATTCCCCATGAAAGGAGGAATATTTCCCCACCAAATTCCCTTGCTTAGTGGATCTGGTTCCCAATACTAGGAATCTGCATTAAATGGCAAGGAACACATTCCTAGATTTTCTCAATCATTGGATCTCCACAATCTATGTCATAATTCCATAATATATTGTTGATTTGTTATTTAATATTGATCCTCCTCTAGTAGGGAGAAAGTCCATAAATTATCTCCTCCAAATCTTCATAATCTGCCCAATATTCCACAAAAATAAATAATATTAGGCACAAATATGCAATTATTCATAAACCTTCCTAATGAACGTATTAAAGTTAACAATACATTATCTAATGCAAAAAGAGAGGTTTAATGTGCTAAAGGATGGTTAGATGGGCCTTAATTTATGTTTAATTTAGAGGCATGGGACTTAATTTATGTCTAATTTAGAGGCCCATTACTCACTTCATTCAGTGAAGGCTACTTATTTAGCCAGTGAGGTAGCACAGGTCTTCATTTGAGATATACTGAGGTTGCATGATATTTCGAAGAATATTATGTCATACATGGATGCTAAGTTCACTTCCAGGTTTTCGAAGGAGTTATTTGCTTGTTTGGGTACAGAATTGGTCTTCAATACAACTTATCATCCACAGATAGATGCATAGAAAAAGAGTGTCAATAGGATCCTGGAGGATATGTTGAGGATGTATGTGATGGATCAACAATGGAAGTGGGAGGAGTATCTTCCACAGGATGAGTTTTCTTACAGCAATGGTTATCAGGAGTCACTAAGGATGAGTCCATTTGAGGCACTCTATGGCAGAGTTTTAATACTCCCATCAACTAGAGTGATCTAGTGAACAGGGTGTTGATAGGATTGGACATGTTGGCAGAGATGGAACAAGAAATGCAGGTCATCAAGAAGAATCTAAAGGCAGCATAGGGAAGGAAAAATATTTATGCATACTAGCACAGGGAATGTAAGGAGTTTCAGGTTGGGGAGTGTGTGTACTTACACATCAACCCCAAGAAGAGCTCCTTAAGGATTGGGTCATGTGCGAAGTTAGCACCTCAGTATTGTGGGCCTTTTGAGATCTTTGAGAGGATTGGACCAATGGCCTACAGACTTGCACTGCCTCCAACAATGAAATTCCATGATGTTTTCCATGTTTCATTACTTAAAAGATATGTAAATGATGTTGATCATGTGATTAATTGGTCTGTATTGTAGGTGGAGCCAAAAGGGGAATTCCAGTCAAAGCCTCGGTGCATATTGTAGTGGGAACAACTCATGCTCTAGAATAGAGCAATCTAGCAAGTTAAATTTTAGTGGAAGCACCTTGGGCTTGATAAAGCTACATGGGAGATGGTTGATCATATGTGGGTTATGTATCCTTCATTGTTTGTCGATTGAGGCAAAGCAGTTTTGGTATATGTGCATATTTATGTATGGTTGATATTGTAAATACCGCAATGAGCTATGTTATAAAGCTCTAATAAGCGGTATGGTTGTCATGTTGTCATGTTTTTCACGATGATTTTTTATTTCGAGCAGGTTGTTCATTGCAAATATTGTAACGAGTTGGGTTATAAATCTCCATGGGTAGTATGTTTTGGTTTTTCATTGGTTTTGTAGGTTGTAGGTGTCATTGAACACCGAGGATGGTGTTCCCTTAATGGGGAGGGATCTATAATAGCCCCAGGTTAAAATTTCATGTAATAAAGTTAATAAAGGAAAAATAAGAAAACGTCATGGGAAACATATTCCAAGTTGAATGTTGGGAAAAGTATCCCAGTGGGCATCACTTGTTGTTATGGCTTAGGGGAAATTGGCAAAGGCAATGGAAAAGGCTTTGAAAAGAAAAAAAGGAATTATTGTTATTTATTTTATGAAAATAAAGGAAAATACAAGAAAAGGGAGGTGAAAGGTCATAGGTTGCATGTGAGAAGGAAATTGAAGGAAAATAGAGAGAAAATGAAGAAATTAGGAGCATCAATAATAAAAAGACATCAGAGCATCAGTTTGGGGCCTTTTGTCAGTTGAGTTTTGGAGTTAGTCTGAGAGAGGAGAAGAGAACCAAGAGGAGAAGGAAAGCAAGCAAGAAAAGGAAGGACAAGGAAAACAAGGATCAAGCAAGGAAAGGTTGTATCAATCAGTGTCGGCGAGAATACTTGCAGGTAACAAGTTGCATGTATGATTTCCTAGCTAGTTTTTGCATGCATGGTATATGCATGTGTATATTTGGTTTAGTTTTTGTCATTAGCATGGGTTTTGTTGGGTTTTGAAAATGGTTTTATCCTTGCCTTGCCATTTCCAGGTAGCCACTGTGTGATGGGATTCATTCTTGGTTGAGATTTCGATTGCCGGAAGGTTTTGGATCCATGTGAGGTGGTCTCAGGAAAATCCCAAGGGTTGGGGGTGGATATGGTTTTCTCTGAGAAGCCCTCAATAAGTGGGTGGAGATAGGAAAATTCCTCAAGGGATGGTGAAGGAATTATGAGGCATCAAAGCTCGGTTTGGTTTTGTGACCTCGGGACCAGTTTATGTGAGATCATGATAGTGTGAGGCTGGAGGTGGTTTAACCTCTCGATTCCCTTTGTTTTTTTTGGATTGGTTTATCCCATGAGATCCCACATTCATGATTGAAATGTGGCATGGGGATGATTGGTTGAAAGAAATATTTAGTTCATCCCAATCTATGCTCAGGTGTTACGTGGAAGTCCCTGACTTGGTTGGATTTTGCATATGGTTAATAAGAGCTAAGTTCCTTTTGTCTTTATGAGTCAATGTACTTGTTATTATGTGGATTTAATGGTTGTTCTATCATTGTTGATTATCTAGTTATATTCAGGTTATAAGAATGGTTTTATGATAAATTTAAGTATGCCATTTATCACATTTTAGTTGATGAATGACTGGTTAATGAATGCGTTACCTAATTAGTATCATGGCAGTTATTGTGAGAGGGAAGTATTCCTTCTTGGTAAACCATAGATAAGTTTCAAGTCTTTATGTTCATATATGCATTCATGACCTGTAGGTTGCATGTTCTCAATGTGTTTGACAGAATGGATGTCATGGTTAGATCGGGTTAGATCAAGTCCTTGAGTAAGTTTTGTGTTAGAGGCTTTTTCTATATGTTATTTATCATTTCTAGAAGTCTCATTAAGTTCTAGGCAGAGATTTGCATCCTAGCCCTAAAAAAGTGGCTTAAATCTCGCGGTCGGTGGCACAAGACTGCCTGAAAAAGACGACAATCACTAGGAAGCTAGTCTATGGGAGCAACTGAAGGGTTACAGGCACTTGGAGGCCTTGTCATGGAGCGAATGGGGGTCTCGATCACTGAAAAAAGAAATTTATCTCAGGGGTTGGAAACTTGGAATTGTTGGTTAGTTCCTAGAGATCCTGTAGCACATGAGGGAAGTTAGTAAGGCCTTTTTATGTCAGCTCCATTTCCTTAAGGTCATCTAGGAGGTTAATTCATGTCACAGTAGCCCCTCATCTCATGTTTACCCTAAGAAAGTCAGTGAAAGTCGGTAGATATGAGAGGAGGCGTGTTACAGTGATGGTGTAAGGTCCATAGCAGAGTGCTCGAAGCTTCTGATAGGCCCATGCAAAGCATTCGTTATGAAAATGAAACCAAACCTTGTCTCCCTCTTGAAACTTATGTGGAACTTAGTGTTGATCATGAAATTGTTTGTATTTATTATTGGCCTTGTGAAATATATCATAAACTTGTTGGTGGATGCGCTGAATTTGGTCAACAAATTTAGTGGCTTTTTTTGCTTCAATTTGAACATGTGCAGATTCCACCTATATAGTTGTAAGGGACAATGAAACATCAATGGGACACAATGGTTGAAATCCTAGGCGCACCTAAAAGGGGCTATGGCTAGTTGATATATGGAGATATTTCTTATAGTTTTATTGGACATAGGGGAGACTGTCATCCCATGTTTAGGGATGCTTGTAGTTGTACATGTGTAATATATTCATGATCATCCTACTGACAACCTATGTCTAAACACTAGTATAGGAGTGGAAGGATGTTAGCTTGGTGAGATTAGTGTCCAACAATGACCAAAGGCTCGACCAAAATGCACTTAGGAACCTACTATCCCAATCTAATATAATTATCTGCAGGATCCCAAAGTGTACTCAAACGTGTTCAGAAAAAATCTTGGCAATGGACACTATTGTGATACTCTTCTTGTAGGCAATGAATATGGCCATATTATAAAATCTATCAATGACCATAAACACATGGTAGTTACCATGCTTGGTAGAAGGAAGGCTAGATATATAGTCTATGGAGATGGATTCCCAAGGTCAAGTAGGAGTAGGCAAAGGGGTGTACAAGCCTTGCTTCTTAAAGGTTGGTTTGGAAATGGCATAGGCAGTGAAGGACCTAATATATTTGCATACATCTTGTCAGAGTTTTGACCAATAAAATACTTTTGTGATACCACCACTGGCTTCTCCATGAAAAATTGTCTTGTTACCCAACTTTGATGTGCCTCCTAGATCAACTTGGAATGCTCGCTTGAAGGAACGAAAAGGTGTCCTAGGTAGGACAATAGTCCATCCTGAAGGTGGAAGTATAGAACTAGAATTTTGGTAATCAACATCTTGTAGGTGGTAGTGAATTTTGAGTCAATATTATATAGTTGTGTCCATACATAGGTCTCGTTCACACAAGAGTTGGGAACTTTGTTCAGTGCCACAATCGGGTGCCAACTGAGGTAATCTGCAACGTAATTGGTTATACATTTCTTGTATTTAATGTTCAAGTGGAATTGTTGGAGATATGTGGACCATTTCTAGTGGTGATCATTCTGTAACTTCCCCTATGTCTGCATAATTTGAAGAGATTGGTAATCCATGTGGATGATCGTCCCTTTCCCCATAATATAATGTTTCCATTTCCGGTAGGCCTATACAATGGAATACATATCCTTATCATAGGTGGGGTATCACAGACCGTATTAGAGAGTGTCTCACTATGATAAGCCACTAGATTCCCTTGGTGAGTGATGACTACACCAATAACATAGTTGGAGGCATATGTCTTAATCTCTAATGGTTGTTGCAAGTTTTGAAAGGTGAGGACTGGTGTAAATTAAAGGCGTTGTTTTAGTTCAATGAATGCCATCTGTTGTGACTTAGACCAACAAAAACTTCACTTTTGCTCGACCATTGGTAACTTGGATCAAGGGCCATGTGATATGAAAGAATCCCAACAAGAATGTTCAATAGAAATTAGCAAGGCCCAAGAAGATGCAAAGATTTGTTAGAGTTTCCAGGGCCGACCAATCTTGAATGACTTGGATCATAGCTAGATCCACATGCACACCTTACTCATCAATAATGTAACCTATATATTGGACCTTGGCAATGCCAAAGGAGAATTTTCCAACTTAGCACATAGCTTGTGTTGTTGCAGAGTTTGAAGGACCTACCAAATATGTTGCAAGTTCTCTACCCAAATTTTACTCAAGATGAGGATATCATCCAGATATACAACCATGAATGAGTTGGTGAAAGGTTGCAAGATGTTATCCATCAACCTCATAAAATTTGTAAGGGTATTTTTCAAACCTAAGGGCATGACCAACCACTCAAAAAGACCCTCCTTGGACTTGAACATAGTCTTCCACACATTTATGGGTTCTATTAGAACTTGGTGATAGCCAGAATTCAAGTTAATATTGTTGAAGTACTTGGTCCCCTTGAGCTGGTTAAGAAGGTCATTAATCCATGGAATTAGGTATATGTTCCTCACTATGTTTTTGTTTAGAGCCTGATAATCAATGCAGAGTCTCTATGTCGCATCTTTCTTCTGCACGAGTATGATTGGGCTCCCATAGGGTGAGTAACTTAGTCATATGTGCCCCTTTTTGTATTAGATCCTGTATCTGCTACTTGATTTCCTCGTTTTTCATAAGAAAATGACGGTAGATTGACCCAATAGGTAGAGGTGTGCCATGGGTTAGGTCAATTGAATGTTTGACCTGACAGTGCAAATGCACTGCCATGGATGAGGAGAAGATGTCCCTATACTCTTCCATGACCTTATCCACTTGTCATTGCTGCATGGAGGATCCCTTTCTAGAGACCATGGATGTGGCCATGATCTTCCCCTTACTTTAAGAGTGAATAAGGAAGAAAATAAATTTCATAGTTTGGGATATGATCTTATTGAATTACTTAGTAGAGGACAAAGAAATGGAAATAAGTGAGGCCACCTTTGGTATCTTGTATAATTTTATGCCCAAAGTAATAATAACAGTATAAGGTTTGGACACATATATAGCATGATGCTTCCACAAGTATGGTTAGCCTAATAAAACATCACAAACTACAAGGAGAGCAACATCACAAAATACCTTATCCGTGAAAGGCTTGATGTTGCAGGGCATGCGACAATATTAGTTGAAGCAGAGATATCGCCCTTGGTGGAGCCACCCAATGGTGTATGGTTGTGAGTGTGGCATTTTCAACATGCCCAACTACTTAACAACCTTTGTTGAGATGAGGTTATTTTGACTCCCAATATCAACAATGAAACTCAGTGGTGCACCCTTCACCCATGTTTGGGAGTGGAAGAGACGCTCACCTTCCTCCAGATATTTAGGCTCACTTTGTTGGACCTTGGTGGTGGAAATGGTGGCACATTGTTCTGCATTAATGATTTGTTTCCCCTTGTTGGGTTCTGGTTCAAATTCAAAACCTACATCTGAATATGAAGCTTTTGGCTTAACCACCAGTGACTACTTTGTGTGACATTCATTTGTATTCTGAGTGAGGCTCTTGTGGAACTCACACCACTTTCCCATTCATTTATTCGTCTTCCCATTATTATTATTTTCTTATGTCTTTGATGGGTTGTCCTAGAGTGTTCCTCCTTGAATATGTCCTTTGTTCTGCGATTTGGGGCTTCCCTTGCCCTGCTTTGGATATGCAAATCCAAAGTCTTACTTCTTCTATTTACTTTTTTTCTTGATTTTGATAGCATATCGATATGTTGCACCAAGCGAGGAGATCTCCTGGAACTCCATTTCTACCTGGATTTATTTGTGCATACATCCATGATACTTGAGAACCAAATGTCACCAAAATTCCTTAATACCCAACTTCATGCACAAGGTATGAAACATATTAGTGAACTCTGGAACTTCTTGTTCCCCTTCTTGTCGTAGTGTGGTCCATTTTATGTACCTGTAAGAGATCTAAGAGGGTGTGATTGAAAATAAGGGGGATTCCTCCATGGCCCTTTTGTCACGATAAGTTTCCCACTAGTCCTTGACATGGGGGGTGCCCTTTAGGAGTGCAAAAGTAATCTTTTCTCTATCAGAGAAATTATGGACTAAAAAATATCCTTCTAGCAAATTTAATCATTTATGCAGATCATATGAATCTATCCATCCTTCAAATATAGTAATATCAAATTTCACTTGTTCCTTGAAGGGGGCGTGCCTCCGAAGTGGTTGCTAGGATATTGGCATATGCCAAAGGACCTGGGAAAATTATAAATCATCTCATTTCTTTGTCACATGAGGGATTCTTCAAGAAATAATTTGATAAGATCTCGTGTTCCCTCATATTTCATTTCTTCTACAATGGGAGGTCATTGGGGTCGGCGAGGACGATCTTGCAATGGCTCAAGCAATTCGAGTCCCAACTCTTTTTACCTAGACCTTGTTGGGGACATGCACAAAAAAAGAAGAGAAAGATCAAACCACTATGATACCACTCATACAAATATAATAAGAGAATAAAATGAAATACATATTTAAAATCAAAATAAAGATATACAATGAATTTGAAATTCGATTAATAAATAGAAATGTTGAAACTATTTACATGTAGAATGAAAGCAAACTAGTTCGAACAGTGGTAGATTATATATGAGAAGAGATGTGATGGCTAGACACCTTCTAAACTGTGTTACAATGAGGCTCAAATGCCTTTTTTTTCTTTCAGGAGTTCCTCCGAGGATTTGTCCTTTGTTCTACGATTTGGGGCTGCCCTTATCCTACTTTGGATTCACAGATCTAAAGTCTCACTTCTTTTGTTTAAATTTTTGCTCGATTTTGACAGCATATCGACATGTTGTGCCAATCGAGGAGATGTATAGGAACTCCATTTATGCCTAGATGTATCTGTGTAGGTATCCACAGTACTGGAGCATTAGATTTCGCTCAGAGTCCTTGACACCCAACTTTGTGGTATGAAACATATTTGTGAACTCTGCCACTTCTTGGTCCATTTCCTACCATAGTGTGGTCCATTGTATGTACTTGTCTTCGTAGCTTCCAACAGAGTAGTATTATTCCTTAACAACATCCCTAAAATAGTTCCAAGAGGGTGCGACTGCAAATAGGGGGGATTCCTCTATGGCCCTTTTCTCAGAGAAATTTTTTCACCATTCCATGATATGGAAAAGTAATATCTTCTCTATCAGAGAATTTATGGACCAAAAGATATCCTTCGAACAAATTTAACCATTTATCTAGAGCATATGCATTTATTTGGCCTTTAAATATAGGAATATTGAAGTTAACTTGTACCTTGAAGGGGTCGACACCTTTGAAGTGGTTGTTGGATGAAGATGCATCACCTATTGGTATCCGCCGAAGGATATGGGATAAATTATCCATCATCTTGTTCCTTTATCGCTCGAGGGATTTTTCAAGCAACAATATGATAGGATCTCATGTCCCTCGCCTTTCTTTTCTTCCTCCCTGCGAAGTTGTCAAGGTCGGCGAAGATAGTCTTGTAAGGGCTCAAGTAGTTCGAGTCCCAACTCCTTATACCCCAACCTCATTGGGGACCTGCACATAAAAACAGAGAAAACATACCGCTCTGATACCGCTGATCTAGATTTATGAAGGGAATGAAATGAAATACAAATTTAAAATCAAAATATAGAGATACAATGAAACAAGACTTCAATTAATAAGTAGAAATGCTAAAACTATTTACATGCATAATGAAAGCAAATAGCTTGAACTATGGTAACTTATCTCTTAGAAGAGATGTGATGGTTATGCTTCTTCTGAATTGTGTTGCAATGAGGCTCAAAATACTTTTTTATCATGAAGAAATAAAGAAAAGCCTTAAAAATTCAAAACCCTAACTCTAGGAGATGAAGTGCCAAAGGCTTATGGACCTTGATGGGGTAAGTTCGAACATCAACTTCTTGAGGTCATAACTTTGGTATATGATCTTTGTTTGGCGTGCACAATAGCCCATTAGAACGGTATATCCAAGAAGAAAAAATTTCAACTGCAAACAATTGTAAAAGACTCATGTTGGCCCATTTTCCCAAAAACACCATTTAGGGCCTCAAACGACTTTAGAAGTTCGGGGTTTGAAACTACCAAAAATAGAGAACTACCAAAATAAGAAAATTATGCAATGACCCAGTGGAATAGGTGGGTGGCGACCAATATCCACTTGGATCAACAGTTTAACAACTATGATCAACTATTAGAAGATCATATTGTCTCATGTCCTCAACCATGAATAATTCAAGAATGAAGAATTGTGAAAAGGCATTATAAACTAGAACAAAGACATAATTTTTTTATGCTTCAAGGACAAAGCATTTTAAATGGGGTGTGTAATGTAATGAACATAACTATATAACTATATAAATAGAAAAATATCAATATTAATAAATAATAACATCAATAACAATTAATAATAAATAAAAGGACATGTCCTATCTAAAAGACATGACCTATTAACCATTGCGACTAGTCATTGTTATAAGCACATTGTCACATGGTAATGTATTTTATATTTTATTCAATATAATATTTTTATCTATATCGATTTTTTTACGCTATCCAGATCCTATTTATTTTGTATATTTTGTTTATGAACCAACTTATTCATGTGATATTCAAGAAATAAAGTTGTTAATTTCTATTCATAGGAATGCATGCATTATATTTGATCTATTTGATGGCCTAAGGGTGAAGATTGAGATCGTTTATAGGGAGAAAAGGATGATGGAGCTTCTTCTCATATTTATTGTTCCTCACCAAGGGATTCATTTGTAAGGAGGTTACCCTCCCAAAGAAACTCATGTATGTTGTTGTTCAAATATTTGGGTTGTTAGGTCCACATATTTTGATTTTTATTTTTCCTTGGATGAGACTGTTGTTGCTCCTACATATTTATGTTGATTTTAGAGATGAAACCTTAATCCACTTGAAGTGATTAATTCAATTTTTGTTTCGAGTTTTTTGATGGCCATATTCATGGAAATGATTTCACTTGAAAGATAATTAATCATAGTCTAATTATTGAAAAAATATTTAGTTATTCAAAGTTTTCGCTGAAAAACTTCTAAGAGATATTTTTCTAATTTCACCTTATTAAATATTCTTATAAAAGTGAATACATTATTTTTTTTCTCTCAGCTTTAACAATAAATCATCCCAAAGCATTTATGATAAGTAGTAAATATTTATCGTCCCATAAAATACGGAGAAAATATCATAACTTAACCTACATATGAATAACTTAAATAACTTAAAGAATATCATATTTGAGGTTGAAGTCAAGTAATAATGATTAAATATATTCCTCTCAAACCCATGAAGAACCACCATCCCCTTGTAAATACGAGACCCCTATCTCGTTTTAGCTCACATGGAAAAATATTACAAACCTCTACCATAGAAAAGAAGTTGTCAATGACGTTCCAACACAATATTCTTGTCCTTTTGAATTCACTCGTCCACCATACATACTTGTTAACTTAACCAAAGCTTAATAAAAGACAACTTTGTTTGTTGACCCAACGTGAAAATAGGTTACCTTGTATATTAGGTCCATTTTTTTACAAAACAAAATAAAATTGTTTAATAAATTGACTTTTACTAATATTACATTAATGATACTCAAAACTACAACATCTTCATTGATTTTTGTTTTTGTAGGCTTCGTCAATAGATTTCTATTAATGATCAAATATATTATAATGATAGCTCTTCATACACCAAAAAAAGAATCTTGGGATATCATGTCTTCAACCAAGGGTCACTGCATAGACACCATCGTTACCAGAGGTCAAAGTTACCAGGATGAGATTACCTTGAGCCAATGCAAAACGAGGTAACTATAGCAAAAATGTTTACAGACCAACTGCTTTCTTTTGAATCTGAAACAAACCCAGACGAAAGTACAAAAAGGTTTTCCACAATGACATCATCAACCCACTAGCATATTTGTCAATCCATTATAACATGGCACAAAGAAACATATAATAACCAATAATAAAAACTAGTGTGATACCCTTGGTGGATTGTTAGTCCGATATGATGACGACAAAGAGAGGAGAGGAGTTTTCCTGAGGAGAGATCCCAACAGGAGTATTAATGACTACGGGAACCTCCTGCTACTCATTTGATTTAGATACAACAAACCACTCTACCCTAGCTAGCATGGCCACAATGTCATCCAAGTTGTAACGAATGTCCCATATAATTATCGTGATCTCCTCCTAACCTGTAAACAACTTGTAATTGTTGACTTTCTTATCACGAATGACCATACTTAATAGTGTTTCCAATTGACGGTGCAAAGAGATAGAATGGAGGAAGTGAAGCCTTTGCTTGCGGAATTTCCCTAGATCAGGAACCCACTTGAGGTTATTACCTCCAATCTTAGAATCATAAAAGTATATGTAGTCCCCAAACTCCTTTGCCTCTAGGTGAAGAATTTCATTCCTCACTTCAAGAGGAACTGAGTCGAAGTGGGTGGCCACGGACTCGCATCCAAACAAATGTCAGTGAGGTGAAGAAGATGAACTTGGTGCACCACCATGACGGCTAGGTAGTCTTTGTCGAGGGAGCATGGTTGCATATGAACTTTGGACGTGGAGGAAAAAGACAACACTCGAAAGTAGAGGGATGGGAATACACAATTTCAAAGGTGGGTAGGAACTCTGCGCCAGGAAAACAACAACCATTGTAGAAGCAAGCGAGATCAAACTGTGTGGCCGAAGAAGGTAGATTAGGAAGCCACAAAACATGAAAACGAAAGACAACCTTAACTCCCCGAAACCTTGAACTTTGAGTGGACAGAGAGTGAGAAATGGAAAAGACATTAGGCCAATTGTAGTTCGAACCAAGTAGTAGCAATTATCAAAACCAAAAGGAGAAGGTACCAGGGTACCAAACTTTGCAAACCAGCACTGGGCGACTGAAAGAAATTCTGACAGAGTCGAAGATTTGAGGCGTCGCACTGGGCAACATAGCCACCAATTCGAAAGAGGGATCGTACCCTGAGTTATGTAAAAAGAACACAAAGAACATTGACCCTTACAATAATTCACTAAACTACCGAGCAAGAAACTGACCACTGATGGATTAATCAGTGAATAGCATAAGAAATTGAAGGAGAGTGACAAGAAAACAAACCTCCCTCAGGACTAGAAGAGGCCACCCTTCTCATCCACACACAACTTGATGATTGAGATCCTTGACCAACAAAAACTACAACATAAAAATGTTTCCACCATGAGATCTTACCCATAGATATAAAGCAGGGCAAGGACGTGAGAGGACGGAGCCATTGAGTGAAATAACCAGTGGGAGCAATAGTCATGGCAAGATATGTGTACGACGGAGCACATTCTTTAACCAACCCAATAAACTTAGGAATCATATGTTCATGAATGAGCTCTACTTGTGTGTCAGGAAACCCTCTCTTTGCAACCAATCCTCCATGAAAGAGCCTACCCATCTTAAGCATTAATGGAAGAAACCTAGTGCCAAAAATAATTTCATACTCAGATCCAAATGCAACCACCTACACGCATTTAAGTCAACAAGACCAGAGTAAAGACGCCACGCGAAGATCACATAATGCCAGATAAAAAGCATGGATCTCAAACCAAGAACCACCACCCTATGTATCATACATTTAGTCGACATGTTAACCATGATACCCGACAAAAAAAAAACGTTAACCAAAATACCACCCCAATCGACAAACATCATCATGTGAATTGAGACGAACAAAAAAACTACATACGAAAACCCTAGCAAGAAAGCACTTCCAAAAAACCTACCAAAGGGTAACATATGCTCTTTCTAGGCGTTCGTGAACACTTGATACATAAGCCAAATTTCATTTTAATTCTTTTAGGCCTTTTTCTTTCACTTTTCTTCTTCTCGACTGGCCAAAAAAATAAAATAAAAAATAATGATAAAATGAAACACTTATATCATGCTACATGATACTATAACTTCTCATCACTTTACCTTTAACTTATTAATCATAAACATTTTTATATAAATTTAGTATATTGGATTTTTTTCACCATGCAAATATTAAAAAATAAAAATAAAATAAATAATAATAATAATATGAAACACTTATATCATGCTACAGGACGCGATAACTTCTCATCACTTTACCTTTAACTTATTAATCATAAACATTTTTATATAAATTTAGTATATTGGATTTTTTTCATCATGCATACATTTTCATACATTAAGAAATATTAAAAGATAAAAGGATCCCAGCAAAGCTTACTTTGTCACGACAAAAGAAAAAATAATGTCACTACCATACTTTCACCATAATGAATAATCAATGTCAAAAATGGGACAATGCTAATGAAATATGAGACGTAAGTCTAGCGTTGAATGATTAAAAAAACCCTAATAAAATGAAACACTTATATCATGCTACAAGGACGTCATAACTTCTCATCACTTTACCTTTAACTTATTAATCATAAACATTTTTATATAAATTAGTATATTGGATTTTTTACGCCATGCATACATTAAAAGATATTAAAAGATAAAAGGATCCCTAGCAAAACTAAGTTTGTCCTCGCAAAAGAAAAATTAATGTCACCACCATACTTTCACCATAATTAATAATCAATGTCAAACACGGGAGTATGCGAATGAAATATTAGACCTAACTCTACTTGAATGAGTTGAATGATTCATAAATCATCATATGATGGAAGAAGCCAAAACATAAAAACATTATAAAGTCTAAGAATAAATCATACGATTGAAAAAGCCAACGCATAACTACATCATAGTGTCTATGAATATACCCATCCTAAAGTCTAGGAATAAATCATATGATTGAAAATACACAAACAAAATTACATCATGGTTGGTTGCTTTTACTTAAGTTAGTTGCGAATATACACATCAAAAGCTGCAAAGTGCAAAGTTCACATGCAAACATTTACATGGAATGTTGTCATCATCTTTGAGAAGCAATAGAACTTCAACGTTAGGATATTTTCAGGAGATAAATTTTTAAGTAATAGCCTTTTTTTAATATCTTAGTGTTTTATTCATGGTTTTAGTGATATTTTAAGTGGCATGATGATATATATGTTTAAAAGTAGGGTAATTTTTAGTTTGGTTACCTTAAATACTATGTTTCACAATTATAAGTGAAAAATATTAGGTGTAATTTTGCGTATGTAAGAATTTGTAATGTTCTCGAGAATCTTTGATATACAACCTAGGAGAGTTTCTTGGGGTGATAACATTAATTGGCGCCATTGCCGGGGAGAGGAGAATTGAAGCTCAGCTTCCCTGGGAAAACGACACAGCTTCAAGCTTTGATGATAGACAAGGTTTGAACACATATTTTGATTGTAATCATCTATCTGGCGACTCCATTGGAGGAAGACCAAGTTTTGGTGACTCCACATTGTAGTTCTGGCGCAGTTGGTGAGGCATGTTCAGAGATATCTTCAGAAATTACCAGCTGAATCAGTGCCTGATCCTGAGAAGATCGTTCAGCAGAAGAAAGACTTTGCAGAAAGGAGCATCAGGGTCAGGTAAGCCTTAAAGAATTTTTATGTATCTCTGTCAGTGTAAAAATACCTTCAGAGATTCATACAACTCCTTAGTCATTCATTTCCCTTTCGGACCTCAGTTGAAAGAAGCAACCATGTTGTCCATCATATTCTTCTGTTTTTGTCATTCTTTTCATTGATTCATTCCATTCAGTCTACCAGTATCCTTCCATTTACCTCAGCCATGGCAGGCCAACAAGCTCTCACAGTGATATTTTAAGTGGCATGATGATATATATGTTTAAAAGTAAGGTAATTTTTAGTTTGGTTACCTTAAATACTATGTTTCACAATTATAAGTGAAAAATATTAGGTGGAATTTTGCGTACGTAAGAATTTGTTTGTTATTTTATTTAGTTGAATTTGATGTTGATAAAACACTTTTCCTCGTTCTATTTAGTTAAATTTGACGTTGATAGGACACTTCCATTAAAAAAAAAATGGTGGATTCTCAAGATCTTTATAAAAGACAAATAGAGATAAGCATTGAAGGTGAAATCTACAAAGCCTGCTTTCTATCTACATATTTAAAGTCTAGAGAATCATTTTCCCAAAAGCTCCATCACTCTTTTAGTCTATATCTTTACATTGGAGATGGATTCATTAAACCTCCTAGGTACATTGGACTCCAATGACCTTTTTGTTTGAGATTTATCATAGCACAACTTTGAGATTGTTCTCATTAGCTTCGCATTGAGATAGACCACCATATTCCCTAAGAGCACCACAATTGTCAAATATATTTAGACCCTTACACCAAAGAGCATTCTACATTCATATGCTCCCCTTATTATGAGATCTAAGATTGATTCTACTAGATATCTTTACGCACTAACATAACTCCATCGAAGGTTTCATGGCTTGTAAAAACTAGGTGCTAGTGCATTTCTTCCTTAAGTGTTTAATCTACATTAATGACTTTCCAGAAAAAGAAAAAGAAAAAAAATAAAATAAAAATAAAATAAAATAAAAATAAAAATAAAAAATAAAAAATAAAATAATAATAATAATAATAATAATAATAATAAAAAAATAAATATATAAAAAATAATAATTAAATAAATATTTGAAATGTCACGCTATAAGTTCGTCACTTCCTTTTTCTAGCTTTCTCACAAAATAAGTAAGAAGAGACACCCTTAAGCCGAATACAATGGAGGGTGCCTTATCCAAAGGTGGGGCCTCCTTTCAGTCGGGTTTGATACATTTTGACTTTCTTGTCAATGGTGTTATCTGTTATTTGTTTTTGAGTTGACTTTTTTATCCATATATCCCCTGTCTAGTTCGTGGATTCATATGGTATTTTGTTATAGGTGAAAATAGTGAATTGGTGGTGAAGTTCACCCCAACTTTGCCAGCGTCTCACAATTTTGTATCTTTGGTCTTAGTCAACCACAAAATGTAGTTGATCGATATATTTTGTCCTTGTTTTGGCTATTCTATAAACTTTATGAATATATACTCTATGGCATCCGTAGGATATTATGAGAATTGTTATGTGAATGAATCAAGATATAGAACTTGATTATGTAACTTCTTTGATTTTAATTAATAAAAAAAAATTATTTTTTCCTGTAAAAAAACCATCTTGATTCAAGTAATAGTTCCATGAAACATGGTACATTCAAAGAAAACGTTGAACAAATACCCATCCTAACTCTCCCATAACCTATGTTGAACAAATACCCATCACAACTCTCTCATAACCTCAAACGTCACATGTGTTTTAAGAGAATATGTGATTTTTCTCTCTTTAAAACTTTCTCCTTTATAAATCTTTTTAGTATTTTAATTAAATATAACTATTAAACATTTGAAAATTTTAATTTATAAGTACAATCAAAATTTATAATTTATATAAATTTAATTATGAAAAATTATATTACTAAATTTTAGTATACAAATTTCATTATATATTTTATAAAATATTATATAATTAAATTTTAATTAAAAATAATAATTATACATTTTAAAAATATTATATAACTAAATTTTAATTTAAAAAAAAAGAAAAATCACAAATTATTTATCTATTTATTATTGTTTTATTTTTTTATTTTATAGTGTGGGAAAAACTATCGTATTTTGGTTGTGAAATCATCAATGGGGAAAACCATCACTGGCTACGATGAGTTATTGGCTCATTAGTGTTATTCAAGGAAAACCATGCCACATATAATTATTAGTTGGTGGTCCTTAAAGGAATAGGCTCTCACTCTTGCCAGATGTCTCTAGGCCTTGGGTCATTAACCTATTTCCTTATATGAGGAAAATGAGCTCTTAGCCAAACATAAGCAGTTTTAAGACATACTCCAGACCCAACTTAATATCATTTTATGATTTTTTTGGTTCATTTTATTTTTCCTCAATATTATAATTTCATTAAAAAGAACACCCAAAATACTTTATTTTGTATTCTACATTATTATATTTTATTATATTTTATCTTTTTTCAATGTTAAAAAATTTTAATAAAAAAAATTAACAAATATATTAGCAATATATTGGTTGTGGACTATAATTTAAAATTAATTTTGTTTGGTTAAAAGTTGGTTTTCTTTAAATGGAAATATAGGTAAATGGCCAAAAACTAAGAGATATTTGGCATATAGCCTCATTTTCATTGAATGGTGGTGATGAATGAATTTATATTTCTAGATAGTAACTAATAATGATTGTCCTAGATATTAATTTGATCCTTTAGTTATAGTAAGTTTTCCATTTAAAAATATAATAATAATGATAATTTACTTTTAAGATTAGGCCAAGCCAAACACCAAATTAATGTATAAGACCTCTATAAGATAAAAAAATCACCTCCATCCAATAATTTCACTAATTTATAGAAATGTAAATACTCTGTGAAATTAAACTAGTAACCTCTTTTAAAAAATATAATATATATTATAGACAATATATCAATATCTGAGTCATCTACAGAAGCAGAAGAATTACCTTGGTGGCTAAAAGTGGCCTGAATCCGGGCAAAAAAATTTCAAAAAATCTTATAGAGACAGTGTTTGAATCATGCTTTTGATAGTGGAAATGGATTCAACACCATCAAAAATCTCTCAGGTACCTAAAATTACGAAGTTTGACAACTTTTATTTAGATTCACAAAAATATGACCAGAATTTTCATAGCTTTCAAAAAAAACATAATCATTAGACTATGGCTATCAATATCTTACTGTGTATACGCATGTTATCCATTAAATCAACTCATTACCAAACTGTACATCGGAAAGAGCACGAGGAGTATAACAAATAACAAATAGACTTCAGCGATTCAAAATGTGGCTGAGTGAATCTGTTTTTCCACGTAAAAGTGTTGTATTAATTTTGAATAGGTCATAATTTAATTTGGCCATTGATGTCTTACTATTTATAATATACAGAAATATAGTATTTTGTGATTTATGATATTTATTAATAGTGAAAATGTTATTAAATGTATTTAAAAGTTTGAATAGTTTTAATGGTGTTTGGTCAATTAGGTTAAGGGAATAATAAATGGTATTTTCTAACATTTCTAAGTTTTTAACTTTTTGGTTAAAACATGATATACAATTTTGGGTTAAATTATGAATTTTTATTGTTTGAAATGCATAAATGAATACAACACCTAAAACCCTTGATGCATTTAGATTGTGTAAACTAAGCAGTTCAAACTTGTAATTCTAACAAATTTTTGCAAGATTTCCAACAAATTTGACCAAAAATTATACTCGAAAAACAGTCAAAACGTAAAAGAATTAGATTACAACATAGTAATTATTGAATTGTGTAGCTTGGGAGGTACTCCAAGCCCTAGGGTTCAGGGTTTCAAGGACAAAATTCCACAAGGGCAGCTTGTGGGCTTGGAACCCAAGTGTGGGGTTTTGGCACCCATCGTGTTTTTGAGGGCCATCTAAGGGTTGTTCTAGGGCGCAGTTTTCAGGACAGAAGTGGAGCCAAACCACTGTAAGAAGGAGACTTGGATCAACATGGGAAAGTCTGCCCTAGACAACGTGAAATTGTTGTAGGTGACAGTGGATTGTTTGTGGGCTAAGACAAGGTTGTTGGGTTGATCTTAAGTGTGGATTAGGGCCAGATTGAAGGGTTGTCCAGGCCGAGGAGAATAGGAGAAGGACAATGTTGCTTAAAGGCTATATGGTGGAGTTTTGAGGGGGTTGTAAGCTACAACAACTGCTGTGATATGCCACAGACCTTAGCCAACATCTAGGCTGCCTTTAAGAGCTGCTTTTGGGGTCAAACAAGGCTAGAAGGAGCAACGTGGTAGTGGAGGGCTCTCTCCAAAGAAAACCGTAGTCACTAAAGGGCTTAGGTGCTGACTGTGTGGAGGTTAAGGGCTACATATTGTGCCCTAACCAGAATTGCAGGAGAAACAAGCAAGCAGTGGGTAACAACAATGTTTTGGAGATTTGTTGGGTCAAAGATTGTTGACCAGTTTGGATCAGATGTTTGTGCAGCCTGTTGGTGCCATGTAGATGACATTCCATGGTGGTGAAGTGTCATCTTAGGAGTAGAATCGACAGTGACGAGATTGGGTGTCATAGAGCTGATTGGAGGGCAGCGTATTGGCTACCTAAAGTAGCCCTAGATGAGCTATCTTGAAGGACGAAGAGTAGCTGAAGGTTGGGTGAAGGACAGTGCCAAAGTGCAACACTTTGATGAACAAAATTTGTTGCTAGCGTGGCAGATTAGAGCTCGGGAATTGGCCAACCCAGAGAGTAGTTGATGAGCCCGTGTTCATTGTAGCATATGTGACTTGCAACAATGATAGGTGGTAGCCCTCCTGAAGTCTCGATGTGTAGGTGCCTTGATGGAATAAGGCACTACTAGTGAGCAGTATGGGTACGATGGAGCGGTAGGACAAGATACAACATAGAAGTGCTGCAGCCAAGTTTGTCATTGTATCTTATTACCATATACTGTTGTATTTATCATATTTGGATTATTTTAACGAAGATTGGTGATTGTAAATTATTGTGCAGTTTTGTTTAAAACTGTGTATCATTGTGCCTATTGATTTACTGCTTTATATTTTTGTTGTGCAAAGTAGTTTATGGTTGAGATTCTTGGTTTGGTAGAGTCAGTGATTTTAAGACTCTAACCTAGACCCAAGGTCATGGAAATTCAACATGGTATCAGAGTGTGTCTCAGCTACTTTGGGAGTAAGTAAATCAGAGTTGTGCACATCGAAGTACAATGTGAGAGGGATTTGGTCACATTGTGAGTGAAGGATTCACTACAATGTTGAAGTTACAGGCAGTTATTTGATATGAGGACATGTTGGAGGGGTTGTCCAACTATAGTCCATGAAAGGAAATGATCAAGTTGATATTGAAAGTCAATAGGATCTATGATTTTGCAGAGAAAGAGATCAAGAAGCCAGCCGACCCTAATGAGCTGGAAATATGGGAAGATTTGGATGCGAGGGTGAGACTGACCATCTTAGATGGTGTGAGGGATGTGCTAATACCTCATTTGTCTAGGAAGAACACTGCACATGAGATGTGGATGTCTCTTCATAATTTGTTCTAGAATAAGAACGAGAACCAGGTATTGGTATTGGAGGACAAGTTGAAATCCACCAAGATGATAAAGGGTGAAAGAGTGACCTCGTATCTATCAAGATTGACTCGGGTCAAATATGAGCTTGTTGTAATTGGTGTGACTGTCTCAGATGGAGATATGGTAAGGATTTCCTTGAAATGGTTCACCGAGGAATGCAAACCCTTCATCAAAGGAATTGTTGCCAAGGAGAAGTTACCAAACTAGGATAGGATGTGGGATGACTTCATTCAGGAAGAGTTGTGAGACGAGGATATTCAGCCAAAGCAGAAAGCTTCAAATGATGATGTGGCACTTGCATCATGAATGAAGGGTAAGAAAAAGAAGGACTTGAGTAAAGTCAAGTGTTTCAACTGTGGTGAGATGGGTCATTTTTCGTCGAGATGTCTAAAGAAGAAGAAGGGAGATGATGAGAAAAGAAAAGGGAAGCAGGCTGCCCTTATTTCCAATAAAGCAGAGATGGATGAGCTCGCTAGAAGATTGGAAGATGAAGAGGAGGATTTTGCTATGATTTCTCATTTCTCACAGAGTACTATCAAAGAGGATGGATGTTACATGGACAATGGTGTGATGAAGCATATGACAAGGTCACAGGATATTTTTGGGACTCTAGCTAGATGGGACTCGAAGTTATACATGGTGTTGGACGACAAGAGTTAGTTGGAGATCCACAGATCGGGTGTTGTGTCATTCAGAATGGAGACAGGACGTGTGATGCGGGTCCATGATGTATTGTTTGTACCAGGTCTCATATATAATTTGCTCTCCATCTCGATGATGGAGAAGAAGGGGTTTGAGGTCTTGTTCTAGGATCAAAAGGCAAGACTCAGGCTCAGAGGCTCTAAGTCCGATGGGATTGTACTTGAAGTTAGAGTGCATGGTCTCTAAAGGTTGACTTCCAAGCCTAAGGATAATGGGAAGAAGTAGGGACAGGTGCAAGTTCTAGAGAAGCAGGAGAAAGTGCAAGTGCAGGGGTAGGCTTCAGAGGAGAAGGCACAGGTTCCCAAGAGGAAGGTACACTTTTCTGAAAAGGTCCAGGTTTCAGAGACTCTGAAGGAGTCTAGTTCAAGAGGGAGCTTGTAGATTCAAAAGGAGACTCTGCAGCCCAAGAAGAGCACGTAGTCAGTGGTGAGCAAGGGTTATCCTACAACTGCCAAGAAGGAATCATTGAAAGAGTGGAAGACATTACAGGATAAGAAGAAGAAGTACGTTGCTTTTGGCAGTGACAGCGACACTTCCAAGAAGGGTGTAGTTCACCGTACAGGGATTGTTGTGATTGTGAGCGCCAAGAGTTGGGAAAGTGTTGCAAGCAGTGATGATGATGATGAGATACTTCCTAGTCTTGGAAGTACCTCCCTAGCTAAGAGGGAGTGTTGAATTCCGTATCTTGGGAGGTACTCCAAGCCCTAGGGCTCAAGGTTTGGAGGACAAAATGCACAAGGGCAGCTTGTGGGCTTAGAACCCAAGTGTGGGTTTTTGGCACCCATCGTGTTTTTGGGGCAAAACCATGATGGATCCATAGCATGTGATGGATGAGGATGATAGTGCTCGAAAAGACGATTCCAACGCATTGAAAATCATCTAAATCCGAGTTATCGCTAGAGGGATATGAATTTTTGAAGTTGACATATTTAATTTGGTTGTCAAGTAGGCCGACTTGATAAGTGTCACTTCAAATGTGACGTTGAGCCTTCATATATGTATAAATATGAAGCATATTGAGTCATTTTAAGCATCCATTGGTGTTAATACATCTCAAGGATAGCTCTAAAATTTTCAGTGGAGAAGAAGAGTCAAAGGGACAATGTAAGGAGGGCTAGAAGGCAGCTTGGGTTTCTATATTTGCTGTAGGTGACAGAGTGGTGAGAAAGGGTTCTTGGAGGGCTATCTAAGGGTTGTTCTAGGTCATAGTTTTCACGACAAAAGTGAAGCCAAACCACAGTAAGAAGGAGACTTGGATCAGCATGGGAAATTCTGCCCTAGACAGCATGAAATTGTTGTAGGTGACAACGGATTGTTTGTGAGCTAAGACAAGGTTGTTGGGCTGATATTAAGTGCAGATTAGGGCCAGATTGAAGGGTTGTCTAGGCCAAGGAGAATAGGAGAATGATGCTGTTGTTTAAAGCCTATGTGGTGGAGTTTTGAGGGCGCTGTAAGCTAAAGCAGTTTCTGTGCTAGGTCGCAGGCCTTAGCCAGTAGCTAGGTTGCCTTTAAGAGTTGTGTTTGGGGTCAAACAAGGCTAGAAGGGGCAGTGTGGCAGTGGAGGGTTCTCTCCAAAGAAAACTGCAGTCATTAGAGGGCTTAGGTGTTGACTGTGTGGAGGTTAAGGGCTGCATATTGTGCCCTAAACAGAATTGCAAGAGCAACAAGCAAGCAGTGGGTAAGAACAGTGTTTTGGAGATTTGTTGGGTCAAAGATTGTTGACCAGTTTGGATCAGATGTTTGTGCAGCTTTTTGGTGCCATGTAGATGAAATTCCGTGGTGGTGAAGTGTCATCTTAGGAGAAGAATCGACAATGACGAGATTGGGTGTCATAGAGTTAATTGGAGGGCAGCGTGTTGGCTACCCAAAGTAGCCCTAGACAAGCTATCTTGAAGGATGAAGAGTAGCTGAAGGTTGGGTGAAGGACGATGTCAGAGTGCAACACTTTGATGGACTAATGTTGTTTCTAGTGTGGTAGATTAGGGCTCGAGAATTGGCCAACCTAGAGAGCAGTTGATGATCCTGTGTTCATTGTAGCAGACATGACTTGCATCAGTGATAGGTGGAAACCCTCCTAAAGTCTCGATGTGTAGATGCCTTAATGGACTAAGGAACTACTAGTGAACTATACGGGTGCGACGGATCGACAGGACAAGATATGACATAGAAGTGTTGTAGCCAAGTTTTTCATTGTATCTTGTAACCATAGACTATTGTATTTATCATATTTGGATTAATATAACGAAGATTGGTGATTGTACATTATTGTACAATTTTGTTTAAAATTGTGTATCATTGTGCGTATTGATTTACTGCTTTATATTTCCATTGTGCAAAGTAATTATGGTTGATATTCTTTGTTTGGTAGCGTCAGTGATTTTAAGACTCTAACCTAGACCCAAGGTCGTGGAAATTCAACAATAATTATATATTTGATTGTTGCTTTTCTTGAATAAGAGTTTTACAATAAATATTGACATTATGTGTTTGTTGGTGTTTATTGTGCCTATGTAGTTATGTTATTTCTCCCTCTTAGTTTTAAAAGCTGGTACTAGAGCCTTGTATGTTTCGACACTCTAGTGAGAGTGGCTTGGGCATTTCATGGATCCAATCTTGGTAGACTTTGACCCTCTCAAGAGTGTGGATCAAAAGCTTGGTAGACTTTGACTCTCTCATGAAAGTTGTATAGTATTAATATCCAATAGGGGATATAATATGTCACCATTATTGCATGAGATATGTTATTTGTGTTGTCATGGTATTGAAAAACACATAGAAATGCATCATGATGAATGATATGGAGCATTGGTAGTTAAGGAATATTTGATTCCACTTACTGTGTTTGGAGCATAGAGGGATGTGAATAAAGAAGCAAGTAGATGCTTCAATCATCATTTGCTTAGGCGTACAGTGGTAAGATAAGTACTTGATTGAAAAGTAATTGGTAATTGTACTTAGAACACAAATAATATAGTGAGATTCTTCAAACATCACATGATCAAGCATACAATTGTAAACATTCTTTTTGGAGTTGTAAATTAAACACATGTAAATGGACATATGGCTATACCACTTATTTTGGCATGTGTACCCTAGGTTTGATGAATCATTGAATCATTGATTTAGACATATACATAGATCATATGGGCATGTTGTATTATCTAATACCTTTTCAATATAATTTGAGGGGATAAGTATTTATCCCAAATCAATTTTTAAGGGGGACATGTTATTTTAATGTTAACTTAGTCATAGAGTAGTTAAGATAACCTTGCTTTCGTCATCGATGTGCTCACTATTGGTGGTATATGAGACCATGATATTAGGTAACCATCATATTTTTCCATGGTATATGATATGATTAATCCTATTTAAAAGCTTAAAGAACGCCCTTGTAAAATGTTTTAAGTGACATGGCATATGTGGTATTTAGTTATTGTGGCCAAGGAAAAAATAGATATATATTTGGGCATTTCTTTTCTTGGGTAAGAGTTTCTAGGGTAAATATCGACTTCATGTTATTGTTGGTGCTTCCTATGTCTATCGCAATGTGTTGATTCTCTCTCTTAGTTTTAACAAGGAGTGGTAGCCATGGTGGGGGGTTTTCCTTATCATGGAAGAAACAATGAGCTAAGTTTTGATTCAGATTAGGAAGAATGATGAGCAATATTGCAAAATTATTGGCATTATATGAAGGATTAGTGATGGAAAAGGCCAAAGGTATTAATACAATAGCAATAACAAGAGACTCATTTTTTATTATCAAATATATATATATATATATATATATATATATATATATATATATATATATATATATATATAGATATATATAGTTTTGAAGGAAATTTATCTTACCATATTTTTATATCAAGCTTAAAACTTGAATAAGGGATTCAATGAAGTAAAATTCTTCCATATCTTATGAAAGTTCAATGGAGCAACTAATGCAAAGGAAAATATGGAAACTATGGGTACCCCAATTGGAGAAAACTTTTCTCCTATCTTAGATATTTAACCAGCCAATAGCCTTATACATTGCTCAATTATGATGATACGCCACATCCCTCTACCATATGCACTAGTCATACACCTCTCACCATCTGACATTCCTCTTCAAGGAAGTTGGGTCACTACTTGGCAAGTAATTTAACCATTTCATAAGTGCTTTATTTAATGTTTTGGGAATTGTAACATGGATAAAGGAGTGATTTGGATCATTAACTCATCTCGACTATAAATTTGTTCTCTCACCTTACCAAGGGGGTTAGTTTTTGAACCTAATTTAGTGGTACCTCCTCTAAGGCCTTAAGTTATAGGAGGGGAACTACTTGGGAAACTTGGATCGAAGTAGTGTGTTCATAGGCAATCCATACTTAAAACCTTTCATCATTATGTATATTTCACATCCATCCTTTAGATTTGTTTTCATTGGTTCAATGGGATTCGGTACCCTCATATCCACATCTTGAAGTCAAGGGAAAAAATCATGAAGGTTGATGCAGCTAAAATAAAGATAAAAGCATAAGATGGCCACAAAAAATAAAAAGAAAAGTTAAAATGCAAAAGTTAGTCGAGACATTGATTAGTGTGTGGGAAAAATTATGGTGTGAGCTCTACCCCCCTCATTAGCTATCACCTGGTTCTTAAGCACTTGATGCTCCATCACACCATATGGAACCCTTACATGTTCAAACCCTCATGAGAAAGAAAGTAATTCATCCTTAAGGGGTAAATAAATGCTACATCATTAAAAGAAGGCTTGGACACCAAAGGCATGCTCCTTATTAAGGCACTATCGAAAAGAAGTTAAAGGTGCGCAAGAGGGGTGGAAAAACCAAGCCAAGGAAAGGGGTAAATCATGCTTCCACTATCTCTCCCTGCATACACCCATACACTCTGGATGATGGACCTCCACCAGCTGGTCCCATGGCCATGACACCTAGCAATGAAGTCTTTCCCCTATGTTGCTACCATTATCACAAACACCTATGAATTGAAAGGTTGACCTTGTTATAGGCCATTCTATCACATCCAATCAATATGCCTCCTAATGGGATCAATCAAAATCCTATTCCCCCTTGTCAGCATCTTGCACAAAGACCGAAGCATGTCTCTTTCATTCCCATAGTTTCTCCCGTAAACTACATCATTTGAGCTAGCTTTAGGACCAACGCACCCTGACCTATTGTTAGACAACGTTCACCTACAAGTTGCTCCATTGTGGCCTGCGTTGATCACCTACAAGTTTCTCCACTTTGCACTTGCATTGGTTCTATAAATTCAGGAAAAAGAGAGAAATTCTCGAAGCCTCCTTTTCCAGAATATTTTAGAATTTGTTACAACCATTTACCTTAGATAAAACATCTGGATCCTATCCTATCCTACCTTAGAGTTTCCATCCCTTATCCTTTGATCCCATCTTCCCATCAAAGATGTATCTAAAAGCTTAGATTGGTAATTGGATAATAACTCCCAACTTACCCCACTCCTCTATATATTTACAACCTTCCCTATGCAAGAGGTTGGATTTTGGGAGAGTGATTCTATCCTTATGTTGTTGTTGTGAGAGGTTTCATTTCATGCATTTGGGGTGATTGGAGGTGCACATTGTGACAAGATAAGTACAAGTCAGCCTAGAGGAGCTCTTCTACAAGATCAACACCTATTTAAGGTTGTAACTCCTTCCATTTATATTACTGAAAATAATTATTAGTTTTCCTATATGTGATCTTGTTATTTCATGTATTTCAATACCATGTTGATCTGTTAAATATAGTATTTATATGGTACTGCATAGATCTCGTAGTTTCTTGGCTTGTGTTATTTGACTATGAAGGTTCTAATTTTCGAAATAAGAGCTAGAATTGGAGCATCCAAGCTAAAGAAGAAGCGAAGCTTGTGACAGATTCCAGGTAGGCTTCATTTCGTCATCTATTTACTTTAAGGAAAGCATTGGGTTCCTTGTCTCTTTATTGTTCTAGGTTAGCCACCAAACCTAGGGGAGATACTTTTGTCCGCAATCATAAATCTCGTATAACAAATTGGCGACCATACTAAGGAACGATGTATTTCCTTGGTGGTTCCTTTGTCCTTTTTGTTTGATTACCTCCTTGATAGACCTTTGTTATTTTACCCAACCCAGAACAGGCTCGGGAAGCCATTTCATTGAATCTCTTTTGCAATTTTTGTGAGGGAATCGTCTATCCTTGTACCAACACACCCTTTGTTCCTCTGACAGAGCGTTTCACCCCACCTGGGCCCTCTCTGTGCCTACATTGCAAGGCACTGTTGCTTCTTTTGCACCAACATTAGCCCCTATTGTTTCACAAAACTTTCCCTTGTTTTGAGTGTCTCTTTGATCAACCTACTTCCAGCAGACCTTCCCTGGGTCTTGATTTTCTTGTGGTCTCTCTAAAGCCTCCATTTGGTTTGCATTTGTGTTTGATTGCTTTGGTAAGAATTGGTTTTTATTTTTCTTTGTTCTTATCGTTTGGTTGCTTGCAAACTGATTTTGTTTAGTCATTGATCTCTTGGATGAATTGTTGTTCTAGTCCTCATTCTGAAAAGTGCTTTTGAAACAGTGATTAAACATTTGCATCTTAGTTTTCTTCATTTCGAAACTTTAGTGTGTTGAAAATATAATTTTTTGCATTTGCATATAGGGTTGTTGTTTTTGGAATTGGAATTCCCTAGTGTGAAATTATGTGTTTTTTCTTTCGGTTTTGCAACAACAACAAAAAACCCCTCACCTAAGTCCAAGTACCACACACTCCCCATCAAAGTTTTGGTTATGCATGTGATCAGAGTGAAGTCTAACTCGAACTATGAAGCCAATTCTTCACCTGTTTCTCCTCCTGAGTTCTTCTTGCTATACTTTTTGTGTGGACACTTTGTAGCATAGTGCTTGAATTCATGACAATTGAAGCATTTAATTTTTGACAAGTCTTTCTTCTTTCCCCTTGGCTGGAATCTGGTTTTGTTTGAGATTTATTCCCTTTTCCCTTCTTTCCCCCTTGGCTGTAATCTGGTTTTCTTTGAGATTTATTCCCTTTTCCCTTCTTTCCCTTCCCAACCAATGTAAAATTCTCTTCATCCTCTCCCTTGGATGAACCTCCATCTCTGGTATTTTTCCTGATTTCATCTTGTACCAAATTAGACCATAAGCATTCCTAATTCGGTAATTTCTCCCTTTTGTTCACTGAGTCGTGGTAGTTATGCTAGGATTTTGGAAAGCCTAGAAGAGCTAGGCTCGCCTGGTCATATTCTACAACACTCACACCAACCCCTCCAAGCTCATCCCAAACTTGTGTAAATATGGTGAGATACTGCAGAATAGTATCATTCTTCTACATCTTAATGTTTCAAAGTTTGTCTTTCAAGGAAAATTTTCTATGGTCACTGTTATTTTCGAATAGCTCAGTTAGTGCCTTCCACATTGAAAAAGGAGTTTCTTTCCCATGGATATTTGAGACAATGTGGTCTCTCACTCCCTCCAGGATTATTCTCCTCACCTTGGCTACATCTTTCTTCCATTGGGATAGGTTCTCGGCGTCAAATAATCCTGGTTTTAGAATGTTTGTCTTGACATATTCCAAAAATCAATTATCATCAAGCACTATCTCCATGTGATCTTTCTAGGCAATGCAATTTGAGATTCCTTCCATGGCCTACTCTAATCTCAGTCTTTATTCCTCTAAGATTGGCAAGTGTTCTTGATTTGTCTATCCATGATCCTATCAGTCATGTCCTTCTCGATATAACTTGGGTTGAGCTCTATTGGTGTCAACTGCTCAACAATGTATGATGTGTCTAGAAATGGGGGAAAGTATGGTCATAGTCAGTCCACATTGAATACTAGGTGCAGACCAAGGAACTGTGGAATGTTCAACTCGAAAGTATTGTCTCTTACGACCTTAGTGATGGTGTAAGGCCCATATTGGAGTGGGAAAAGATTTTGGTGTGGCCCAGTGAGGCGCTCCTTCTGCAAATTTAACCAAGCTTTGTTTCCCACCTAGAACTTGTGTGGAACCCGATGTTGATCATGCCACTGCTTGTTCTTGGAATTTGCTCTATCCAATATGTCATGGACCTGCTAGCAGATGTGATGAATGAATTAAATGAAGCTGGTAGCTCGGTCATCTTTAGACTAGACATGAGACAACTGTTTCTGAGTAGCTACCAGTGATATGGCTACAACAATGGGACATAGTGGCTAGAACCCCAACCCCACCTGAAAGGGGTTGTTACTAGTTGAGATATAGAGAGCTTTATTGTAGTTGTGTTGGACATAGGGGAGGCTTTCATCCAATGTGCATGGATGCTTCGAGTTGTGCATGCGCATAATGTGCACGATCATCATGTTGAAGACCTATGTTTGGCCATCAGTTTGGGGGTGGGAGGTCTTGGACTTAGTGAACTTGGTATCCAACATTGATCAAAGGCTTGACCAAAATGCACTTAGGAACATGTTGTCCCAATCTGAGATAATGGACTATGGGATCCCAAAGTGTACTCACACTCGTTCAAAGAAAATCTTGGCAGTGGCTTCTTGCAGGCCGCAAGAATGGCCATCTTAGAGAATATGTCGACGACCACAAAAACACAGTCATTTCCATGCTTTGTAGAAGGAAGGGTCGACATGCAATCCACAGATATGGATTCCCAGGGCTGACTAGGAGTAGGCAGAGAAGGATACAGGCCTTGCTTCTTGATTATAGGTTTGGAAACAATGTAGGCAGTGCAGGATTTGATGTATTTCTCAACATCATGTTGAAGGTTCGTCCAATAAAAATACTTCTACAATGTTGCCATTGTTTTCTCTACCCAAAAATGTCTAGTGAACCGACTACAGTGCGCCTCCCAAATCATCTTGGCACATTCGCTTGAGGCATAACAGTGCGCTCTAGAGGTGAAAATATAGAACTTGCTTACCTTCCAAGAGCATCTGATATGTGGTGTCAAATTCATAATCACTCTTGTAAATATGCGACCACCTTGAAGTCTCGTGTCCACAAGAGTTGAGCACAATGGTCAGTGACACAACTGGTGGTCGACTGAGACAATCTGTAACATTATTGGTGTTTCCCTTCTTGTACTTGATGTTCAAATGGAATTGTTGCAGATATGTGGACCATTTTTTATGGTGATCATTCTACAACTTCCCTTGTCTATGTATGAATTGTAGGGGTCTGTGATCTGTGTGCATGATCATTTCCTTCCCCAGAATGTAATGCTTCCATTATCGGCAGGCCTGCATAATGGAATACATCTCTTTGTCATAAGTGGGATACTTTCGTACTATATCTAAAAGTGTCTCACTGTGATATGCCACCAAATGCCCCTATTGGGTTAGAACTCCACCGATAGCATAGTCGGAGGCATCTGTCTCAATTTCAAATGGTTGTTGTAGGTTTGGTAATGTGAATATTGGCACAGAGCAGAGGAGATGCTTCAACTCAAAAAACGATTTCTGTTGGGATTCATACCAAAAGAAATTTGCTTTCTCTCTTCCCTTGGTGACTTGACTCAAAGGAAAACTGCTATGAGAGAATCCCAACACGAACTTACGATATAAATTGGAAAGACCCAGGAAGATGCAGAGATTTGTTAGAGTGGTTGGGGTTGGCCAATCCCGAATAACTTGTATCTTGGTTGGGTCCACATGCACACCCTTCTCATCAATTATGTACCACAAATATTGAAGCTGGGTCATACCAAAAGTGCATTTCTCCAAATTGGCACACAATTTATGTTGTTGCGGGGTTTGGAGCACATGTCAAATACGGTGTATGTGCTCTTCCCAAATCCAGCTGAAGATCAGGATGTCATCCTGGTACACTACCATGAACAAGTTGGTGAAGGGACGCAAGATATCATCCATCAGTCACATGAAGGTTGTGGGGGCATTCGTCAACCTGAGAGTAATGGCGAACCATTCAAAAAGGCCCTCCTTAGATTTGAAGGCAATCTTCCACACATTTGAGGGTTCAATTGGTACCTGGTGATAACTAGACTTCAAGTCAATATTTCTTAAATATTTGGCCCCCTTAAGTTGCTCCAGAAGGTCATCAATCCATGGGATTGGATACCTATTCCAGACAGTGATCTTATTTAGTGCCCGCTATTCAATACAAAGCCTTCAGTTTATGTCCTTCTTTTGTACCAACACGATCAATCTATAACAGAGTGATGAGCTTGACCTGATGTGCCCTTTTCTGCAATAGCTCATGAATATGCCTCTTGATCTCATTGTTCTCCATAACTAAGCATCGGTATATTATTCCATTGGGTAGCACCGTGCCTGGGGTCAGATGGATGGAGTGCTTGACTTGACAGTGTAAGGATACCCCTGTGGGTGATGTGAAGATGTCGCTATAGCCCTCCACAGCCTTATCCATCTGCTACTGTCATGCGGAGGAGCCTTACCTAGAGGTTGTGGATGTGGCCACTATATTCCTCTTGTTCTGAGGGTGAATCATAAGGAAGAAAATTTTCCCGATTTGGGAGATGATCTTACTGCATTGATTAGCATAGATCAAAGAAAGGGTGGTAGGTCATGCTACCTATGGTATCCTGTATAATTTGTTATGTAAAGAAATAATAACATAACAAGGTCTAGATTCATATACATCATAATACTTCCACAGGTATGGTTTACCTAATAAAACATCACAGACTTCTAGAGGGGAAACATCGCACAATACCTCATCTGCAAAGGGCTTGATGTTATAAGTCAGGCATCACTACTAGCTGACACGGAGATCTCGCCCTTGGTGGAGCCACCCGATTGTGTATGGTTGTGGGTGCGATGTTGTTGGTAGTTTCAATCTCTTAATGACCTCGACTAAGATCAGGTTTTTCTAGCTCCCATTATCAACAATGAATTGCATCGGTTAAACCTTTACCCACTTCTACGAGTGGAAGAGGCGCCCCCCCACTTTTGATCCTGAGGTTCTGCCTTTTGGAGCTTAGTGGTGGCTACCGTCGCAGTGGGTTCAAGGTCAATGATCTACTTTCCCTTGTTGGTTCCATTTTTTGGTTCCAGCTTAGAGTCAGCACATGCGTCTGTCTCTTAGTCTTTTAGTTTGGCCACCAACGCCTGTTTCGTGTGACATTCATTCATGTTGTGAGTGGGATTTTTATGGAACTCACACTACTTGATAGTTTATTTCTTCGCCTTCCCATTATTCTTGGCTTGCGGCTTCTAGGAGTTTTCCTAGGGGGTCATGGCCTGACTCTACCCTTTGCTCTATGGCTTGGGGGTGCCTTTCCTCTACTTTGGGTTCCATTAGAGGAATTTTGAGGTCTAAAATGGGACTCCTAAGAAAAATGTACAACAAAATTAAACTTTATAAGAAGAAAAAGGATTCAAGATGATGATGTCAACCATGGGGTATAATTCACCATTTTTGGAGTAAAAAAGCAAAAAGATTAAAAAATAATAAAATAATAAAACTACTTTTTAAACTCTTATTTTCAACTTATCTCCTTAATGTTTTACTCAAATTTTAAGTAGGAGTACTCGTTGGATGCAAAATTTAATTCCTCGTCCAAAGAGTACTCATGTTGCATACTTTCGATGGACCTTGCTACATGAAAAATGAGAAATACAAGGAAAAACGTGATTGCAATCACGTTTTTCAAGTATTTCTCATTTTTCGTGTAGAAAGGTTCATCAAAAGTATGAAATATGGGTACTCCTTGGATGAGGATTAAAATTATGCATCGAATGATTGTTCCTGCTTGAAATTTGAGTAAACCCATAGGGAGATAAGTTGAAAATACGAGTTGAAAAAATAGTTTTTTTCTTTTTTCCCTCTAAAATTTGATGATGTAATCTAATATTATTTTGTTATTTCCACTATAATTTTATAATTTCCTTAGGAGGCCCATTTTAGACATCAAAATTCTCCTAATGGTAGATCCAAAGTCTCACTTCTTCTTCTTGATTTTTTTCTCAATCTTGGCAGCATATCTGTATGTTGGACCAAGCGAGGTGATGTCTAGGAACTCTATTTCCTCCTAGATGTATTTTTGCAAACAACCATGGTACTTGAGCACCAGATATTTCTTAGAATATTTGATACCCATATTTGTGCACAGAGTATGGAAAATATTCGTCATCTCATGCACATCTTGACCCCTTTATTGCTGCAGTGTAGTCCATTGTATATACTTGTCCTCATAGCATCCCATGGGGTAATATTGTTCCTTGATGGTGTCTCAGAACAAATTCCAAGTGGGTGCAGTGGAAAATAATGACAGTTCTCTCTTGTCCCTCTATTCACAATATGTTTCCCATAAGTCCTTGACATGGGGGGCGTCTTTGAGGAGTGCAAAAGTAATATTTTTCCTATAGGAAAAATCACGAACCTAAAAATATCCTTCCAATAGATTTAACCATTTATCTACGGTGTTTACATCTATCTAGCCTTCAAATATGGGAATGTCAAAGTTGAACACTACCTTGAAGAGAGTGGCGCCTCCATAGTGGCTTTCGGATGAATATGTGTAGCCTGTGGGCATGCGCTAAAGGTTTTGGGAAAATTTATTCATCATTGTGTTCATTTGTCGCTTGAGGGATTCTTTGAGCAATATTTTGAAGGGATATACTGCACCCTCGTCTTTATTTTATTCCGCCATGGGAGGTCGGGAGGTCCTTAGGGTTTGCGAGGTTAGTCTTGTAAAGATTCAACCAATTCGAGCCCTAACTCCTTATACCCTAACCTTGTTGGGGACATTCAAAGAAAAACAGAGAAAGAGAAAACTGCTATGATATCATTGATCCCGACTTATGTAGAAATGCAACAGAATACAAATATAAACATAAACACAAATATGTAGAAGAAATAAATCTACATTTAATTAATATCAAAGAACTGAAAGATGCTTACATATAGAATGGAAATAAATTAGCTCGAGTAATGGTAGCTTATCTCTAAGAAGAGATTTGGTGGCTACATGCCTCTAAACTATACTACAATGAGGCTCAAAGGCCTTTTTATTATTGAACAACAAGGAAAAACCTTAAACAACCAAAACCCTAACTTGAGGAGATGGAACGCCAAGAGTTTTTGGGCCCCATTGGGGTTAGTTGGATAGCCAACTTCCCGAGGTCATAACTTGGTCATATGATCTCCATTTGGTGTGTATGATACCTTGTTATAAATATATCTCTGAGTACTACAAAATCTGTGGCAAGCTTGTTGCAGGCCTGAAAAAAATGTCGTTTAGGGGGTCAAAACAGCTCCAGAATTTCAGGACCCGAAAAACTGCTAAAAATAGTAAATTGTGCTACAAACAAGCAAAATGATGAAACCAACTGGAGATCTAGGTGGAATAGGTGGGTGGCCACCTATATCCACCTGGATCATTCTTCCTTGAATGTGACTACCGCTATGTGCTCCCGCATGAATTGCATGACTACACTGGCCACCTCAAAAATGTTGTTACTTTTGATGATACCACAAATGAACTCTTGGGCACATCCAAAAAATATCTTAGCCTCCTCTCAAGCGAGCTAGAAATTGTAAGAGGCATATACAGCAAGATCAAATATTGACACTTCCTCTTAACGCTCTCTTTCAGAATAGACACTTTCAACAGCATTGGGTGCCTCTGCACAACCCTCATGTGATATGAAGAGGTCCCTTACACCTCTGTGTCCACCCTTGTCCTGCAAGAAATGAAACATCCTTTTGCTCCTTCCAAGAAAGTTGCTCGTCAACTATAAACATATCTTTTCCCCCTCTCCTTTGCTTTGGCCCATGCTCTTGTTTTACACATCCTTTCCCTAAAGCACCTGTGTGCTCCATCTCCCCCCACGTGTTCTTGATTGATGCCCATATTTTGCCTTGCAAACCATTTCCCTAATACGCCACTCCATTTCACTATTGTTAACTCCTTACCCCCTCTACACTCACATTATTCCTCACATGCCCTTGCACAAATCTGCATGCCTTGTCAAAGCCTTTTATCTACACTTCTATCTCTACTCTTTTTTGTAAAACTCAATTGCGGCAATACTTCCTACTTTTGTAAAGTTTTCTCGTAAATATATGGGCATTCCCTCACTTGTAATGTTTCTCATAAATATATGGGCATTTTCTCACTTACATTTCTCTAGCCTTTTCATCTCTTCATCTACTTTGCAACACAAAAACATGTTTCAAGTACACATATGGATATGGATATGCTCAATATGGAAAACATACACAACTATTGCTTCTAATTATGGTAAAATCCAAAAGTAGGTTTCCTTTAATCCAAGATAGATATGCATAATGATATCGCTTCTAATATTAATAGTAGTCATTTGAACAACCCACCATTCAATATTACAATTCAAAATGCAACAAAAAAACAAAACCACTCACTTTCAAATTTGTATTTCACCTACATTTCATATTCGACAACTTATGTAGTACATCAAATTTTGTTAAACGAAACAATTGCACCAATTAAATGCTACTATGCTTTGAAAAAAAACAAAAACAACTTTTTATGCAAAAAAACAAACATACAACCTAATCCTCCAATGCATCCATCATTTACTTTCCATGTTCCTACAAAAGGTTGTTTTTTCCACCGGGTCCCATCCTAATGTGGCACCCTCTCTTGATTTTGCACCCCCCCTTACCATACTACTTACCACCCTCTGCCCCCTCCGAAACCACTTTCCCCTAGCTCGCTTTACCGCATCCCCACCACGACACCTGCACCACTCGCCTCCCGCCACATCACCTAGCCATTACCCAATTAATTCCTCTCCCAGAAAAATAACTGTTCAACATTGAATTCGCCTTCTGAGTTAACCATTCAAACTTAATGGTCTCACACCACCTCCAATGGATTTCACCATTCTCTGCCTTTAAAATCTTTCAAAACCGTCGTTTTCTTCCTTTTTACTGCCTTATTCCCTGTAATGTGTAGCTTTACACATCAATCATTTTCACAGTATTCGCGCGACCAGAACAAGAGACAGAAATTGACAACCATTTGTCTCCTTCCCCTGACAACTCATTACCCCAACTATTTCCCAGTAAGGTCTTCTGCCAATTTCCGTTATCTTTCACTAATACAGTCATGCCTCCAAAGAGCAAAACCCAAGAGAAAATTGTCAATCTCTGGATCCCTCCCTCCATATATTTAGATCACATCCCTTTAGCCGACAGAGATTATCAGAATAATGAAACCCAATGTGACTGTGAGTTCTTAGAACTATACTGTTGGCTAGAAGACAAACATGCAGACAAGACTGAAGAAATTGGACTCCAGGAGTCAAATCTTCCCTTTGACCTTCCAAGCCCCTGAATTCACCAGAAAATATCAGGCATGTTATGTTCCTTCCCAAAGAGCTATCACAGCGCTATCTGGTGACATCCTCTTTACCATTACTGCCCAGTCTATAAATCAGATGATGCTAGCTCCCCCTATGGAAAATAGTGTCCCTTTCTCCTTAGAAGCCCTCACCCAGCTTTATCAGAAGCTGGATTTTGCTACAAGAGCCAAAATATTTGAGATCTTCTTGCCTGAAAATGCCTAATTACCTAAGAATAATCCTCCATACCCTTCCTCCATCTTCCCTGATCAAGCTAAAAAACTTATATCCATAATTTCCTATATTTTGGGTTATTATTCTAATCATTGGGTAGATGAGCCCATTTTATGTTTTCTCTCCATATTTTCCACAGACAGTAAACCATCCATTGTATTCAATTTCAGTCAATTCTTGGCTGATAGCATTCATGAACAGTTTCTAAAATTTCCCATAGAGCAGGTGTTTAATTACACTTCCATTTTAATTTACATGTTCCTTTATTATCAAGCAGACAAGTTCAATTTTGCAATGCAGAAGCTAGATGATGAAGGAAACTTTATAGCGAGTGATCTTTTGGACTTCATTGGTCATGAAAGAACAACATGAATTTTCTTACAAGCAGTTTATTGAAGATTTTGTTCACCCAGCAATGAACATCCTAAACAACTCAATACATCCCAGAATTAGTGAAGATATTAAAATAATTTTACATCTAACAGATCAAGCCAAGACTAGAGATTGGTATTTATACCAAAACTACACATAAATTAGAGTTTATGGATGCGAATTGGCACCATATAGACTCCCAAAATACCTCCCCATGAGGATTTTTTTCCCTGCAATACATCACACAGATGTTAAATTCTGATGGCATTCATTTTGTGGTGGCTAAGAAGAAGTCACAATTTCATATAAAGACACAAGTGGGCCCATTTATATGCAATACCAAGACAACAGGTGAAGAAGAAAACAAAATGCTTAAAAAGATGAAATTAAACCTCCTAAGTTTTAAATGGTCTTATGACCCTTGGGGTATTATTTCAAATCTCGGAGTAGAAAATAAAACTACTCCCTACATCCATACCTCAAGGCCTGAAATAGAAAAGTATGAAAATCAGTTGGAATGGACAGAGAACACCTTACAGGAAGCTGAAGAACAACTCTTTTCTAATTCCAGTTTACAGACTCCCACTCCTCAGGAGAAAACAAGTAAAAGGAAAAGAGAGGAGGGATCATCATAAGAAACAGGTAGTGAAGCCAAAGAGTTCAGGATTAGTTACAAGAAAAGGTACAAAATGACTCCTAGGATAGATATAGACAAAGAGACAGAATATCATGCAGCCATCATAATTATAGACTCACCACCTGCAAGCAACAAATTTGTAACATCTTCTACTTCATCTTCATCATCATAGGGTCAAAAGGAAACATAACTAGATTAACAGAATGTCCAAGGAGAGAAGGAGAAGACTGTTTTTGATAAGTACATAGAGATTAAACTTAAGAATGAGATTCTTAAAAACAATAATTATAATCAGTTTTGGAAGAAGACCTCCAGCTCATAGAGCAAATTGTTATAAGCTTTTGACACAGAGCATGGAAAGATGTAGATGGCCTTCCTTTAAGCCCAAATTCCACATCCAAAAACATTAGTAGATTACTAGAGCACTACATTTGAGTTCAGCACCATAGACATCCATCCCATTGATCAAATGGTGATGTATAAGCAGACTGGTGAGATGATATCTTCTACATTAACTAATACTACTATGTCATTGTCCAAGTTGCAGGTTTCATTTTCCAATGTTCAGTCTCAGTTAAAAATGGAAAAAGTATCCTCCTTAGCAAAGGATAATAGGATCAAGTCTTTGGAAGATTTGATAATCAAGATAGGATATGATCCTAAAGATGTTAATGTTACAGAGGAGATCATCAAGAAGAAGAATCTGGATATTGTAGCATTAATAAAACAGCTTAAGATGCCAGCCGCAAAGGACCCATTAACCAAGGACATTGAAGAAAATGAGGCACAAAAGGCTGACATGATGAAACTAATTATAGAGCAGAATATACAGATTAGACAGATGGATGCAAAAATGGAGAAGATGATAAAAGAGAGTGAATAGAGTCAAAAGATGGTTATTGTCCCCCTAGATGCCATACCCATTTTTCAACTTCCCGCAACAAGAACATCCACTGCAGCTACTTCTTCCACTCATACTGAAAGTGCTGAACAAGTCACAAAGACACTAGAGAACATGTTCATCCAGTAAAAAGAGATCAAGACTTTGCATGGGAAGCTCAAAGCTCTAGAAGAACAGAAAGCTATGGCAGAAGCTTCTCGGCTTACTGAAGTGCAGAAATTATGGAGATTGTTAGAGGTTACACAAGGTAGAAAATGATACATCCATTGGTCAGACCTTGGCCCAAGCCAAGGAAACCATTTGGATGGGTATTCTGGATTCTATGAATGAGATTTGGCCATCTATCCAAATCATCTTTGAACAAAAGGAATTGATAGAAAAAGCTACAAAAACCATTGTTCAGGTAAGGGAAAAGCTTGGAGAGATGCCCACAGAAGCCTCCAACATTATCAGATTCCTAAATTCTAAATCTAAATATGAGCTTGAAGAATTAGGAGTTAGTGACAGGACTGCCACTATTTTGGAAGTCAAGAAATTCTTGACTAAAAGGAACCTCATTGATCAATTGGAGGAAAGATGTGAAACATTAGAGCCGGGAGTAAATAGGTTCTGCAATAGAATTGAAGCATTAATCAAGAAAGGGTTTCCCAACATATATGTGATTAATGATAAATTAATCACTCAGGAAGACTATGTTTTGAAAATGAAAGAAATGGCCAGAAGAAGTGTCAAGTTTAATGGAATAAAGGGCAGTATGATAGGAAGAAATTTTTTAGAAACCATGGTAAATGACTTCTACATCCAGAATGAGGTAAAACATGTTTTTACAGTGAAGCCAACTTTTGAAAAATACATAGAGGTTGATGAGATTTACTGTTGGGTAATTAAATTAACCATACCAGATGAAAAAAGATGGGAAGAGCTTTGTGATTTATTCGATTAAAGGGTAATTCAGATGGCAGTAAAAACAACGGCTAGCATAACCGCTAGCACAATAGCCAACACATAAACACAACATAGTTTTGGGTCGATTCAGCAACCGAACCCACCAAAATAGAGCCACCTTTCCATCCAGCTGTCTACGTGGCCTATTTTCCTGCAAGAGATAAATCTTATTGTTTAGAATTAAGCTAATAATACATTGTTGGTTGAGACAATGATTTTGTAATGATTTTGTAATTATTTGTATAAATACTTCACTATTTGAAGTATTAAGGGTTGATTTCTGAATGTAATTTCCTTTGCATATTGTAATTTTTCAAAGTACTAGAGCATCAATAATATAGGGACCTTTCACAAGATTCATGTGGTGTACCAAATGGTGATGTGTTTCTTTAGTTTATTTGTTTAAACATTGTTTTTCTCTCTCTGTTATTATGAAAATCTCAATTACTTAACAGAAACTGTGATGAATAGGACTTGTTATTTAGAGCACCCTATTCTGGCTATTAGTAATTTTCATGTTTTCTAATGAAGTCAAATTAAGGAATTCTTAATTTATCCTTAATTTCTAATGAACCTTACATTTTTGCTATTTCAAAATCCATTTAATATTCTGAAAGATCCAAATAGTGAAACCTAGCTTGCCTTGTGAAACTCCTCTAAAATTTGATGCCAAATCCAGTTAATCTTTAGACTCCATAGCCCAATGGAATTATAACAGTTTAATCAACCAAACAATGAAATCAAAACAATTAGTACAGTAATGACTAGCCTAAAATTTACACCAAAACAAAGCTAAATTTTATAGAGATATCCCTCTTTGAAGCTGGTAGCGCTAGATCCCAGCTTCCAAAGTGGTTTTGATGCTGTCCTATGTGTTTAATCCCTCAACCTCAAAAATACAGAACGACAACACCATATATGCATCAACATATCCCTGTAGAGCAATGTTTGAACCACCAAAGTATAATGCTTGATTTGTGGCACCTCTCAAATACCTGAGAATCCACTTCATTGCCATCTAATGTTCTTTTCTTGAATTGTTCATCTACCTTCTTACAAATCCCACTGCATGTGCAATATTAGGCCTTGTGCATACCATTGCATACATTAAGCTTCCAATTGCTTATGCATATGGAACTTTAGACACATAATCCATCTCTTCCTGAATCTTAGGACACATCTCCTTACTTAGTTTGAAATGGCTAGACAAAGGTGTACTAACTGGTTTTGCAGCACCCAAATCCTTCATTGCAAATGAATTTCCAAATTTTCTTTTGAGAATATTTATTTCTTGCATGTTAGAACCTGCAACAAGAATGTCATCTACATAAAATAACAATATAATATAGCTTCCATCATTTTCCCTTTTGAGATAAACACAATGATCAGAGTGACATCTAGTATAACCTTGTGCAGACATAAACTTGTCAATTTTTAGATATCACTGCCTTGGAGCCTGTTTTAAGCCATACAAGCTCTTCATCAACTTGCACACTAGTTTCTCCTTCCCTTTTACCTCATATCTTTGTGGCTGCTACATATATATCTCTTCCTCCAAATCCCCATGGAGAAAGACTATCTTTACATCTAACTGCTCAAGATGCAAATCTTTTGCTACTACTAGAATTAAAATAGTTATGATTGAATTCATTTTAACAATAGGAGAAAATATTTCATCAAAGTTTATACCTTTCTTCTATGAAAACCCCTTCACCACAAGTCTAGCTTTATACCTTTTTCTACCTCCATATTCTTCTTTCAACCTGTAAACCCATTTATTTTGCAATGTTGTTTTACTTGCAGGAAACCTGAATAAGTCCCAATTATGGTTATGTACTAAGGAGTCCATCTCGTCTTTCATGGCTAGCTCCCACTTCTTCCTAGTTTCTACCTGCACTTCTTCTTCATAACATTCTAGTTCACCAGAATCAGTCAACAATACATAATATATTGAAGGAGAGTATCGTTCAGGGGGTCTACTTATATTGGTAGATCTTCTAACACCACTTTTAGGTGTTTGAGGTGCATGTTGTTGTTGTGGTTATTGTTATTGTTTTGGCTTTTAATCATTATGATTTTCAGGCACCTTTACTTTTTCTCTGATCTCATCAAGCATTGTGTATTCTTTGTTCTCTTTTTCATGTTTCTTTTCCTAAATCTGATCCTTATACAAAACCTTTTTATTGAATATGACATCTCTTCTCCTAATGATTTTGTGATTTTCATAATCATATAATCGATAACCAAAATCATTTACACCATATCCAATAAAGTTACATTTCTTTGATTTTTCCTCAAGCTTTGTTCTATTTTCTTTATTAATGTGGACAAAGGCTTCAAAACCAAAAGTATTTAAAAATGAGTACTTTACCTTTTTACCTGTCCCTGCCTCCTCTGGAATACCTCCATCCAAGGAACTTGAAGGCCCTCCATTTATTAGATAAACGATATTATCTACAACATCTGCCAAAAATTGTAAAGGCAATCTTGCATGCAATCTCATGCACCTTGCACACTCCATGATTCTCCTGTTCATCCTTTTTGATACACCATTTTCTTTTGGTGTTCCTGGAACTATCTTCTCTCTACGAATTCCATGCTCTGAACAGTACTTATCAAACTCTTTGCTACAATATTCACCTCCATTTTATGATCTGAGACACTTCAACCTTTTTCCTGTCTCATTTTCAACCAATGCCTTGCATTTCTCGAAAGTATCAAATACAACATATTTATTTTGAATACAATAAATACAGGTTTTTTGGTTGTGTCATCAATAAAAGTAACATAATAATGAGAGCCACCGAGAGATGATACTTGAGCAGGTTCCCATACATCTGTATGCACAAGCTCTATTTTTTTGCTTTTCTTTTCTTTCCCAAATCTAAGGAATATGACTCTCTTTTGTTTTCCATAAACACAATTCTCACAGAATTCCAAATCAACATGCTTCAAGCCTAGCAACAAATTTCTTCAGTCAAGAATATTCATCCCCTTCTCACTCATGTGCCCGATCCTATGATGCCACAATGTTGTATTTGCTCCTGTAGATGTTAAAGCATTAACATAATTAGAAATAACATTGCATAAATACAATGGTACTTCCAGCCTTTTCTCCTTTTTCTATTACCAGGGCTCCTTTAGTGACCTTCTAAGTTTTGTCTGTAAAAGTAGTTACACAACCTTCACCTCCCAAATGCCCTGTTTAAATTAGATTTTTCTTCAAATCTGGAACATTCCTTACCTCCTTCAATGGCCATTAGTTTCCATTCTACTGTTTTGTGAAAAATTTACCCATTCTAATGATTTTACAGGGTTTATAATCACCCAAACAAACCTGTCCAAAATCTCCTTGAACATAATCATGAAAATGTTTATATCAGGTGTGGCATGAAATGAGGCCCCTGAATCTACCACCCATGACTCAATAATATTTTCTAATGAAATAATCAAAGCATCTTGCAACACATCACATGTCACATTCACTTCATGATTGTTTTCTTGTTGCGTGTTTCCTTCTTTTCCCTTCCGAGACTTACAATCTTTCTTTAGGTGTCCTTTCTTCCCACATTTCCACTTGGACTTGGATCCTCCTTTCCTTGACTTACTGTGGTATCCTGGGCTCTTTCCTCTTTCCATTTTTCTTCCCCTAGTCTCTGCATTGAAAGCATTACCTGATGTCTCACCGGATCTTTTCCATCACATTTCCTCACTAAGGATTTCACCAACAACATCACCAAACTTTGAAGTACTAGATCCAGAGACAAAGTTACTAATGGCCATAACTAAACCATTCCAATTTTCTGGCAATGAGCACAAAAATAACAGAGCCCTAACCTCATCATCAAAAGTAACCCCTACAAGACTTAACTGACTGGTAACTGTATTAAATTTATTTAAATGATCAACACCAGATCCACCTTCTGACATCTTCATATTAAATAAATGCTTCATAAGAAATACCTTATTTGAGGCCGATAGTTTTTCATATAGTTTGGCCAATGCCGACATTAAACCCTCAGTTTTCGTTTCCTTTGAAATATTAAAGGCTACAGACGCCGCTAGGCATAGCTGTATTGTTCCAAGTGCCTTTCTGTCGTGAATATCCCATTCTGTTTTTGTCATACTTGTCGGCTTCTTTGTCTTTTCGCTCAATGGTAGGTACAAATCTTTTTGATACAAATAATTGTCCATCTACATCTTCCACAACTGGTAGTTTTGGCTGTTAATTTTTTCGACCCTAAACCTACCATCTTCCGCCATTTCTCCCACTCGAACCAGGAACCCTTCTCTCCTGTGAGTTTATCATCCAAATAGACCTTTGGCTCTGATACAAGTTGTTAGAAAATTATATATTATAGAGCAATGGAACACATAAAATATGGCAGAAACATAAACATAGAAAACGCATAAAACAAGAGATACATAGATATACATGGTTCACCCAATTTGGGCTACGTCCATGAAGAAACAACCAATTATTCCTTTATATTATCTAGCAAAATGAAGAGATACAACCTACAATAGATCCATTGTAATTCCCTCTTCGCTCTCACACAATCTCCTCTATCTTTCTCACTGAGAATACACATCTATACAGCCGCAATACAATTCCCTCATATATAGCGATGGGTTGCCTTCTAGGGAAAAAACCCTAAATTAAACATAACTTCTATCGTCAGATCATTCACCTAATGAACGGCTCAGATTGACTACGAAATTACAACATTTTACAAGGAAATTTTACATCTATTTTTAGCTTCAAGGGCGCTGCCCCCGAACCCCTGCCAAAGGGAGGGCTCATAAAAATCGTTGTCCCCCCCCCCCCCCCCCTACCCTAGCAGTGTTGTTGCCCCATTACGAACTAGGGTCCAATGCGGTGATACCTCTGAAAAAAGAAGATAATCATGCTCCACACCCAACATTTGAATCCATACAAGGATTTGACAAGCTTTCATACATTTTGATCTTATCCCTTCATAATAAATCCTTCTGGTTAAAACATTAAAACATTCTCTTTCAAATATCCATTCAAGAAATCAGTTTTTACATCCATTTGATGGAATTTCCAACCGTTTTGAGCTGCTACGGAAAAGAGAGTCCAAATGGTAGCTCATTTTGTTGTGGGGGAAAAGTCTCCTCATAATCAACCCCTTACTTCTATGCAAAACCTTTTTCCATTAGCCTAGCTTTATGCTTTTCAAGTGAGCCATCTGCTTTATACTTGTTCTTGAAGACCCACTAGCAACCTATTGATTTGGTTCCCAATAGAGAGTCCACCAGCTTCCAGGTTCCATTCTTTATCAAAACATCATACTCTTTTTGCATTGCTTCTTTCCATTCATCATGAGAAACAACTTATTTGAAGGAAGTTGATTCAAAATTTTTAGATAAATGTATTTCACAATCATATGAAACATTCATATCAACAGGTGAATCAAAATCATCTACATTGTTGTTGGAGATTTCTAGAAATGAATTGTGTAATCAATTTATTTTGTCCAACGATTTGAATGGTTAATACATCCATAATCAGGGACCAAAGAGCTTTATCACCTCCATTATGTCTAACATAGCTTCTTTTTCCTATCTTTCCAATATCATCAAGATAAACACTTTAAAGCATCTTGGAGATCCATTTTGGAGGACCTTCTTAAGATGGCCTAGGCTGTTTAGATGAATGAGATGGGGATGAATCGAGATTTAGCCTTTTGATTCTCTCAATCACATCACTCTAAGTATCTTCTTGATCAATGGTTGGAGCTTCATGATGGGGAGAGAGTGCTTCAGAAGGAGATTCCACAGATTGATCCAAGATAGGGATCCCCCTTTCAAGATGTGGAATCTCATTATCAAACTCCTAAAATGATTTTGCATGCTATAATTTGTCCAAACGATCAAGCTATCACTCAATAACATTGTCAGTCTTGGAAGATTCAAGAAAAATCACATCTCTAGATATTACAAATTTCTTATTTACTTCATCATAGAGATGGTATGCTTTGGAGGTATCTCAATACCCCAAGAAGATACATTTTCGACTTCTTGCATCGAGTTTGTTTCTTTCTTCCTTAGGTATCAAGGCATAACATGTGGAACTAAAAACCCTGAGATGCCTTACCGAAGAAATGTGGCCATACCACATTTCATACGGAGTATTTTTTTGAGAGCATGAGATGGACACCAATTATTAATGTACACTGCACATAGAACTGCATCAACTTACATTTAAAAAAAACATCATTGAACGTACCATATTTAAGGTTTTCATGTTCATTCTTTTAGCTACACCATTTTGTTGAGGATTATAAGGCATTGTTGTTTGATGTTTGATCCCATGCTGGTGAAGATAGTTTTAAAATTCATTTGAAGTATATTATTTTCCATTATCAGTACAAATTGAGCCAATATGAGATTTTGTGTCATTTTCAATCCATGTATGAAATTTTTTGAAAGTTTCAAAAGCATTATATTTGTTCTTCAATAGATATACCTAACACATTTTGGTGTAGTCATCAATAAAAGTCATCATGTATTTATTACCATTTGTACAAAGAACAATCATAGAGCCACACAAGTCCAAATGAATGAGTTCAAGCTTTCTATGTGCTCTGGAATGAGAATCATGAAAATACTATTTGTTGTGTTTTCCTACGATACACAAATCACATTGCTTAAGTTTCCTATGAATGGTAAGCAAACTAGTAAGACCATTTATCTTCGATAAGCGCAAATTCTCATAGTTCAGAAGTCAAAATATAGCATGCCATAAGAGACTAGATGGTATTGTACCTTCATCAAATTGAGAATTGTATGCAATGTTTTGTGCACAAGCAGAGGTTCCTTGTAGCTTTATGAGTCTTTCTTCGTCTATCCCAATCATGAAAAGTGAGTTGTCTGATGCTTTTCTGACCTTAATCTTGCCATCAAACATGTGGATGGCATGTCCTTGATAGTGGATGTGAACCAAAGACAAAAAATTTATGTGCAACTACGAGAGGTAGAGAACATCATGTAAAAGAAAGTCTGGGAGACTGGAAAAATTGAGCCTAATGGTGCCAAGGCTAATGGCTTGAGTTTTGACTTGTCTATAAAGTAGACTTCCCTAATGGTGCCAAGACCTAATGGCTCGAGTTTTGACTTGTCAGTAAAGTAGATTGCTTCGCCAACATAATAATTGAATTCTTCAAAGAAATGTCTTCTAAAATTCATGTGGCAAGTTGTTCCTGAATCAAGAAACCATGCATCTTTCCACAAAGTAAGTGAAGCATTAAACAAGTCTTTAGTTACTCCAATATTGCATTGTGCCACAACATAATGAGTAGATTCAGGTGCTTTACCTTTCCCTTGATTTGGTGTTTTTCTTTTATGATGTAGGAGCATCCGAGTGAAGAGGTGACAGCTGGGAGATGTTTTTTTTTTTATTTTCATTTTATTTTGAAAGATAGGGAGGAAGAAACTTCAAGTTGCTATTTCATTTATTTACATTTTGTGTTATTTTTAATTAAGGCTAAATCAACCATTGTTAGTTTTTTTAAATTAGAAAAAATAAGATTAGTTAGGGATTTGTTTGAAGAACCTGTTTAGTAACTGAAACATAACTGAGGAACAATTCTTCAAACTGTAAAGGAACTGCTGACAATGTATTGAAAAGAAAAAATCAGAGATGATGGAAGGGTTGCCATCCAGAGAGGAGAGAGATCCCAGAAGCTGTAACCCAGAAATATTTGAACTTCTATGATAACTAACAATTCAAATTTGTCATTTAATACAGTAGATTAAATTTCATTACGTTCTATGGATATAGATGTCTCAGGCATCAAAATAAAAGCAAGACAGTGAAATCATTTTTCTTTTCAAAGATTCGAACAACCATCGACAAGCATTCAGTGACAAGAAGCATTTTCAAGACCGAGAACCGAACAGAGGTGCACCAACACATAGATTTTATTCCTCAATAAAACAAATCCCAGGTTCTAATTACATTCTACATTTAAAAAAAAGAAATACATTTCCTGTACATGGCATTTTCATTTTTCATTCAATAAAAATTAACTGTACAAACATCTGTAATCTGGAAATCGTGAAGGGTTCCAAACCCATGAAATCAAGACACATTACAGTCCACAGGTTATGCCTAAAACTTCTAGCGAGGGCATTAACACCTCGAAGAACACATACAGATACGAAGGACCCAAAACATCATGCTTATAGCCGAGACACAAACAAGAGCAAGTGACTGAATAACTGCTGCAAAACCGGACACACAACAAAGCAAGCAAGGAAACCACTATAGCTACGGAAGGACCCTACCAGAGTTTCCCTAAGCCAGCGAAACAGTCACCTAGATGAAGCTGTGGAGCAGCGCTTCTTTGGGAGGACCTACACACCACCACAGAGAGGTTAGTGGTCAGTATTGAGCCATGAAAATAAAAAAGATAATAGTGAAAAGCTAATAGCAAGGGGAATGAAGATGTTACCTGGAGAAGAACCACTTTCGAAACAAAGGATGAGAGTCGAGACCCACAACCGAGGGTTTCCACCAGTGACTAAGCCATGAACACGCTCTTCCTACTCACCAAGGAGCCAGAGCATTCGAACCTTTAAAACCTGGAAGTGAAATTGAAACCGAAAGGAAGAGCTTACCTGAAATTGAGGGCACTGAGTCGTCCTGTGTAGCAGCCAAGAAGTGACCTGAGATTTGCAAAGCCGAAGCATAACCAGACCCCGCATAAACAAACAAATCACCACAAAATGAACATAAATGAATTCGAAGCAAATAACGTAGACAAACAGACTTGCGAGAGGGAGAGGACCTGAAACCCTCTAAACACCATAGCAATGAGTCGCCACAGGGAATGAGTAGAGGCATAACAACGACAGACCACGGAGAACGAACAGAGACATAGCACCAATATACCATGGAGAACAAACATAACGTATTAAATCGCCATAAGGGGCAAACAAGGCACAAATCAGGTGAGAACATAGAGTAATCGTAGAACAAAACCATAGCACAGGAGAAATTACCTCCAAAACCCCTCAGCATAAGTGATAACCCTTAGTCGCAAGCCCGAGGTCAGTACAGAGGCGGGCAACAAAACATTAAACCGCAATTAAGACACACACCAAAAATCCTACCACCAAACCCAACTTGGAAACGGACAATCAAACGGTCAAAAGCCACGCGTCCCTGCTCGAGATCAACACCAATTTTTGGTATCAGAGCAAGATGTCCTTTTCTCTTAGTAAAAAAAAATGGAGGTAGGAAGAAGGGTTCACAGAAGAGGCATCAGAAGAGTAGTAGATGAAGGACTATGAGAAGAAATCAGGAATTGCGAGAAGCAAAACATTAAACCGCAATTAAGACACACACCAAAAATCTTGCCACCAAACCCAACTTGGAAATGGAGAATTAAATGGTCAAGAGCCACGCGTCTCTCCTAGGGATCGCCACAAATTTTTGGTATCAGAGGGAGGTTGTCCTTTTCTCTCAGCAAAAAAAAATGGAGGTAGGAAGAAGGGGTCGCGGAAGAGGCATCAAAGAGTAGCAGATGAAGGACTACGATGTTAAACACACATGGGCAACAAGAGAATCTGAAAGACAAAACATGAGAATATATTTTTATTAACAAGAGATATACATCTATAGTACATGGTTTGACCGTTGGGTTTCACATCCCAAGGTCTCTTGGACTCCTTTTGTCTATTCGACTTCCACAATAACCCATTAAGGATTAGGTGTCCAACATTCCCCCCCTTAATCTGAAGGGTTATGTATGAGTCCAAGAAGAGAGCTGTAATACAAAATGTGAAAAAATGCATGGCAACACTAGGCTGAATGTGCTCTCTGAAATTTTGGTATAAAGGGCGGTGGTTTAAGGATGCCCACCAACACTGGAACACATAGTGCAGTTCCTGGAACTCTTCCAAAACTGGCAAGAAGCTGAAGTCTTCTGCTAGAGGAAGTGCTCCTATTGTTTTGAAGAGGGAAACCTTCAACCATGAAAGGGAGGTCTCACCCCGCATAAAAGGGAGAACTTCAACCTAAAAAGGAAAGTCTCAACCTGTGACGGTTAAAGGATGACCAACAACTCTGGAATGCTTAATGCAATTCCTGGAACTCTTCCAAAACTGGCAAGAAGATGAAGTCTTCTGCTAGAGGAAGTGTTCTCAATTTTGTTCCTGGAATTATTCCGAAACTAGCAAGAAGCTGAAGTCTTCTGCTAGAGGAAGTGTTCTCAATTTACCAACTGAAGGCATGCTTAGGGGCATCTTTGTCTCTGGCTACAACTCTGAAAATAGTGTGGCAGGGTGTGGCTTAGACTCACTTGATGTGGCTTTGAAGCTTGTAGATGACCATCATTTCCCCCCTGTTGGATACAAGGTGAGATGATGGAGAAAACGCAACTGCAAGACTGTTCAATACTCTTGAACAAGTTCTAACATGTGATTGGAATATCTTCTTGGCTGTTGATGCCCATTGCCAAGAAGCGATCCATCCAAGATGAATCTTTGTTCTTGTAGGACGTTTGTTTCTGAAGCATCTATTTGAAGAATGACTAGTTTTATGACAGTGCTTACATGGATGAAGATCAAAATAGTGATATTTCATATGGCCAACTCGGTCACAGTGTTGGCATTTCACAATATGTTGTTGTTGCTGTTGCTATGGAAAAGGGGCAAAATCTAAAACAGCTAAAGGTGAACTGTCATGAAGAACAGGTGGAGATGAATCATCCTCAAGAAATCCAGTAGTTTGAAATTGAATTGGCTTTGAGTAGTCTAGAATATGGAAGGACAAGTCCTTGTCATATTCAAGACCAGTTTTGTGCTTGTTGTGGACAAGTTGTTCCCAAGGTCTGATGATGGGCTTGGGAAGTGTAGACTGAGTTTCTACATCTGCATGTACAACTGCTACTTTATTGGGCACTGGATCTGAATGAACTTCAACAATATTGTCTTGTTGTTTATGGGAGTCTGTGTCATTGTTTTGAACAGAAACAGGTTCAGAATGATGACTCCTCTATTTTTAATTCTTCTTGCTGTAGCTGAGTTTCGAGCTACAAAAATTCCATCTTCTCTTGTGCATTTTGTAGACAAACCTGAATGTCTGTGAGAGAAACTTTGCTGACTTTTAATGTATCATGAGTAGTAGACAATATTAGAGTTTTGAGGAACTCCAATACTTCATTGATTCTGGCCATTTTTTCTTTATTGTCAGAATTACACCTTAAAAACTGATCAAGACTACTACTCAATGCAGAAAAGTAATACCCACTAGCAATATCCTTTATAAATGTGCAGCAAATGATCAGTGTGCAACCATCAAGCACCAATTACAATCCATTACATAAAATGAGAGTTTACTCATGACCAACACTATGTTCTAACAATACAACCGACTAAACTTTTCTCTACAAAAGATTACTTTTATTTGTCAAAACAATCACAGCCTTTATACAACCCACCAAACTCTTATGCAGCAGTCGAATCAAGGAATTAATGCATATATATGTAGACAAAAACTATAGTGAGTTTTAAATACAATGCCACAACTAGCGCAGTAGCAACCGCAAACTTGCTTGGATCCTTCAAGTACTCCACTTTCAAAGCAGAAATGATGGCTATCAAAACTTCAACAACTATAGCACCATGTCATGGACAGTACTTGAATGCTCATATATAAATGCTTTGACTAGGGTATGAACAAATATTCTCTAATCGGCCACTTTCTTCAAAGAAAACAATAGTCCACTGTAAGAAACCCAACCAGAATAACTAAGAGAAAACCACAAAGATGCTCCTGAGTTTGTATGGTTTGGTCCACTGTAATATTTTAACAGACAGTTTGTGTATCAAATGTTGTAGGTGCATTCCTTGTTGTTGGCTCATGTAAATACATAATATGCTGGGACAAATACTTGTGGAAGAACTTCAAAATATTAATTTGATATCAACTTTAGACCCAGCAAGCATAAATAATACTAATAACAAGTGTAGCAACCACAAACTTCTTCACTCTTCACTGAAATACATGTTCAGAATTTACACAATGATGTTGTAGATGCTAGCAGCCATTTAACTATTTTAATAGATAAAGAGGAGAGCTAGTACACAAACAAATATGATATATATATATGCACTGTCTATGATGGCATTAACTCACGGTTCGCTTCAGCATTGGAGATACTAGATTTGAGTAAGTTACTGGCGGATTTTTGGCTACCATGAATCCTTTCATTTGCTTCCTATAGTTGTTTTGGGAATCAATTTAAAGGTTAACTTGCAATAATCCTATGTTCTCCCTATTAAACACAGAATCCAACATAATCGATTTTGCTTCCTATATGCTCAACAAACTCTGTGCTGGAGCAGCTCAGCTTGAATATATTGAAATTTTTGAATTGAACCGCGACAATAATTATATATCAGTGTAAGGTTGGTTCTACAAACTTTAAAAAGTGAATGTTTGCTTAATCAACGAGCACGATGGCAGTGGAAATGCTCTGAACCACAACCAAATCTAGCGCCAACACAGGAATGTATAAAGCACTGTGACTATCACGATCCTTTAAGCTCACAATATGTTATCAGAAAGGTTAAGCGATGACGGGTCCTATTATGTGCCAAAAATAGTCCAATAAGAGGTAATATGAGGGAGTCGATTCAGAATTGTACCCTTCTGACGAGAGAGGGCCGAACCCTCTGCGGCTTCTTTACTCGATTCTTGCAGACATTTCCGCTGCCACCACTGTGGAGTAGATGGGCTCTGATGGCCTTCTTTAAGCACGGAGTTGTCCTTCACACAGGAGTTATATTAAAAAACGTACAAGCATAGAACTCAACGCATATTTTGCATACCAGTTAATGAAGTTTCAGTCTTGAAGCATGGCTCGGATAACAGTCCTTCAAGCGAAGCCAGTCCTTCAACGGTAATATGCACCCTTCTCTGCACACTAGCACAGTTCCAACAATATCACCCGTTCACTGCACCCGTTCAATGCTCCATAATCTTTCACGCAGACAACAGAAGGCGGAGAATAATGTCAGAGATTTGCAATGTTTAAATAATGGCAGTGTTTAATGGGAAGAAATCCAGGCATTAGGCAGGCAAAGAGACAAATGATGCCAGGAACATTGGCACTGACATTTTCTGCAACTAGAAGAGGTGGACAATGTAACTGTTATGATAGCGGACAGTGGGCAGCGTAGTTGTCTGACACACAAGACTGGAGTAACAGTGTGTAGAAATCAAATGAAATTGTTCCATTCAATGACAAGTCAGAGGTGCATTCTTGCTAGGGCAGAGATGGCAGGTCTGAGCAAGGAGCTTTTTTAGAAGGCAGGTGAATAAAAATAGCGCTGGAGAAATAATAGGTTGCAGATAAAATTTGGCTAAGAAAATATTCAGGAAATGCAGAATTGATGGCAGAAATGATCTGCACATAAAGGCCATAAAACAAATGGCTCAAATTAATTATGCAGGGCAGGAATACGCCTGTTCTGATACCATGTTAAACACACATGGGCAGCAAGAGAATCTGAAAGATAAAACATGAGAATATATTTTTGTTACAAGAGATATATATTTATAGTACATGGTTTGACTGTTGGGTTTCACATCCCAAGGTCTCTTGGACTCCTTCTGTCTATTCGGCTTCCACACTAACCCTTTGAGGATTAGGTGTCCAACATACAAGAAGAAATCAAGAATTTAACTGTGCATTTGGCAGCAGTGGAAGCATGAAGGCGTAGAGATCCGGAAGGTGGGGATGACAGTGAGGAGGAAAAAAAAGCAACGACAGATGGGTCAAATGACGAGGGACTGGAAATTAAGCTATTGAGGTCAGTTTTATTGGCTAGCAGAAAGCCAAGACCGGAGCTCTCTAATTATGATGGCAGTTTGTCCATAAAGGCATTGTTAGACTAGATAAGTGAGCTAGATAAATATTTTGAGTATGAAGAAATTAGCGAAGACAAGAGGATCATATTTGTTGTCACCAAATTGAAGGGACATGCAGCTCTATGGTGGGATAGTGTACAAGCAGAAAGGAGGAGATTAAACAAACCATTGATTAAAAAATGGGACAGGATGGTTGCTAGGATGAAGAGCAAGTTTCTGCCTAAATATTATCAAATTTCCCTTTATAGACAAGTACAGAACCTGAAGCAGAGAATGATGACTGTAAAGGAATATACTGAAGAATTTTATAAAGTTAACCTGAGAGTTGGTTATGTTGAAGACATCCTTGAGAAAACAGTGAGGTTTTTGAATCGTCTATGGATGGAGATCCTAGACAAAATTAGTATTCTTTCCCCTAAGACCATAGAGGAAGCTTATTAGAGTGCTTTGAAGGCAGAGGAAAATATTTCTAGGAAACAAAATGCCAGAAGAGGACGTGGTTTTGGTAGAGGTCGGGGACAGACCTTTGGCAGAGGTAGGACTGCCAACAACAATGAAGAGGGCAGTAGTTCGAAGACTTCGGGACAGAGTGAAAGGGAAGGTAACACCAAAGGAGGAAGGTCATACCAGCGAGGAAGAGGTAATGGCAGAGGCAAAGGAAATGCCTATCAGTGTCACAAGTGGGGACACAGGTCCTTTGAATGTCCTGAAAATGAAAAAACTGGGCAGAGGGGAGCATATGTTGCTTAGCTCGATGAATTGGAGGCACCACCACAGGAGGTGGAAAATATGCCAGAGACTGGGGAAGCCTTGGTACTGAACAAGGTATTATTAAAACCAGCTAAAGAAGTAGCTAATCAAACATAGAGGAAAGCATTGTTCCAGATTGTATGCAAGTCACATGGGAAATGTTGCAAATTAATTATAGATAGTGGAAGTACTGATAATCTGGTAGCTACTGAAATGGTGGGAAAATTGGGTTTGAAGAAGTTGAAGCACCCAACCCCATACAGGGTGTCATGGTTGCAGAAAGGCCACCAACTGCTGGTCGATGAGCAGTGTGAAGTAGAGTTTCATATTGGCAAGTACAAGGACAAGGTGACTTGCGATATCATGCCTATGGATGTGTGCCATATTCTATTGGGCAGACCATGGCAGTATGATAGGAAGGTTGTCCATGACGGGGCAACAAATTGTTACAAGTTTGTTAAAGATGGGATAAAGCATACCCTAGTGCCCATGAAGGAAGAGGAAGCTGCAGAAACCAGTGGGACAAAAGCACTATTGTTAGGCAGAAAAGAGTTTTTGCGACAAATGGAGGATGATGAGGTGAAGTATGCAGTTGTGCGAAGGCCAAAACTAGTATTGATCCATACTAAAGTCACCAACTTACCTAAAGAAATACAGGACATGCTGCAAGAGTTTAGTGATATTGTGGTAGATGATCTACCGAACAAATTACCATCGAAGTGGAGCATTAGTCACCATATTGATTTTATTCCAGGAGCCAGTTTGCCAAACAAGGCCACCTATTGGATGAGTCCGAAGGATAATGAAGAAATCCGGAAGCAGGTGTAGAAGTTGTTGGATAAAGGATTGGTTTGAGAGAGTTTCAGCCCTTGTGCAGTCCTGACTGTTTTAGCTCCCAAGAAGGGAGGTGAGTGGCAAATGTGCACAGATTCTCGAGCCATTAAAAAGATTACTATCAGGTACAGGTTCCCTCTACCTTGGATGGACGATATGATGGATTGTTTGAGTGGAGCAGCATACTTTTCAAAGATAGACCTCAAAAGCGGTTACCACCAAATTAGAATTCGAGACGGTGACGAGTGGAAGACAACTTTCAAGACTAATGAAGGCTTGTACAAATGGCTGGTTATGCCATTTGGATTGAGCAATGCCCCTACCACATTCATGTGGTTGATGAACGAGATGCTGAAGGAATTCATTGGGAAAATTTGTGATTGCATATCTGGATGATATACTTATATTCAAAAAAACGAAGGAGGAACATTTTCGACATGTGAGGTATGTATTGGAAAAATTACAGCAGAATAAATTGCTGATAAATTTGAAGAAATGTTCTTTTTTCCACAAAGAATTAATTTATTTGGGATTTGTGATTTCCGAGAATGAACTAAAACTAGATCTGGGAAAGGTTGCAGCCATAGTTAGCTGGCCATCCCTCAAAAGTTTGTTTGAGGTACGAAGATTCCATGGATTGGCGAGTTTTTATCAGAAATTTATTAAAAATTTCAGTGGGATTTATGCACCCATGCTGGACACCATTAAGAAGACAAATCAGCCTTTCCATTGGACATAAATGGCAGAGAAGAGTTTTCAGCTGATCAAATGGAAGATTACTGAAAAATTGATTTTGAGGTTACCAGACTTTAACAAACTTTTTCAAGTTCATTGTGATGCCAGTGGGACAACCATTGGTGTAGTGCTCAGTCAAGAGGACAAGCCAGTAGCCTATTTCAGTGAGAAACTAAATGAAAGTAGGCAGAAGTACACATCTTATGACAAGGAATTTTATGCAGTGGTTCAAGCACTGAAGCATTAGAGACATTACCTATTGGCCAATGAATTTGTCTTGTTTTCAGACAATTCTGTGTTGTAGTATATTATGTAGCAGCATAAGCTGAACCATAAACATGCGAAGTGGGTGGAGTACTTGCAGAGTTTTATGTTTGTGTTGAAACACATCAGCGGTCAAGCCAACAAAGTGGCAGATGTGTTAAGCAGGAGGAATTTGATCCTACAGGAAAGTACGATACAAGTATTAGGATTTGAACATCTTAAGGACTTGTATGAGGCAGATGCAGATTTTAAGGAAGCTTATGAAGCTTGCCAAAATCCGTTGTTGAGAGATAACAGTTCATGGCTGGACTATAATATGCAGGAAGGGTTGTTGTTCAAAGGAGGGCAGTTGTGTATTCTGGAATGTTCTATGAGAGAGAACTTAATCCAGGAAAAGCATAATGGAGGTTTAGCCGGACATTTTGGCATAGACAAGACCTTGGATCAGTTGAGTCACTTTTACTATTGGCCGAAGATGCGCAGAGATGTACAGAGGTTTGTGACTAGATGCAAAGTGTGTCAGCTTGCAAAGGGACATAGCCAGAACACGGGGTTGTATACACCCTTACCTATTCCGAACAGACCATGGGACTCTGTCAGTTTGGACTTTGTCTTAGGTCTGCCGAAGACACAATGGGGATTCGATTCCATCATGGTGGTGGTGGATCGTTTCACCAAAATGGCACATTTCATTCCATGCAGGAAAACTAGTGATGCCACACATGTAGCACATTTTTTATTTACCGAGATAGTCAGATTACATGGCTTGCCGAAGTCTATTGTTTCGGATCGAGACGTTAAGTTTACAGGACATTTTTGGCGAACCCTATGGAAAAAATTAGACACCAAACTAAACTTCAGCTCAGCTTATCACCCGCAGACCGATGGTCAAACCGAAGTGGTGAACCGAAGTCTAGGAAACTTATTGAGGAGTTTGGTTGGAGAAAATTCTCGACAGTGGGATTGTGTGCTTGCACAAGCGGAATTTGCTTATAACGATTCACCCAACTGAAGCACGGGCAATAGTCCTTTCCAGATCCTATACAGAATGCACCCTCGTGGAGTACATGAGTTACGGGATTTGGGACAGTTGGAGTGCAAGAGTGCTAATGGGGAAGATTTCGCAAAGGCAATCAATGATCTTCATGAGCAGGTGAAATTAAAATTACAAGATAGCAGTAAAAGATACAAGCAAAAGGCAAGTTTGAAAAGACGGGAGTTACAATTCAACGTAGGAGACCTAGTATTAGCACACCTACGCAAGGAAAAGTTTCCTAAAGGCGAATACAACAAGTTGAAATGGAAAAAAATCGGGCCTTGCAAGATTCTTCGGAAGTTTTCTGCGAATGCTTACGAATTGCAGTTACCCCGAGGTATTGGAATTTCACCCATTTTCAATGTGGCAATTTGTACCCCTACATAGCGGCAGATGGAGAAGACAATTCAGAAAGATGAACACGGAACACCCAGAAAGAGAATGATTCGTGCATTAAGTAGATGCCCCCAGCAAAGCCACTAGAGATCAAACAGATCCTAGATACTCAGGTGGCCAGACAGACTCGAAGGAAGGAATATTTGCAGTACCTAGTCAAGTGGAAGGGTCATCCTATTGAAGATAGTTCTTGGTTAGATGCTGGCCAGATTCAAAGCACCGGGTACTCTATTGAAGAGCTCATGGACATGAGCCATGATTTTACTTTACCCCGGGAGCCTGATGTAGGAGCATCCGAGTGAAGAGGCAATAGCTGGGAGATGTTTTTTATTTTATTTTATTTTCATTTTATCTTGAAAGATAGGGAGGAAAACACTTTAAGTTTCTGTTTCATTTAGTTACATTTTGTGTCATTTTTAATTAAGGATTAATCAACCATTGTTAGTTTTTGTAAATTAGACAAAATAGGATTAGTTAGGGATTTGTTTGAAGAACCTGTTTAGTAACTGAAGCATAACTAAGGAACAATTCCTCAAACTGTAAAAGAACTGCTGACAATGTATTTGGATAAGAAAAAATCAGAGATGATGGAAGGGCTGCCATCTAGAGAGGAGAGAGAGCCCAGAAGCTGTAACCCAGGAATATTTGAACTTCCATGATAACTAACAATTCAAATATGTCATTTAATACAGTAGATTAAATTTCATTACGTTCTCTGGGTATAGATGTCTCAGGCATCAAAATTAAAGCAAGATAGTGAAATCATTTTTCTTTTCAAAGATTCGAACAACCATCAACAAGCATTCAGTGACAAGAAGCATTTTCAAGACTGAGAACCGAACAAAGGTGCACCAACACATATATTTCATTCCTCAACAAAACAAATCCAAGGTACTAATTACATTCTACATTTAAACAAAAGAAATACATTTCCTATACATGGCATTTTAATTTTTCATTCAATAAAAATTCACTGTACAAACATCTGTAATCTGGAAATCCTGAAGGGTTCCAAACCCATGAAATCAAGACACATTACAATCCACAGGTTATGCCTAAAACTTCTAGCGAGGGCATGAACACCTCGAAGAACACATACAGATACGAAGGACCCAAAACATCAAGGTTATAGCCAAGACACAAACAAGAGCAAGCGACCGAATAACTGCTGCAAAACTAGACACACAACAAAGCAAGCAAGGAAACCACTATAGCTACAGAAGGACCCTACCCAGGGTTCCCTAAGCCTATGAAACAGTCACCAGGACAAAGCTGTGGAGCAACGCTTCTCTGGAAGGACCTGCACACCACCACAGAGAGGGTAGCGGTCAGTATTGAGCCACGAAAATAAAAAAGATAACAGTGGAAAGCTAACAGGAAGGGGAACGAAGATCTTACCTAGAGAAGAACCACTTTCGAAACGAAGGACGAGAGGCGAGACCCACAACAGAGGGTTTCCACCAGTGACTGAGCCATGAACATGCTCTGCCTACTCACCAAGGAGCTAGAGCATTAGAACCTTTAAAAACTGGAAGTGAAATTGAAACCGGAAGGAAGAGCTTACCTGAAATTGAGGGCGCCGAGTCGTCCTGTGCAGCAGCCAAGCAGTGACCTGAGATTTGCAGATCCGAAGCATAACCAAACCCCGCATCAACAACAAATCACCACAAAATGAATAGAAATGAATTCGAAGCAAATAATGTAGATAAACAGACTTGCGAAAGGGAGAGGACCTGAAACCCTCCAAACACTAGAGCAATGAGTCGCCACAGGGAATGAGCAGAGGCATAGCAATGACAGACCACGGAGAACGAACAGAGACATAGCACCAATATACCATAGAGAACCAACAAAACATATTAAATTGTCGTACGAAGCAAACATGGCACAATACTTACCAGCCATCACGGAAACCAGGCGAGAACAAAGAGTAACCACAGAGCAAAACCATAGCACAAGAGAAATGACCTCCAAAACCCCTCAGCCTAAGTGATAACCCTTAGTCGCAAGCCCGAGTTCAATACAGAGGCAGGCAGCAAAACATTAAACCGCAATTAAGACACACGCCAAAAATCCTGCCACCAAACCCAACTTGGAAATAGAGAATTAAATGCTCAAGAGCCACGCGTCCCTCCTCGGGATCACCACCAATTTATCTTCATCCCTTTCCTGTCTGATCTTGTCCCAAGAGAGCTTGCATGAGGAAGCATCATGTCCATTTCTATTGCACCACATACAATGAAGATTTGGTCTTCCTCCTTGATAATGTCTACCCCTGCCTCTACTATTCTTCCTTCCACGTCCTCTTCCGCCACCTCTTCCTCTAGAAAAATAGGATGCCTGATTCTTCTCTTTCCATGCAAGGCACACAACTTCTTCAGAAGACTAAGCAATTGTCTTCTCCTTCCCAACATATTTCCCTCTTTCAGCAAACTTCTCCACAAAAGATTCAAAGGAAATCTCCTTATGTTTGCCACTAGCTTGTAATGACTCGACATAATTAGACTAATTGGGATACAGTTCCTTGACAAAAGTTGAGAGAGGAACATCTATCTTAACTCTGGTGGATTCTATACCATGCATAATGGCTCTTATTTCAGAGGCTAAGACAAGGGGATCGTCATCTTTCACTTGAAGATTGAACAGTTTGATCTTTAATTAGACTACTTCAAGCTCAAAGTGTGAGTCATATAAATCTTTCATCTTCTTTAAGGATTCAAAATCATTTGTAAATGGTGCAATATGGAAACTCACCTCTTCATTTACTAATGCTACAATCAAGGCATAAGCCTTGTAGTTCTTGTTCTCTCATATGGTGAGCTCTTTGTCTAAAGTGGGATTCTCAATAGGATTGCCTACTTCTTCACAAACTCCTTTCAACAACTCATTAAAAATTAGGGTATGCTTTATCTTCATGTACCATTCATGGTAGTTCTCTTTTCCAAAGAGAACTACTCTGACTATGGAGATGAGTGAATGCATTTCTACAAAATGCTTAGGTTGGCCTTGAATAAACTAAATCCTTATACTAATAATCTTTGATAATAAAACCTCTTCAAAAATTAACTAAATAGTTTTGAACATATAACAAGGGATTCAAAACTCAGTGTTGCATATATATGATTTAAATCCAACACTGCATATAATAATATGGATCATATGCCATATACCATACATCATTCATGAGCATACAAAAGAATTCAACTCACATTATACCAAATTAACTCTTCAATAAACCAACACATACCATGGCCTTTTAATGTACAACACTCATTTTAAATCAATGCTTTCAAGAACCTTCCAATTCAATATATAAAGTGCATTCGAACTTCAAAAACTATGTAATAACATCTGCATAGTTCATGGTCAATATATAAAGGACCAACAGACTTCAAACAATATGTGATAACACCAGCGTAGTTCACGGTCTTCAAAAAATATCAATGCATACCATTCAATTTACCATTCACCAAACCATATAAATTTATAGCATACCAGGACTTGAATGCACATTCCAGAGCTCAAATCAACACACTATACAACCATGTCACATATACAACCAATGTCAAATGAACAATCGCATGACATTCCAAATGTGGAATACAGAGTTCAACAGTGTTTAACACAACACTAACTCATGGCATGGTTGATTCAACTTATTACCCACGGCCATCAAAACATACCAACTCATTTCAACATAGAGAAAACTAGTGTACATACCAGACTCACGTTGAAGCTAACATGCTCTGGTTCCAAGAGTTTTGACCATAAAAATTTCAACGCACCAAGCGCAAGAGTAACACATTCAATGCAACAATTTCCAGATTCAAACACACACAATTTGCAGGAACGATGAGTGCACAACATGAGCACATTTAACAAAATGATCGTAGAGGTTGCTCCATTCCAACACTTCAACAGGATCGATGCAGAGAGAGAGAAATAGGATAAAAAATAGAGAATATGGTAGAGAATAACAGAAGCTACATGTATTATGCACTAAATGGGATCTGTAGTTTTGATACCATGTCAGGCTAGGTTTGTGTAACTCTAAATGAATTGTGTTTTACATTAAGAGAAATCACGAATATATATAAGGAGAGGGAGTCTGTTGGAATTTGTATTTCCTATTTACATTATTTACAATTTTCCTAATCCCAAAGCTATGGTGTTAACATAAACGACCATATTACTTGGGTGCATCATATATGTTCTTTAGCACTAGAGACCAAGGAGCATTTGGTATTTAGATGCTCCTCCTATCATGAGATAAATGTTGGTTTTATTATGTTTTTAAGACCTACATGGCTCATTCCAAAGTTTCATGGCTTGTGAGGTCCAGAGACACTTAATTGTTTTATTCCAATATAAACTGCATTAACAACTTTCTATAAATAAGTTATCAATAATGGCATGCCCTAGCTTGATCACTTCCTTCTTGCAACATCTCACAAACTTTAAAGTAAGCAGAGATCCCTTAATGAACATCTTGACAAGTGCTAAATTCATAAAGCATTACAAAAACATAAATACCATTAACCTCATGCTCTTCACACATCTTTTTTGTAATCTTAAATGTTAAAAATCTTACACAATGTTGTATAACTTTTCCTTTCATATAAATATTTTCTTTTAATATTCTCTTTCAAAAAAATTTGTAAACTAAAATAGATCTTTTTATTTCTTCCTCCCATACGATCCATAAAAGAGTAACACAAAGAAAGCAAGCCATCTTCTCATCTTTTGAAAATAAGAAAAAGCCAAAATCCAATAAAATATAATTTTATTTAATAAAGTATATATCTTAAATAAATAAGTTGAATATTCTAATTACAATTAAAATTATTTTAAATAAATAATATGAACGTTTTAGTCACACTGAAATCGAGCTTCTCAGTTTCATTCAATTTGATGGTAAAATTTCAGCAAAGACTCTTTGGGTGGATTCCACTGAAGACATAAATCAAATTAATTCGGTACTCCATCTGTTTCATATTCATTTAAATTTATCCAAGGTTTTTGGTGAATATTCTGTTATCTCGGTCTTGAGGATGGGTGGATTGTCTATTTTCTGTTTAAGGTTTTTAGGGAACATTCTGTGTTGTGAGCTCTGAGGATGAGTGGAATGTCTATTTTCTAGTACTTCATGATAAGTGGAGTCCATTTTATAGTCTCTAATTATGGTAATTATGGATAGAGTATGGTAATTATGGATAGAGTATGCATTCGAAACACAAAATCCATTAAAAATCCGCTACACAATTTCGTGGGAAAATTATCTATAAAATAAACAAATGTAAAATTCTACACTCTTTTACATATTAAAATATATAAATGAATTAGAAGTATTGGAAATTATTTAAATTATATAATTTCAATTTATGATTTCAACAAATTTTTACTCAATTTCAAATAAAATTTATTTGAAAATATATTGAAAAAATCAATATATGGAATAATTAAATTAAAGTGTTTGAATTACACCAAATCAATCAAAAAAGAACAAGGACTAAGGTGTAATGAAAACACTCAATAAATATATGTGACTTCAATAAGAGCAACAAAGGAAAACAGTTGTCTTTAACAAATTTATTTATTTATTTATTTTTGTGACTAGGTTAAATTTAGGTTGTTTCTAGCCTATTAGATGGAAGAATAATCTACTCATTAAAATTGTGAAATGTTATTACCAAGATTGTGTTAAGCTTACTAAAGCTTGGAAGGAAGTTAATTTAATTCTCTTCCATCTTCAATTCCTCCCTATATATTTTAAATCCTCACTCAAACCAACTAACCTACGCCTCATGAATTTCTTCACCAAAATTATTTAAATTTAACACCCAATAAAAACTCCACTCAAACCAACTAACCTACATTTCATAAATTTTTTCACCAAAATTATCAACATACGCCTCATGAATTTCTTCACCAAAATTATTACCGAAGTGAAAAGACCGCCTATGATTTTGTGCAAAGAACCTTCCTCCGAAATAAATGATTCAGAAAATCTTTATCAGTCATTGCTGTCCTTTATCTGCGCGATAATGTTGGAGTGCCCACCGTGAATAGTGGAGATCCACTTGAACCGAGGCGGGGAATATTTGTTAATGAAACTATCAAATGTTCCTGCGCCATATCAATATAAAAGAATGTATATACAAATTATAGGTACTCAAAATGTAAAATATCTCATGTTGGAATCTGGAGAAATACCATGCTTCAAAACTTTACAATTACACAGATTCGGAGCCACTATGAAAGGAACTTACAATGTACAGATATTATAATTCACAATCAAATTTTTACCTAATTCACATCGAAAAATTTAAAGATTTGTGTGGTCTTTATTTTATTCATAATAATTTGGCACAGTCAAGTCAGATATTAAATTGGTGTATGAGAACCTTTTGTTTGTGGGACAAGGGATCTACCTCCGTGCACCGATTTGACTGCTAAGTATACAAAGGCATACATACTCTACACCCTCTAGTTTTGAATATGTGACCAGAGACACATGCTCTTAACCATAGGCCATACAGAATACACCAAAATTAATCATTTTTAAAATATTATCTTATAAGCTAAATATCTCTCATTATAATCCAGGAAATAATATTTTCTATTCATTCCACATTTTTTTTTATAATAAAAGAATGGGTATTCTTGTTGCTCGCTTTTAATCATAACTATGCGGACTTTAATATCCAACTATTTCTCTGGGCTTTTGTGCGCTTGGAAATTTAGAGTTGCGCTTTTCTCTTTTTCGAGCAAAAGAGGGATGATCTATTTGGATAATGGTTTGTGGGGCGGGTTTTTGCTTTTTGGCGGGGATTATGGTTGGTTTGTGGGGCTGGTGTTTGCTTTTTTTTGGAGTTGTCTATAATGCGACTTTTTGGAGATTCCGGTGACGGAATCCGGTGGAAGAAATTGAGATTAAATCACGATTATCACGATTTGTTGCAGTTAAAATGGTTTTTTAACTGCATATTCGGATTCAGCACCCTGAAAAACCCCTGGGACACTTTGATTGTGCAGAAATTAGCTATCAAACTTGCGATTCCAATAAATTGCTGCCGGATTTTCACCGAAAAACCGGCCAGAAAAGCTTTCAAAAAGTCGCGTTATAGACAACTGCCTTTTTTTTTCCATGATGGGTTGTAAGATTTTTTGGGGCTGGTTTTTGCATTTTTGCTTTCATAATGGTTTTTAGGATTTTTATATTTTTTATTAGGTTTTTTTGGTTTTTTTTTTTTAAAGTTTTTAAAGATTTTTTTTTTTTAGTTTTGGGTTAGTACTTGGGATATTATTTTATGATGTTGATTTTTTCTTTCGATATATAAGAAGGATATTTTTATATTTAGGATCTATGAAAAAATTATATTTTATGATGTTGATTTTTTCTTTCGATATATAAGAAGGATATTTTTATATTTAGGATTTATGAAAAAAATTATATTAATAGGAAATTGGGAACGTATTTAGGAGGTTTTTAAATTTGAATGAAATGGGATTTTAAGTTTTGAAAATTTTTAATTAACAAATTGATAAATGTGTTCTTCAAGATTTATGTTGGAAGTTTTTATTAGTAAACTTGATTTTATCATGACAAAATCTTCTTATATTATAATATACATATTATTATTACTATTTTTCCATGTGGTTCACAGACTCTAGAGATTAGTGACCACTACATCCATGAAATATTTGTACCAAGCAGATTCACTCGAAAGGATCACTTCTTGTTGGCATAACCACGGAGCCTAACCTCGAGAGTGTCAAGAGAATTGAACCCGTGACCTCTCAATAGCAAATGTGTTTTAACGAGGATGACTCAATCAATTGAGCATAATAATAATAAGTATAACATTATTATTATTAATATGCCAAATACGTAGAAACTATTGTTAAAATATTTGATATTAATAATAGACTTTTATATTATACTTAAATTATAGATAATAACATTACTTACTAATAGTTATAGTATTTTTGTATTATATTTAGATTAGTATTAATTATTAATAATAGCATTAATTACAATTACATATTAATAATTAATAATAATATTTATGTTTTATATAGATTAATATTAGTAATATTAATCCATATAAATCAATGTTAATTTTATTATATTAGCATTTTCATAAGAATTTTTTAGGTTTAGATCAGTTGATCATCCCTTACCCTTCGTCTCCATTGTACTTATACATATATGCATTCTCTCTACCTCCTTCTATCGACTATTGTACTAAATATGAATCCTCTTGTAGATTCGAAACATTAATAGCTTTCAAACATCACTATGGAGAAGCTGAGTTCTTTATCAGCAAAAGCACACCATAAAAACCTAAAATCTACCAAGATGGAGCTTTTGATAATGTGTGATAGAGCCTCTCAACTATATGGATAAGACCCAACTTCCTATTATTCAAATAAATTTTCCATTTTTTAGTGTTATGTCTACTAAGTCTCATAGTGACATTAGACCCTCAATAATTTCGTTATAGGGATCTATTATGTAAGCCTCACGTCTTTCTTCTAGGAACCAAGGATGAGGTTGAATTCGCCAATGATAACTTTGTTGAATTAGGTGAGGATCTCTCCAAAAGTTTTGACAAACTTCTAACAAACCTTTTTGTCCATCTATGAGTTCAAGGAATACATGTTTGCATTTGGGAAATCCTAAGAAAATTCCATGATATCCTACACATCAATGCATTTCCAATGGGACAAGAATTGTCTCAATTGGATCTAGTATGAGAAAGTTATGCTTCTCGCAAGTTGAGCACCATAATACGAGTGGATGCCATGTCAACTTCATTACTCACACATGTGGAGCTAGCCATGTTGTGGCTTTCAAGAAGTATCCAGAAGATTTAAGAACCTTATTACTAGCTGAGGTTTGAGGAAGTCAAACCTTACCCCAAAATGGTTATCAAGCCATGTCAAATAATGGGTTGCCAAGAGGAGTAAAGGTTCCATTCTATGCTATTGTATTTTATTCCATAGTTGAGAAAAACAACTAGGAGTGAGAGGTTAGAGAGCATAACAAAGGGGGTTAAGGTTCTATAGCAACCTTATAGGTTGCAGATCTCAAGTAACTCCATAGATGTTAGGTTAAATTAATGTTGAGCCTCCATTTTGTCCAAATTTTCATGATTTACCTGAATAATTTTATGCCTGTACTAAGTGTCTATAATCATTATTATTCGTTTGACGCATTATTAAGTTATCAATTAGAGTCATTTAGAGCTGACAGTTGTTGATCTATGAACTCTTCTTTTTTTGTTAATTTAATATGAAAATGACATTAATGTCAAGATCTTTTGTGGCAGGTGCTAACATTCCTATAGTAGTAGTTCCTATACAAGTTGTGCCTGCACCAGCTCTACCTGCACCAACATGCCTCCACCAACATACCTGCACTAATTTGGGGCTTTCATACATTGACACATCTCTAGGGAAATATGAAAGAGATTTTTGTTCAAAATATTGTTTGAACACTTCCACATAAGCTAAGATACACCCAGGTCGTATGAATTTATGTTTAGGAAATAATTATTGCCTCAGCCCCAAATTCACAGCAGTTTCCAAACTGCCAACTTCTGCCTCATTTCCGTGCAGGTGAAGGTGAATGGAGAAATTCTAGAACATGGGTTTTGGTCCAGTATAGCAAGTTGACAAAGCCTCAAATAGATTTCTAAAATTCGTAATGGTAAAAAAGTTACATAACGGTCTTTGAGGCAGTTTTCTAAAAATAGACTGTTTTTCCATAATCTTAGCATCTCAGATTTCAAACAGTCATTTTCAGGCACAATTTTGAAGCAATGGATTTGAACTAGAAAATTCTGAGAGAGGTTATTGTTGAAAATATAACAAGCTATATTTCCTCCAAATAGTTTTCCTAAATTCATAATGGTTAAGGAGATACATAGAGTTCTTTGGAGGGATTTTGTTAAACAAATCGATTTTTCTAGAATTGTAGAAAACGGTCAGATTTGGGAAATTCGTGTCAGATCTTCATTCCTTCAATGGGAAAATGGTTGTACTAATATTATATTTATAGATATCAGTTGGGATTCAATCCCCATGTTGTTTGATAAGGAATATAACCAAAATTATCATGAAAGAACATTATAAAAAGGAGTCACGTAGGTGTGAAGGCTGGTTTTGTATATGGCAGATTGTATTATGTAAATCATATTTGTTTGTAGGAGGAGGGAATCAATCTTGTTGTGCAGGAAGGGAGGAGTTGTGCACTAATGGGATGATCCCTTGAGGAGACCACTAGAACCAGCAAAACATTGTTTTATGGATTTGTAAGAAGACTTATGAAATGAATTTCTTTGGCATTAAATTTTGAATTCTGGTTTCTACTTTGAAATGAGTTTATTTGGAAATCACTTCTGAGTAATTTTGTTTCTCCATATTGTTCTAAAGATTGTGACTTAATCGCTACAAGGGCAATGAGTTGGATGGTTGGCCCCACCAGTCAGTCCGTTGCCCCAAACCCCTTAACTTTCTTTTGCTGCATTTTAGTTTGCTTGGTGTGAGTGTGATCTTAGATAATTTCGCAATTTCATTTCATAGCTCTTCTTTCAGTCATTTCATTTTCAATTTCATTCCAAAAGCTTTATTTTACTGCTCTGGTTATTTAAGTTTAATATCAATTCTTTTGTATGTATTTTCATATAGGCTGAACTAAAGTAAACAGTGAATGTTTTAACTACATCTCTTTTTTATTATTACAAATATTTGCCCTGATCTCATTGCCGCATAACAAAGTTTATTTCTAGGATGCAATGGTGAAATAATTGATGAGCAAGAATTTTGGTTAACTGAACTTAACATGTATTCATCATTGCCTTTGAATATGATATGACACTGATTCCTGCACTTTTTTAGAAAAACATTTATTCCTGCACTTTTGCAAGCAAATGCCAAGATCAATGTAAGGAAAGATTGTGAATCTTGTTGACAAAACGCTCACAGAATTCTTCATTATAATTAAATGTTGCATATATTATAAGTATTTAATAAGATAAGGGTAAACAACACGGATTATATGTTGGTTCTTATTGCATATTTCTCTTACAACTAAAGTATTGAATTGTCTTTAAGAGAAGCAGTGCATTATTATCTTGATTCTTTTTAAAGCATTCGATCATTTCCTTAGATTAGTTGGAATGAAGTTGCCGTGTGATTTCTAGTTTAATTTTATGCTTGCAACATAGTAGTAACTTTTAAGAGGTTTTGCATTCTTTACTTCTTGAATCACTTTCTTTTGAATGGGGCCTACATTCCTTTGTCCCTTGGACAACTGAGGAAGACTTACTGTAGGAGTCAACTCAACCCAAAAGAGGAGCTAGAAGTAGATTCTCGGAGTGTGTTTACTTTGCTTTGAAAAGCCTTGTTTATTTTTCCTGAATGATGCTCCTTTTGAATTTCTTCCAAGAGCTTGGTTTTTATTTAACAGATACCCGAGGTCGTATTCTGGCATATATTGTGCTATGCCTCTAAGTTTACTTACCCAGATTGACAAATTAAATGTTGGTGCAAATCTTGCATTTATAGCGCCCGACATTTTGGCGTCGTTATCGAGGAGGCGTTGTAGGATATGGCCTCAACGATTTGTCATGCTTTTCCCTTTCCTTCGCAATTGAATTTCTAGATTAACGAGATTCTTCCTTTCTGCAAATGAGTGATTTCCTTTACTGCAAAGTGTGATGCCTGATTTGCTTATTTTACTGCAATTTAATTTTTTTATGAGTAATTTTTCTTTTACTGCAAAGTGTCTTAATTTTTTTTGCAATAAAGGTTATTTAATTTCCGCAAGTGTGATTTCCTTAGTTTACAATCTTGGTTTGTTCTTTTTACTGCAATTTATCTTTTGAGTTTTTCAGGTGCTAAAGGAACCCCCCACTCTCAATCCAGGTGTTGACAAGACTTTCCAGCTAGTAGGAAAATGCTAGGAAGTGTGATGCTATTCCAAGAACTATCTCAAATTTTGGCAGAAGCTGGGGTCTCTGCTTCACAGAAAGAACACATCTTCGCATCAATTAGAAATCGGTCTACTCCTATGGAAGAAGAGAATCATGAAGAACCAGAAGATCTTCCTAAGGATACTGAGAAGATATGGATCATACTTGTTGAGGAGAAGCCATCAGAAGCATTGAAGAACACCAACCTGGTCCAGCCTGCACTTTAAAGGATGAACAAAGAAAATTGGAGGATTTGCATGATGCACCTGATGTTGCCCATGAATCAAATGACCAAGAGTATATGGATCCCATAGAATCTTGGTTTCAGATGACTGCTAGTATTCATCCCTCCCTTATCATTCAACAATTTGTAGCATCACATTAGTTAATGTAGTTGGTACCTCATGTTCTGGTATTTTCTTGCATATACTTTCTAAATTTGAACATGAATATGATTATCCTCTTGTTGCGCACTTGGTTGCACTGGAAGTCCTCCTATACTTAAAAGGGAGTCTTTTGCTTCTTAGGGTAGAGTAGGGTAGAAGAATAAAGAAATGCCATGAATAAAGTTGTTACAACAATGCAATTGGGGTTTTGACTTTCAAAGAATAGTCACAAAAAATGCTTTTGATCCACATCGGTTGTTAACACACACATCTGTGACAAATCTTGTTGAGTATGGTTCACTCTAATACCTCATGATTTTACAAAAGTAACCATGATTAACCACTCTAATGAAGTTGATGTGTGAGATATATATTTTCAGTTTCCCTTAGAAAGTACTATTAGAGAGCCCCCTATGGTGGACCACTCTTGTAAATATCATAATAAGCTACTCATGAGAATACTAGCATTATTAACTTAAAGAATCTTTCAGTGATTATCTGGGATATTTTTAATAATTCTTTAGGGTAGAGGAAGTAGATAGTAATGATTAGTCATTAAAAACTTTTCAAGTCATCCCGTACTCTTAAGGAGTAGATTTGTCTCCCCACTTATTAAGTAACTTTTGAAGTTAATTACAATCAGAGTTTACAAAAAATTTAGGGGAGGATAAGAGGTATCGTGATGAGCTGACCTACCACGATCATGAGACCTAACATGCATGACATTATTTTCACTAGTCACCAAGCCAGAGTAATGGCTTTTAGTTGAAAAGCTGGAAGACACGAGGTCTCATCACGAGCCAGCCTGTTCATCCATATTATTTCTTGTGAGTGGCACTGCCATCAGCTGGTTACCAAGCCAGGACAATGGCCTTCATCTAACTTTTAAAATTAAATAAGATAACTTTGAATCTATATCTAATAAGTGGGACATATGCATTTCGTTGGGTTAAAAGACATCTCTGTCAGGGTTATAGACACCTGCGGGCAGCAGGGCCATGTCTGTGGTATTAAAGTTAATTGCATACTATGATTTACTCAGTTATCTTTCTCTTTCCATAAAACTCATCATTTTATTTCTTGGATAATGGTTTTAAGATGATTTGAGCATGATGCTTTGAGTTCTATCTTTCAAAAATTAGGAATCTTTAATGATGTGGTACCCTTAGTGAAGGTAATTCTTTGTACTGAATTAAGAAGAAATTCATTTTTTTGCATCTGGATGACAACAAAATTTAGAGTGTTCAATTTGTTGATTGGTCCAAGAAGGTGTCATTTTGTTCTATTTTTATCTCCCTTTTCTGGTATCATAACTCACTTTTTTTTTTAATGGTATTTAGAGTGATGAATTACTCAGCGATGATTACTCACCAGGTGTTGATGGAAAACAATGTCTATTGATTGTGGTTGTCTCTAAATAAGCACTATGTGACCTAGGTATAAGATTGTTGTATTAGGTGCGGGAATCTTATGGTAATTTTCTTGGAATTGCACCTTTTCAACAAAGATTTGATTTTTTATCATGATTGTTAATATGACTTTGGATAGGAATAAGAGCTTTGAAATATATGACAAGCAGAGAAATCATTTGAAATAGGACAATAGGTATGTGATGTCTATCATAAAGGTGTAGTAAACTTTTTCCATAATCTTTGGTACAAAGCATTGCTTTCCTATACCTGATTTGTTACATTGCAATTTTACCATTTCTGCACTTGATATCTTCATCAGGACTGTAACATGGTTTTAGTTGGCACAATAATAATAATGTTGCAGACTTGATGAATGCTTTAAATGATGACATACCATGATATCTTAATATTTCCTTGCGAATATTTTTGTTGACACTTTTATCGGGAAGCATAGTATGATCTTTAAACATTCCCTCTGCCTTCTTCCATGATTTTATAATATTATGGTTTGGCTTGCATGAGGACATGCAAGAAGGTCAGCATGGGGGAGTGTTGAGCCTCCATTTTGTCCAAATTTTCATGATTTACCTGAATAATTTTATGCCTATACTAAGTGTCTATAATCATTATTATTCATTTTACGCATTATTAAGTTATCATTTAGAGGCATTTAGAGATGATAGTTGTTGATCTATGAACTCTTCTTGTTTTGTTAATTTAATATGAAAATTTCATTAATTTCAGGCTCTTTTGTGGCAGGCGCTAAAATTACTATAGTAGCATTTCCTATACCAGTTGTGCCTGCACCAGCTCTGCCTACACCAACATGCCTCCACCAACATCCCTGCACTAATTTGGGGCTTTCATACATTGACACATCTCTAAGGAAATATGAAAGAGATTTTTGTTCAAAATATTGTTTGAACACTTCCACATAAGCTAAGATACACCCAGGTCATATGGATTTATGTTTAGGCAGTAATTAATGCCTCAGCCCCAAATTCGCAGCAATTTCCAAACTTCCAATTTCCGCCTCATTTTCCGTTCAGGTGAAGGTGAATGGAGCAATTATAGAACATGGGTTTTGGTCCCAATATACTAAATTAACAAAGCCTCAAGCCAATTTCTAAAATTCGTAATGATATAAAAGTTACATAACGGTCTTTGAGGCGGTTTTCTAAAAATAGACTGTTTTTCCATAATCTTAGCATCTCAGATTTCAAACAGTCATTTTCAGGCACGATTTCTGAGGCAATGGATCTGGACCAGAAACTTGTGAGAGAGTTTATTGTTGAAAATATAACAAGCTATATTGTCTCCAAACAATTTTCCTAAATTCGTAGTGGTTAAGGAGATACGTAGAGTTCTTTTGAGGGATTTTGTTAAAAAAATCGATTTTTCCAGAATTGTAGAAAACGTTCAGATTTGGGAAATTCGTGTCAGATCTTCATTCCTTCAATGGGTAAATGGTTTTACTGATATTCTATTTATAGATATCAGTTGGAATTCAAGCCCCATGTTGTTTGATAAGGAATAGAACCAAAATTATCATGAAAGAAAATTATAAAAAGGAGTCATGTAGGTGTGAAGGCTGGTTTTGTATATGGTAGATTGTATTATGTAAATCATATTTGTTTGCAGGAGGAGGGAATCAATCTTGTTGTGCATGAAGGGAGGAGCTGCACACTAGTGGGATAATCCCTCGAGGGGATCACTAGAACCAACACAACATTGTTTTATGGATTTGTAATAAGACTTCTGAAATGAATTTCTTTGGCATTAAATTCTGAATTCCGGTTTCTACTTTGAAATGAGTTTATTTGGCAATCACTTCTGAGTAATTTTGTTTCTCCATACTGTTCTAAATATTGTGACTTAATCGCTACAAGGGCAACGAGCTGGATGGTTGGCCCCACCAGCTAGTCTGTTGCCCTAAACCTCTTAATTTTCTTTTGCTACATTTTAGTTTGCTTGGTGTGAGTGTGATCTTAGATAATTTCGAAATTTCAATTCTAGCTCTTCTTTCAGTCATTTCATTTTCAATTTCATTCCAAAAGCTTTATTTTACTGCTCTCAATATTTAAGTTTAATATCAATTCTTTTGGATCTAAGTTTAAGTTTTCCCTGATCTCATTGCTGCATAACAAAGTTTATTTCCAGGATGCAATGGTGAAATAATTGATGAGCAAGAATTTTGGTTAACTTAACTTAACATGTATTCATCATTTACTTTGAATATGATATGAGATTGATTCCTGCACTTTTGGTGAAAAACATTTATTCTTGCACTTTTGCAAGCAAATGCCAAGATCAACATAAGGAAAGATTGTGAATCTTGTTGACAAAACACTCACAAAATTCTTCATTATAATTAAATGTTGCATATATTATAAGGAAGTATTTAATAAGATCAGGGTAAACAACATGAATTATATATTGGTTCTTATTGCATATTTTTCTTACAACTAAAGTACTGAATTGTCTTTAAGAGAAGCCGTGCATTATTATATTGATTCCTTTTAAAGAATTCGATCATTTCCTTAGATTAGTTGGAATGAAGTTGCCGTGTGATTTCTAGTTTAATTTCATGCTTGCAACATAGCAGTAACTTTTAAGAGGTTTTTCATTCTTTATTTCTTGAATCACTTTCTTTTGAATGGGGCCTACATTCCTTTGTCCCCTGGACAACTGAGGAAGACTTACTGTAGGAGTCAACTCAACCCAGAAGAGGAGCCAGAAGTAGATTCCCGGAGTGTGTTTACCTTGCTTTGAAAAGTCTTGTTTAATTTTCCTGAATGATGCTCCTTTTGAGTTTCTTGCAAGAGCTTGGTTTTTATTTAACATATCCTTGAGGTCGTATTCTGGCATATATTGTGCTATGCCTCTAATTTCACTTACCCGGATTGATAAATTAAATTTTGGTGCAAATCTTGCATTTATACCGCCCGACAATTAACATGGTGAAAGAGTCAAAGTTACATGGTTGACATTAGTGTTTTTGGGCACGTGGGTTTTGTTGCCCGTGGTTTTGTGCCCATTGATTTCTTGTAATGAAGCCCTTAAGAGGCTTGCGAAGACTTGATTGTAAAGTGCCAAGGAGGTGAGCAGTGAAGGCTCACTTGGCTGGCTTGGCCAAGTTTTAGCCTAGGGACTAATATAATAGTATGTCTACTAGTTTTTTTTCCCTAGATTGGGGTTTTTTCTAGAATAAACATTGTGTTTCTGTGTTATGCATTTTTCTTTTCTTGTCAGAAAATTTATCTTTCTCAGTTAATTTCTCTTGGTAATTTTTAACATGGTATCAAAGCCATGGGGTGAGGTCAAAGCTTAGAGAGAAAATTGATGGGTTTTGATGCATGTGTGAGAATGGCAAGACCATGGATATGTGTAAAGAGGAGTACAAGAAAACCCACGTCAAGTATCTTGTTGAGACTATATTTATGTCAAGGATGCATGCAAAGTGTTTGATGGATAAATTCAATGAGATGATTTATCATGGTTTGTTTGATTCATATTTTATATTTTCAGTGGTTAAATGGGTGATCTATGGAAAAGAGTGATGGTGATTGTGTATTGTAAATGTATATGTGTGTGTGTGTGTGTGTGATGGAGTTGAAAACTTTTACATGTAAATGGCACACTAATATAAGACCTGGTAAGGCATGTGTACCCCACAGAATAGTTAGACATAGGTAATAGGGGGCGTGTCAAATTACTAGATACCCTGGATATAAAGTTTGAGGGGATGTGTACCCCACAGAATAGTTAGACCTAGGTGATAGAGGGCATGTAAAATTACTAGATACCCTGGATATAAATTTTTGAGGGGTTAGGGCCTGGAGGTGGGTGGTATTAGTTCACTTGGTCAGTTTGGTTGGATTTGATCAAGAGAAATCCAAGTCAAGTTTTGAGTGGGGATTGTTAGGTAAATTTGACTTGGGGAAAGAGTCAAATTTACTTGGTCAATAGTGGTAGTTTTGGGCATATGGTTTTGGGCACATCATTTTGGTTACCCATGGTTTTGTGCCTATTATCACTCCGATTATTCTTTTGAAGTAAAAAGAAATAAAAACCAAAGGTAACCACAAACCGCTTTTGGAGATCAGGACCTATCCTTCCTGATGCTCAGAGAGGGTTCTCTCTTTAAAATTTAATGTTGTTTTAGTTGAGATGGTTTTTAGGCTAGTTATGATTGTTCAAAGGGGTTTTTGATTTGTTTTTGAGATTGGGTGGTGGGATCTGCTTAGACAGATGGATAAAATGATGTCTTTAGACCATTGGGCTATGGAGTCAAACAATAAGGGAGTGAAACTGGATTGACTCACTAAAGGGAATGTTCCAAGGGCAAGATAGTAGAGTGTTCTTTCAGATATTTGAGACAGAGGGGGGGAAGAGTTTCACTCAGGGTGAGAGAGAAGTTAAGGGTTCTTAGACTCGGATAATGAATGAGGAATGAAGGGGTAATCAAGATCAAAGGGAAAATAAGGATCCTTTAACCTGGATATTCAAGAAAATCAATCTAAACCAAAGAGAAATTAAGAATTCTTTAATTTAGATATCAACAGAAAATATTTAAATGTATAATTGTTAAGATAGAGTGTAATGAAACAAGTTCTGAAGTATTATTCCGGTTATAACATTTAGATTGAGAAACACATTAAATATTATGAATAACTTTGAGAAAAATAACAATAACACATGAAAATACTTGTCTCGAATTCGCTCAACACATGAATCCTTGGAAATATGTGACCTTTATTATCAATCCATCTTGCTGGCTCAGCAAATGATACAATAACCTTCTGGGTCTTCTGATCAAACTTTTTATAGTAATGTCTAATAGAATCCACCTACATACTTCGAATTTTGAAGTATTTATACAAATGGAGTTACAAAATATCTAAAACTATATTCAGAACTAATCTAGGAAAAAAGAAATATCTTCATGCAAGAAGATAGAGACAACTATTGAATTGTTTCATGTTGTCCCTTTTATTTTGGTTCTGCTGGCTTTGATCTTTTGCCCTTTAATCTGCTTTGTTGTTTGATCTTTCACGTTGGATGCTTCATTTACTTTAGCCTTTCATCTGATACACTTTGAATCTGCTGATATGTCAACATCCTTTTACCATGTTGTTTTACTTTTACTGTACATTAACCTTTTTACTGCATATTTCTATAGTAAATCAGTTAATTTCTCCCATGTTTCAGCATCAGGTAATTGGAATTTTAACATCTTTTTGTATGTTTCATCTGCCTCTGTGTATTTGGAAAAAGTAGACTTGTTGATAAACAAGTGTTTTAGCTCATGCTGGATTGTAAAACAAGTTTTCAAATGTTTGTTAGAGTACTTTTCCTGTTGGCAATGCCTTCATTGATGATGTATTTACCTGATCTTTTGCTACCTCTTTGATTTTATTGTTGTAATCCTCTTGTGTCATCAGCTTATCATTTATCACTAAGGGATTGGGTAATCCCTTTTCTCTCAAAATCTGGAACTTAGCCATAAATATGTCAATGGCTAGTTGCATATTCTAACACTTATCCTCCAAGTTTTGCATCAAGTTCCTCTTGGAGAGGACCTTTTTGACCTCCAAAATTGTCTCTGTTCTGTCCTCTATTTCCAATTCCTGCAGCTCATACTTATTCTTGGTGTTAAGGAATTGGATAATTCTGGCAGCCTCTTCTGGCATTTGTCCTAATTCTGCTTTTACTTTCTGGATGGCCTCTATAGCCAACTTTATCAAATCTATTTGCTCGAAAATCACCTGAATAGATGGACAAATATCATTGACAGAGTCAATGATATTAGACCATAGTTGTTCCTTAGCCTGCCCAAGGGGTTCTTTCAGTGTTAAGTCCTTTTCCAGGGCTTTCAATCTTTCACTCATCCTAGTAGCCTTTTGCACTTCTTCTTTGTGCATGATTTTGGCAAGCTTGTAATCAGTTTCCAAGCTTGTCACTTTCTCTTTGAGCTTATTCATCTCTGTGGTTTGTATGGACATTTCTTCCATAGCTTTAACCAATTTTCTTGCTTCTTCACCTGATGTACCTGTTGCTGATGTAGATGTTGTAGAAACCGGTAGTGTTGTGGCCATTGGAGCTGTGGGAGCCAATGAGGCTACCAATGTGGAAGGAACAGTCGTGGTAATTGCTGGGATGACATTTACCGAGGTAGTGCCAAGATCAGTTTGTTTTAATTGGATTAAGTTGTCCAATTCCTTTTCTATCTCCCTCAATTGATCATTGAGTTTAAGGACTAAGTCCATCAACTCTTTGTGCTTACTTTAGCTTTCCAAGACTTCCTATGTTTGGGGGTGCTGCAGTTGAGGTATCTTTAACTGTTTCTTGAGGGCTGCAATGTCATCATTCTTCTTTTTGATTAATTTTTCAGTAGCCTTGATGTCTTTGGGATCATGTCCCAATTCAATTACCAAGTCTTCCAAAGACTTGATTCTGGTGTCTTTGGCATGTGAGGAGGCCTTTTCCAACTGATACTGGGCTGAAATGTTATTCAGTGAATTCTGCAACTCATGTGCAACCATGGCCTTTCCTGTAAGGGTGAAGTAAATCATTTCTTGAGCCTGCTTGTGAAATTCAATCTAGTCAACGAGATGAATATCCCTTGCCATAACTTCAAAATCTATCTTCTTGAAATATGCTGAAGTTCTTGATTATTGTATAGTTTAGTTCATGAAGGAAATGTGCATCTTTTCTTCCTTGATGTCAAAAGCTGACATCAACCTACTTTAATTAGGCGGTGTAAGCTTGAAATACTGTGCATAGGATTCTGCATTCAGTTTCTCATTTCTCATTTTAATCTCCTTGAACCTGTCCTTAATGCCCCTATCTCTATCAGCAGGCTTATTGAATGAGGAGACTTCTACACTGATTTGTCTTTGTAAAATTTGAGTTTTTGATGTAGATGGCTCCTGTGTTTCTCCAAATGGAGTTGTGCCTTTGCTCATGTCTAACTCAGTATCATTTATTTCTATTTAGCCTTTTGTGTCTTCCTGTTCTGTCACAGGGAATGAGTCGTTCTTGCGGACAAGACCGACCTCCCTAGTATCTAATGATATCTAGCGACAAACAAACCAATCAAATTCTATCTTTCTCTAAATATGCAATTTATAAACAAAGGCAAACAAGTGTTTTAGGCCTACCTTGGGTCCAATGCAAGTTTGTGGAAGCCTCGCTCCGTTGATCCAAATGAGCTCCCTTGTAGAGAATCTACAAACACAAACAAGCACACAAATTAAATAGCACCTGAAAAGCCAATATAATAAAGCATACTTATCATGATGATCAAGGAATTCATGAAACAAATCACATAAGACAATTTGTTGAGAAAAATGAATCTGATTGTATTAATTTAAATCAAAGAAGAACTTTACAACCTGTGCCTTGATGCTATACAAGCTCCTCCCAGGGTCCATCATGAAGTCTCCTCTACTTTGACGAGTTTCACTATCTTCCCAATGAAGCCAAAAAGGTATGTGACCTCTCCTCTCAAGCTTAACTAGGAAGTCCCAATTCCACCAGCATTTACCCTCAGAAATGGTCAGCTTCTAAACTCCCTAGCAATCAGCCTAATGCCTTAATTTATAGTGCAATGGAGGGAAGTTACTAGGTCCACCTTCAAAGGGATAAAGCCCTCCTTCAAAGGGATAGCTCCTCTCATCAAAGGATTAGCTCCTTCACTTTTGGGATGCATGAACCACCTAGGAGCGAACCATCCACGTCAAGATTCCTTCTAGAATCATATAGAATTAACCCAAAGTGAGTTTTTAAGAATAAGCTTGTGCCTTTTTGACTTTCACAGGGGTCCGCACCCACTCCTTTAGAGACAAAGCGGGCAGGTCCACAATAACATGAACAGGGGGTGCGGGACCGCAGGCAATAGTGAGAGAAAGTGCGGAACCAGAGCTTTATTGATTTTTAAGGTCTTTCTCTCATTTTCAAAGCTTGACATGAAGAGCTGAGGTTTGAGACTTGCTTAGGAGGACAGTATGAATGATGATAGACCCATACTGACTGCAAATAGTCATGGTGACAATATTTTGTGTAACATGTTCTGAAATAGGATTGAGCCTAGGCCTTTTGCTCTGGCTAGCTTCATAATATACATTGGAAGAGTCCATACCTGATCTAGAGCCTTCCTCTCTGTTCCTTTTGGGATTTTTTTCCTCGTTATGAGGAGTCTGCAAAATAGGAAGGGTACTCATGGTTCCTTCTTGCTCTGGTAGCTGCAGGAATGAGCTTTCATCAAGTTGTTTCTTTAAATCAAACATGGTATTTTCAACATCTACCTTTGTACTATCCCTATCTATGAGAGTGTTTTCCAACTACTCAGATTGGTTGGAATACCTCTCTATTTATGGTATAGGGGGGTGAATGTAAGGTCCCAATTTGACCTTTTGTCTTAGTTTGGTTATAAACCCTTGAGGGTCATACCTCCACATGAAACTGTTCTTAAACTTCATTTGTTGCATAATTTGATCTGCTTCCTCTCCTGCCTCTCTAGTATTGCAAATAAAAGGGCCTAACTAGTTTTTGATCTTGAACTGAGTCTTTTTCTTGGCTGAGACAAAGTTGATATCATCAGAGTTCATTATCTGCCTATAATATTCCAGAGCAAATAACCTCATGGGGAGGTATTTGGGCAGTTTGTACGGGGCAAGATGGCAACCATAGATTCTTATTTCGGTGTGATTTTGGTAAAGGTACCAATATCCCACCTTACTTTGTTTGGAAAACTGGAGCACTCTTTTGATTTCTTGGCTTATTCTGGGTGGAGGGCTTCCTGTCAACATGGTCATGACTAGATGGAAAAAAGAGTCAATGAAGTTTGTGTAGGTGTATGATGATGAATAGTTGTGGAATAGTGGTGTCCAAAAAATAACAGACCTGGGCTGGCCTTTAGTATCCTTCTGGATGGTGAAGGGAAATCTGTCTCACTGATAATACAAAAACATGCGGTAAAGTACAGATGAGTACTTGAATACTCTCTCATTGTGCATTCTAGTAAATTGTTCATGCATCCTTTCAGCTATGAACTGGGCATAATTGTACAAAGTAGCAGGAGGCTTTCCTGGGGTGAAAATGGACATGAAGGCCAGGATGAGCTCATCAATGTATTCATCTGTGGTATAGCCCAGAATACATGATATCATGGTTACAATTTGTTTGCCCCTTTCAGAGAAAATGGCAGAAACATATGGAGGGGCATCTGTAGGAATGTGTTGCTCCTCTACAATGAAAGTTTGGAATATTTGGGCCAGTCTAGACAAGCTCAATTTTGTATACTGGTCTAACAAATCCCCAATGGAGAGTGGGGTCAGGTTTGGACCTGGTTGGACTTGCAACATTTCATTGATTGACTCAGTTGTAATAGTGAACAAGACCTTTTGGTCTGGGGACATTATAGCTCTCTCACTGGGAATGTAACAAGCATGGCACAAGTGCACAATCTCAGGAAAAACATGTACTTGTGGAAACTGGTATTTGGGAAAATTGGACTCCCAAAGGCCAATGTCATTAGTATGGTTTAGATATATGTCCTTACTCCAACAATGAATTTTCAGCAGGAGTGTATAGGCAACCGTGTATTTGATTTGAAAATCCCTATCTTCCAGGGGAAGGTGGTCAAGGTCCAAATGGGGGGTTGACACTGGTCTAACATCCATGGCGATGGGGGCAACCATAATTTAGTTCTTGTGGATTTGAATTTGACTTTTGCGGGTTTATATCAGAGGTTTGAAGGTAATTTGGAAGCTTTCAGAAGGGTTTTGGGTATTTAAGTGAGGCACACTCTTTAATTTTAAAGTAATTTCAATTAATTTTACTCAATTAAAACACTTTAAAGACTGAACGTTTTCAAATTGAAAGGGTGTTTGGTAATTTCTCTTCAAATACTTGGAATTTGGGTGAAATAACTTCAAATTGGTGTTCTCGGCAACTGCAGAAGGTTGAAAGGGCTCTGGTACGGACTAAGAGCTTGATTGGGATCTCTGCGACCTCTTCAGGAGTGAAATTGAGGTCAATTGGTAATTTCAGGGTTTGAAGGTGTCGCAATGGCTTCCAGAGGTTTACAACAAAATTGATTGAAAAAGGCCAAATAGGGTTTCTCGGCCTTTTTATTGAACAACGGACATTTTTGGCAAGCAAATTACGAATGAATAGTGGGCGGTTTTTCAGGTTGGGTGGGGAGGTGGTTTCCCAAGCCATTGCACCGCTTTATCGAGGAGGCGGTGTTTTGGCAACGTCACCCGATCTACCTTAACGCTTGACACGTAGCAAATGAGGGTCTGGGAAATACCACTTTATCGGGTGGGTAAAGGTCGAATATCGGCTGAACCCGATATGGCAGTGAATCGTTAGATTCAGATGCTAACAATCGAACTGTAATTGGGTGACAGATTAGCACAGATGAAATGGGCAAAGGTTTTAGGGGGGGCGGGGCTTTAATTAATAGTGGTTTGTGATTATTCTGGAGTTAAACACGGGATTAAATGATCAGATAGGGTTAACGGAGGGATTATCTTAACTTTACGGATCACCAGTGAGTTAAGAGGGTTTTGTCGGGGGGATAGGGTAAAAATATAGTTTATAGTTAAACTAAGGGTAGGGGTAATATATACGAGGATTTATTTATATACGAGGAAAAAGGGTATATCGGGAGCTATATTATTAAGTTAGAAATTAATATGAACTGAAATGAGTGGAATGAAAATAATACTAAGTATAATGTAATATTTGTGCTTTTCCTTTATATACACTTATACTTAAGATAAAATATTTTTGTGGGTATTTTGAGTGAAATGGAATTTAACATGGGGTTTTTTACTTTTCATAGGCAAATGGAGTTTAACCTTAGGAAAAGGGGTTTTATTAGGATAATGAAGGGAAATGACTTTTATGAAGGGAATTCTAACACTTGATGTCCATAAGTCATTAAACCGAGGGTCTGGTCCCACCAAAAGTCAGAGAAATGCTCTGAGCCTTTATGACTTGAAGGATTTTTAGTACTAGAACATACTTGTGGATGGGGAAATTAGTAAGTACAGGGATGAAATGAATGAGGGGGTGTCAATTAAATCAACGTGTAAACCTCTGTTTTTTCTTTCTTAATTGCTCATGCACATTGAAACATGTGATTAAGCATGATAAATGTGTTTTTTTCCAATCAACTTTATACTTCAGCAACCTTTCTTCTACTTACCCATTACTTACCTTAACAATTTTTTTTCCTTCACTTATTTGGGTGCATTTAGGCTAGCAAACCCTTTTCTTTCCTTTTCTTTTATAAAACAAACTATCTACTTCTAACCTTATATCTTCCAAGGGCTCAGATTAAGCTGATGAGCCCCTTTTATTTTCTCTACCTATCTAATGATCTACCAAGATTAAGTTGTTTGGTCAGATTTTATTCTCTAACTATAAACATAAAATTCAAAGCATGAAATAGTCAAAATTAAGCAGTTTGACTACCATGGGCTAGGGCATGTATGACAAGCTATACACAACCATTATTTGCAGAAGAAGTAAAATAGTAGTGGCATTAAGACTTGCACACTTTCATGATCTGTTTTTGTGTTTGAGGTTCATATATTTTCATTTTTTGATCTTTTCTTATCCTTTTTGTCCTTTGATGTTTCTTTTAGGACACACCCTCTTTACGTTTTTAAATTTTTAATATGGAAAACATTTGCAGAAAGCAAAGGTATGTACAATATTACAAGAGTTACTCTCAGCCAATTCAAAATTATAAATCCTATCACTATAGGACTCTAACAGTGCCCATAGATTGTATGTAATGAATCCTTTAAAAGGATTGGGAAGACTTCATTGTAATGTGCCAAGGAGGTGAATGGTGAAATCTCACTTAGCAACTTGGTTGGGTTTTGGGAAAGAAACTATTAGAATATCCTATTAGCTAGTTTTTTCCATAGATTAGAGTTTTTCCAGGATAAGCATTGTGTTTATGTGCATTTTTTTCTTGTTGGTAAATTTATCTTTCTGAGTTAATTTTGTTTGGTAATTTTTGACAATAGAGAGTACATATTTTTTTGTACTTTCATATTTGATACCAAACAAAAGAGAGTAGATATACCTCACCTTTTGCCTGGGTTTTCTCCCATAAAAGTTTCACAAGGAAAAACTTGTGTATATTATGTGTGTGTGTGGTTGTATTTTTCTATGTTCTTTATTTATCACATTGCAACTATTTCATTCATTTAAGTAGAAAAATGGTTATTAAAGAATCTGACATCTATAAGAAGATTAATCTTCATAATAGATATTTCAATTATTTTTATCAAATTTGTTGTGACTAATGTTCTAGTGGATTATCCATTATGGTTAACAAATTAATTGTCATCATAATGTGGTTGTGGTAGGAAGAAGATTGAACAAAGGGGATGATGTAGTGATCAAATCAACAACTTTGAACCTCCAAAATAATAAACATCAAACCATTGATTTAATGCAAATAACTTACAGTTAAAAAAAAAATAAAGTCCGCAATAAAATGGATAAATATTCCATTCACATGCCTTTAAAGTTATATTATTATGAAAGTGAAGATAAAAAATTGTAAGGTGGAAATATATATAAATCTTTTAATATCAAGTGAGAAAAAGAAAAGTTAAATTCTCAAGGAGAAAATTTGCCATAAGCTTATCAAAGGAGGAAATATATACTAAGGAAGTTATAATAGTATTAATGTTTCTAAGAGTAATTTAATTCCCTAACGAAGTGGAAAATTAAATGTTTTAAAATTTGATTTTAATAGAAAGGAAGGAATATTTTTCTTATAAAGGTGTTCCATCCTTGTAATTAAGATTATTAATACTGAAGTATTCAAAAAAAAAAATTAACACCATTAATAGTGTGAACCATAAGGAAAATTACATCAAAGTTGACTTCACAAATAAATTATTAATTGGAGACAAGTATACTTGAAAATAAAACTCTTTGGTTAAAAACAATATTAAGTTAATGTGTAACACCCCTAATTGACCCCTATATTGTAAATACCATGTACATGTGACACTTAGGTTGGTGAGTTGGAACATATTAATTAGGGTGGTGAGCCAAGAATTACTTTTTGGGGATGGTGCACCCATGCGTATGTGTGTGTATATGTTTTAGGGATAATGTGCCCATGTGTATATGTTCCTATATGCTATGAGGTTAGAAAAGTTGATTTTATAAATATGTTTAACTTATGCATGTTAATAAACACACTATGATGACGGAGCAAATCAAATGAAAAGAGTATGGGGGGCCAAGACTCCATGAGAATATAAAAAGGGGTTTACATGAATTAATAACCATTAAAAAAAAAGAACATATGCATATAACAAAATTCCATTAAGTGACTTTATGGGGAGCCAAGTGTTAGAGAGGTCATGCACATAAAAAAAAGATGTTGTCACTATGAAGGGGGTTAGTTATTAAGGTAGTCAAAGTAGACACCCAAGATCGAAGTAAGAACTCCTGGAGCACCAATGCTGAGAACACCCCTGTTAGACCAAGTTGGCACCCTAGAGGTGGTGGCACAGCCTGAGGGACTGCAGGTGTAGAGAAGGGTGTGCACTGCTTGAGTGTGAGTTGATGGGAGATGTGAGCCTACAGGTTGTAGGCTATAAGGGTTTGATATGAGGGCACCTAGATACCCTAGAGAGTAATAGGAACACTTGGAGACACACGTGAGAATGTCCTTGTTCGATTGAGTAAGATGCCATGGAGGCACTAGTATAGCTTGAGGGACTATAAATGCAAAGAAGGATTCCACTACTTGGGTGTAGGCTAATGGGGGCATGATCCTATGGGTTTGAGTTTGTCAAGGTTTGGTACCTTGGCCCATTGATGGTACTAGACATGTACCCAAATTTGGCTGAGTTGTTACCCCATGGAGTCGATGCCTCGACTTAAGCGTGACCCATTATTGAGGGAAAATAAACAGTGTGGCCTACAGATGGGAGGAATGCTGAAAGTCTGTAGCGAGTTTTTCATTCACCAAAAAAGTTATTTTGTAACATTTATTTAATTTATGTTGTAATTAATAATGTCTTGTGCTGTGTATGAATTTTAATTATTGTGCATGAATTATAATTTGTTGTGTGTAAAAATTGAATAATTAAGCATTTTCATTATACTGTATTTAGACATGCATATCACCATGCTAGAAATGAAATAAAAAGGGAAAATATCCAGGTGACAAGGTACAACAGTTAGGAAAAGAATTATGGGCCTTAAACAGTGGTTGGAGGCATCGCTAGAGTTAATAAATAAAGCACGAAACCATTTGTACCTCAATTTATAAAGGGTCATTGGGCATGGATATACCTAGAAAATGGATAAATGATGCAACAATGGATTGAGAATGTTGCAAATTCAGCCGGTAGTGGGTTTGGGACATTACATAATGACTTACAAGTAATAGTTGATGGTTATAAATTCATATCTAAATTCAATGTTACACATATGTTTGATTAATACTTGGACATAATTCTTTATTAGTCTATCTAGAAATGCTAGATTCCTTCATCTTAAACATGAACAAGAAATTTATGGTGTTCTCCTATACAAAGAATAAGATAGCATTAAAAAATGTTACGATGAGATAATGCTCAATGGAAACCTCATTAGAAAACTTGAAGGATGCTTAAAACATGAACTTTCGAGATAGGCAGAAGTTGTTGGATCACTAGAAAAAAATTGACAAGTCAAAAATGATGAATAACTTTTCCATCTAAGGAACCATTATCAATGTTTTCTTGCACAAATCAAGAATTTGAAGGATGAAAATAAAACACAATCAAAATTAGACCATTGTGTCAACAAAGACACAATAATTTATCATACCCTAAAGCACATACAATGGAAAATCCAAATAACTTTGCTAATAAATATTTAATGATCAACAAAAAAAATATAAATATGCAAGGACGACATATTACCAAACATGAAAGAAGAAGGCACTATAAATATGGTAAGAAAAGACATTTTTACAAGGATACTTTATTATTATCCAAATTACAAGTGTCATTGTAACCAAAGATAAAATTAATGGAGAAGCTAAGTGAAGATCATGTTTTCTGGAATTGAAGTTCAAGTGTGGAATCTTACCATTTCTTAGATCACAGAATTTGTTGCAGCAAAAATTTACAAAAGAACAAATCAAGGTGGTCAAACGGTTTCATAGTTGATATGGATTTAAGAAGGGAATGAAATGAAATACAAATTTAAAATCAAAATATAAAGATAAAGTGAAATTGAAATTTAATTAATAAATATAAATGTTGAAACTATTTACATGTAGAATGAAAGAAAACTAGTTTGAATAGTGGTAGCTTATCAATGAGAAGAGATGTGACGGCTACACACCTTCTGAATTGTGTTACATTAAGGCTTAAAGGATTTTTCTATCATGAAGAGCAAATAAAAAACCATAAACATACAAAACCCTAACACTAGGAGGTGAAGGTTGAAGCATCAAAGGCTTATGGGCCCTATTGGGGTAAGTTGGAACATCAATTTCTGAGGTTCATAACTTTGGCATACAATCTTCATTTAGCACACACGATATCCCGTTAGAGAGGTTTATTCGAGGAGAAAAAATTTCAACTTCCAACATTAGCTAAAGACTCATGTCGGCTTGTTTCCACATAAAACATCGTTTAGGGCCTCAAAATGGCTTTGGAAGATCAAGACCTAAAATTGTCAAAAATAGAAAACTGTCAAAACAGAAAAATTATGTTTTGAGCTAGTGGAATAGGAGGATGGCCACCAATTTCCACCTGGCTCATTCCTCCCCCCCTTATGAAGCAATGGTATCCATTGCATTGAGTATCTACATGAGATGATGAAACTTGTGCTGAACTTGATCCCTAGTGAGCCACTTGCCTTGGTGAAAAAGTTGGTCTACTTTGACAACCCAATACAGTTGGATTCTCTGTTGCTAGGTGTTATAAATCTGTATGTCCATGATATGATCAATTATGGTTTGTTCAATGCAATTTTGCTTGAGCTATTTCAGTGTTAGTTGTTCTACAATTCCTTATGTGTCCAACAATGGTGGAAAGTAAGGTCAAAGGCGATCTAAATTGAATGTTGGGTTTTGTTATATTCTTTCCACGACTAGCCCACGTAGTTAACTAGGGGGTTAGAGGGGGGGCGGAGCACCCCCTTCATTGCGCTGATTATGTAGCAAGGGGGGTCACTGGGGGTTTGAGGCGTACTCGTAACCCCACTTTATGGGGTTCGGGGCAACGCCCTGAAAATTTTTGGTTTTGGACCCTATGTTAGGTTAGGTGGACCCACCTATGGTTTTGTGCATGATTTTCGCACATGTTTTTTGGACGCGATGGTTTTCGGTCCATGGTATTGGATGATTCAGCATGTATAAATATGTATTATAACATTGAAAAGAACATAATGAAAAATCAAGCTAGTAGTCCTGGTTTTGGGATCCAGGGGAAAATCTCTGTGTATATGTGTTTTATGTGTTATGCTCTCGCATTGTTTATTTTCTGTGTTTTAGAATTCGTATGCAAGTAATTTCTGTATGGGCTTAAAACCTACATTTGGTATCAGAGCATATTTGGCTTCAAGGGGACGCCTTTTTTGCTGAGGGGTTTCGCTCGGGCCTGTGGTAGACCTTATTCAGTGGGAGATCTGCGAGATCGATTTTGGTGGTGAAAGAAGATGGCGAGCAGTGGAAAGATAGAGATCTAGAAATTTAATGGTCAGAGTTTTGAGTTGTGGAAACTCAAGATGGAGGATCTGTTGGTGGATAAAGATCAGTGGATCGCGGTAGATCCGGGTACTAAACCAATGGGAGTTTCCGATGAAGAATGGAAGAAGTTGGATAGGAAGGCAAAGAGCACAATACGATTATGTGTCTTAGATTCAGTATTGCTGAATGTATCAGGGGAAGCTACGGCAAAGGCTTTGTGGGACATGTTAGGGACTTTGTACCAATCTAAGTCTCTAGTGAATAAATTGTTCTTGAAGAAAAAGCTGTATAACCTGAGGATGAAATATGGAGACTCGGTGACAGAGCATCTGAATGCTTTTAATACTGTGGTAAGTCAGTTAGCATCTGTTGATATTAAAATTTCAGATGAAGATAAGTGCATCAGTTTGTTGTTTTCTCTGCCAGATTCGTGGGATAGTCTGGTTATTGCAATAGGTAGCAATGCAACTACCTTGCAGTTTGATGAAATAGTCTCAGCCTTGCTGATGGAGGAGATGAGACGAAAAAATATGGAGAGCCAAAATGGTGATGCCTTGTCTGTATGAGGACAGTCCCAAAACAGAAACAAAAATAAGTCATTGAGTGGGAGATCTAAATCTAGAGGGAGATCTAAATCTCCAGGAAAACCTATAAAGGTGGTGTGTTGGAAATGCAGAAAGGAAGGCCACTTCAAAAGGGACTATAAATCTAAAGCTCCTGACAAAGGAAAGGGATCTGATGAGTCTCCTTCTGCAGAGGTGAAAACCACCTCAGATGAAGGTGGGGATGTGTACTTGGCTTCTTCAAGTACACATGTAGATCATGAGGCATGGTTGATTGACTCAGGTGCATCTTTTCACTTCACTCCCCATAGAGAGTGGTTTTGTGAGTATGAGAAATATGATGGTGGTGATGTCTTCTTGGGGGATGACGGGAAGGCTAGAATCATTGGTCGTGGAAAAGTAAAGTTGAAGCTGCAAGGTGGAAGGGTTAGAACACTTCCGGGTGTTCTGCATATTCCTGCATTAGCCAGAAATCTGATTTCTGTTAGTAAGTTGGATGGTGCACGTGTAAAAACAATGTTTGAGAAGGATGCCTGCAAGATGGTTCGAGGAGCACTAGTATTGATGCAGGGATTTCGGATTGGAACTCTGTACAAGCTGCAAGGTAGCACTATTGTTGATTGGTGCAACAGTTCCGTGGTTCCTGAAAGTGGAGCAAAAAAAATATAGTGGTCTCTGGAGAGAAGACCATGCTGTGGCATCAAAGGCTTGGACATATTGGAGAGAAGGGCCTTCGAATACTTCATGGTAAAGGTATGGTAGAAGGTATGAGTAATAGCTCTCTGGATTTTGATTTCTGTAAAAATTGTGTATATGGGAAGCAGAATCGGGTGAGTTTCCCCTCTGGTGGTAAGAGAGCGAAACATATATTAGAGCTTGTCCACAGTGATGTGTTTTGACCTATGAAGGTTCCATCATTGGGTAAGTCTGTGTACTATGTATCATTTATAGATGACTTCTCAAGGAATACATGGATATATTTCCTTAAGAAGAAATCTGAAGTCTTTTACAGGTTTAAAGAATTTAAGGCTCCAGTGGAAAACCTGACAGAGAAGAAGATAAAGGTGCTGAGGACAGATAATGGTGGAGAGTTTTGTAGTAAGGAATTTGAAGAATTTTGCAAGAAGTGTGGTATAGCACGACAGAAGACTACTCCATATACACCTCAGCAAAATGGAGTTGTAGAAAGAATGAACAAGACGTTGATGGAAAGGGCAAGAAGCATGCTCAGTGGTTCCGGGTTAGGATAGGAATTCTGGGAAGAGGCAGTGGATATTGCATGTTACCTGGTCAACAGGTCACCTTCATCAGCGTTGGAGGATAAGACTCCACAAGAGGTATGGGCTGGTAAGAAATCCTCTCCTTCACATCTGAGGGTATTTGGATGTGATGCATATGTACATGTTCCAAAGGAGAAAAGAACAAAGTTGGATAGTAAATCTGAAAAGTGCATCTTTATTGGGTATAAGGATGGTTTAAAGGGTTATAAGATTTGGAACCCAGTAACAAGGAAGGTTATGTACATCCAAGATGTGGTGTTCAGAGAGGTTAAAGATGTTCTTAAACATGAATTCCAACCAAAGGAACCTAAGAAGATAGAGTTTGAGCTAAAGGAGGAAGAATCAGACTCTACAACAGAGGAGGAATCAGAAAATGAACATCCACAAACTCTGGCTGTGAGAAGATCAGTTCGAGAAAGAAGGCAACCAGAAAGGTATAGTCCATCTGCTTTCTGTTCAAATTTTGCTTTGTCTGTTACTGATGATGATCCTAGAACTGTGAAGGAAGTAGTGGATTTAGAGGATGGAAAACTCTGGAAAGAGGCCATGGTTGATGAAATGGCATCTTTGCACGAAAATGAGGCTTGGGATCTGGTGGAGTTGTCGGCTGGAAGGAAACCCATTGGCAAAAAATGGGTGTTCAAAAAGAAGACAAATGCAGAAGGAAACGTGGAGAAATACAAAGTTTGGTTGGTAGCAAAAGGTTATTCCCAGGTGACGGGAATTGATTTTGGTGATATTTTTTCTCCTGTTGCCAAGGTAACTTCTATTAGATTACTTTTATCTGTTGTTGTTGCTTTTGATTTTGAGGTAGAACAGATGGATGTGAAGACAACATTTCTTCACGGGGATCTGGAAGAGGAGATCTACATGCAACAACCTGAAGGCTTTGCGGTGAAGGGTAAGAAAGAACTAGTGTGTAAGTTAAAGAAGTCTCTATATGGGTTAAAACAGTCACCGAGGATGTGGTATAAAAAATTTGATACATTTATAAGGGGACTTGGCTTCACCAAAAGCAAAGTAGATCACTATGTGTATTTTAAATTAATTGGTGACCGTGTTATTTATCTGGTCTTGTATGTGGATGATATGTTGCTGGTTGGAAATGACAAAGAAATTATCCAGGATTTGAAGACCCAATTTTCCTCCAAATTCGACATGAAAGATCTTGGTGCTGCAAACCATATTTTGGGCATGGAAATTAAAAGAGATCATACAAAGAGGAAACTCTGGTTAAACCAGAGGAAGTATGTCGAGACAATACTACAGAGGTTTAATATGCAGGATAGTAAACCGGTGAAGGTTCCTATTCCTATAGGTGTGAGGTTATCTGCTGAACATTGTCCCAAGACATAAGAAGAGGAAGAGGACATGTCCCATGTTCCATATGCAAGTGCAGTTGGTAGCCTGATGTATGCAATGCTCTGTACTAGACCATACATTGCACATGAAGTGGGAGTATTGAGCAGGTTTATGTCAAAAACACGGAAGGAGCACTGGACAGCAGTGAAGCGGGTTTTTAGGTATTTTCATGGCACTAGTGATTATGTTTTGCGCTACCAAGGAAGACCAGGATTGGACAGAGTGTTGGATATTCATGGCTTTGTTGATCCAGACTGGGCTGGAGATCTGGATCAGAGAAGATCTACAAGTGGGTATGTGTTTAACCTATTTGGAGGTGCAATCAGTTGGATGAGTAAGAAACAATCTGTAGTGGCACTATCAACTACAAAGGCAGAATACATGGCAGCCACTCATGCAAGCAAGGAAGCAGTTTGGTTGCAGAGATTATGTTCAAGTATGGGGTTAGTACAGGAAGCTATAAGGATAGACTGTGATAGCCAAAGTGCAATTTTCTTGGCAAAGAACCCCACATATCATTCAAAGACAAAGCACATTGATGTTCAGTATCACTTTGTGAGGGATATGATAGAAGACAAAAAGGTGTTGCTGGTAAAGGTGGACACTTTGAAGAATACTGCAGATGCATTGACAAAAACCTTGAGCTCTGAGAAGTTCTCTTGGTGTAGAGAAACAATGGGCATTTTAGGGCTGGAAAAATGACTAAGATCTCTTGTGGCCCCCTGTGGAAAGAAAACAACAAGTGGGAGAATGTTGGGTTGTGTTATATTCTTTCCACGACTAGCCCAAGTAGTTAACGGGGGGTTAGAGGGGGGGTGGAGCACCCCCTTCGTTGCGCCAATTGTGTAGCGAGGGGGGTCACTAGGGGTTTGAGGTGTACCCGTAACCCCACTTTATGGGGTCCAGGGCAACGCCCCGAAAAATTTTGGTTTTGGACCCTATGTCAAGTTGGGCAGACCCACCTATGGTTTTGTGCATGGTTTTCGCACATGTTTTTTGGACGCGATGGTTTTCAGTCCATGGTATTGGATGCTTCGGCATGTATAAATATGTATTATAACATTGAAAGGAACATAATGAAAAATCAAGCTGGTAGTCCCAGTTTTGGAATCCAGGGGAAAATCTCCGTGTATATGTGTTTTATGTGTTATGCTCTCGCATTATTTATTTTCTGTGTTTTAGAATTCGTATGCAGGTAATTTCTGTATGGGGTTAAAACCTACATTGAACACTAGGTGAAGTCCAAGGAATGGGGTGATAGTTAGCTCAAAAATAATTATCACCCATAGCCTTGGTGATTGTAACAGCCCTGGCTTAAATTTTCATGTAATAAAGTTAATAAAGGAAAAATAATACCAAATTCATGGGACACGTATTCCAAGATTAATGTTGGGAAAAGTATCCTAGTGGGCATCACTCTTTGTTATGGATAAGGGGAAATTCGAAAAGGAAATGGAAAAGTCATTCAAAAGGAAAAAAGTCATTATTGGCATTTATTTTATGAAAATAAAGGAAAGTAGGAGAAAAGGGAGGTGAAAGGTCACAAGTTGCATGTGAGGAGGAAATTGAAGGAAAATAGAGGAATATTGAAGAAATTAGATGCATCAATAATAAAAAGACATAAGGGGATCAGTTTGGGGCCATTTTTCAGTTGATTTTTGGACTTAGTTTGAGAGAGGAAAAGAGAACCAGGGAGAAGGACAACAAGCAAGCAAAAGAAGGACGAGGAAAGCAAAGGAAAGCAAGGATCAAGCAAGGAAAGGTTGGTTCAAGCGGTTTCAATGGGGATACTTGCAGATAGCGGATTTCATGTATGATTTCCTAGCTAGTTTTAGCATGCATGGTATATGCATGTGTGTATTTGGTTTAGTTGGTGTCATTGGCATGGGTTTTGACAGGTTTCGACTATGGCTTTAGCCTAGCCTTGCCATTTTTGGATAGCCATGGAGTGATGGGATTCATTCCTAGCTGAGCTTTGGATTGCTAGAAGGTTTTGGATTTGAGAGAGGTGGTCTCAGGAAAATCCCAAGGGTTGGGGGTGGAGAATGTTTTCTCATGGAATCCCTCAACAAGTTGGTGGAGACATGAAAATTCCTCAAGGGATGGTGAAGGAATTCTGAGGCATCGAATCTCGATTCAATTTTGTGATCTCGGGGCAAGTTTAGATAATATCACAATAGTGTGAGGGTGGAGGTGGTTTAACTTATGGATTCCCTTGGTTTCTTTTGGATTCGTTTATCCCATGAGACCCCAAATTCATGCTTGGAATATGGCATGAGGGTGAATGGCTGAAAGAAATATTTGGTTCAACCCAATCTATGGTCGAGTGGTACATGAAATTCCCTAACCTGGTTGGATTTTTCATATGGTTAATAAGAGCTAAGTTCCTCTTGTCTTTATGGGTAAATTTACTTATTATTATGTGGCTTTAATGGTTGTTCTATCACTTTTTATTATCTAGGTATATGTTGGTTATAAGCATGGTTTTATGATAGCTTTAAGTATGGCTTTAATCACCTTTTAATTAATGAATGATTGTTTAATGAATGCATGACCTAATTGGTATCATGGCATCTATTATGAGATGGCACTAGTCCTTCTTGGTAAACCTTAGATAAGTTTCATATCTCTATGTTCAGATATGCATTCATGACTTGTAGGTTGCATGTTCTTAATGTGTTTGACAGAATGGCGGTCATGGTTAGACCAGGTTAGATAAATTCCTTGAGTAAGTTTTATGTTAGAGGCTTTATCTCTATGTTATTTATCATTTCTAGAAGTTTCATTAAGTTATGGGTAGAGGTATGGATCCTAGCCTTGAAAAAGTGGCTTAAATCTCAGTGTCACTGGCACAAGACTACCTAAAAAATATTACAGTCACTAGGAAGCAGGCCTATGGGAGGGATTGAAGTGTTATAGTCGCTTGGAGGCCTTTTCATGGGAGCGACTGGGGGTCTATCTCATTGAAAAAGAAATTTATCTCAAGGGTTGGACACCTAGAATGGTTGGCTAGTTCCAGGGGATCCTATAGCACCTGAGGGAAGTCAGTAAGGTCTTGTTATGTCGGCTCCATTTCCTTAAGGTCATCTAGGAGATTGAGTCATGTCATAGTAGCCCCTCATCTCATGTTTACCCCGGGAAATCCGGTGAAAGTGGGTAGATATGAGAGGAGGCGTGTTACAGAGTGGTATCAGACCATGGTTCAAACACTTGGACTAGATGGGCTAGATGCATGTGGTTATGCATGCATTATCATGGTAATTGTGACACTCCATCCTAGGGTCCTCTAACTAAAAACTAAATTTCTATAATTTTAAATACAATAAAATGGGAAATAACTTATTTCTATCTAAACATTTAATTGATGATAATACACCATTAAAATTTATTTCTCAAAAATTAAATAAGTAAGAATTTCATGTTAGAAAATTATATATTACGGAGCAATGGAACACATAAAATATTGCAGAAATATAAACACAGAAAACGCATAAAACAAGAGAGACACAGATATACGTGGTTCACCTAGTTTGGGCTACTTCCACCCCGAACAGCCAGTCCTTCCTTTCTATTATCCAGCAAAATAAAGAGACACAACCTACAACAGATCCGCTGTAATATCCTTTGTTTTCTCTCACAGTATCACCTCTCTGTTTCTCGCTCACAGAATACACATCTATTACACAGCCTCAAATACAATGCCCTCATACAAAGAGAGGGGTTGCCTTCTAGGGCAAAAAACCCTAAACTAAACATAAGTTCTACTGTCAGATCATCCGCCTAATGAACGGCCCAGATTGACTAGAAATTACTATACTTTTACAAGGAAATTTTACATCTATTTTTAGCTTCGGGGGCGCTACCCCCGAGCCCCCACCAGGGGACCACTGGCCCCCGAACCCCCCAGCCGAGGGCGATCGCCCCCCCCGGATCCCTGTGGGGGGGACAAGTCCCCCTCGCACCCCCCCGCGTGGAGGGGTGTACAAACTTTCTGGGGTATACATTCGGCTGAAACAAAGACCTCTAAACAATCATGCTCCACACACAACATTTCATTGCAATCATTTACATAAGTAATCAATAAACATAAGAATACATGTTCCAATAGCTTAGTTGAGATGCTCATGAGCTCCTGACTCTGTTGGGATGCTGCTCTTGACTACTTGACTGGATTTTCCTCCCAGCCAACTAGGAAGTATTTCCTAACCCAGGGAACCTCCACGGGTTTTCTAGCCCTCCGAGCCTAAGTCCAACCATATGTAGTGTGTCCAAGTTAAACAAATACTCTTCTTCTCTCCCTTCTATTTCCCCACCTTCCTCCCAAAACAAAATCCTCCAAAAACCACAACCAAAACCAAAACCAAAACCAAGACCAAGGATCCCCCTCTCCTCTCATCATCCTTCCTGTTTTATACCTCTTTCTTCTTTCCACCTCAACCACCTATCATTAATGTCATAACTACCCTCCTCATCCTTTCATTTGACTTTTCTTACCATATCTTCTCCCAAGTAAATTTGGGAGGAAATTTTGGGGATAAGATATGGATATTTAATTTCGTAATTAATTGGGGAGGACCATATCTTCTTCCAAGTAAATTTGAGAGGATTTTTTGGAGATAAGATATGGATATTTAATTTGGTAATTAATTAGGGAGGACCATATCTTCTTCCAAGTAAATTTGAGAGGACATTTTGGGGATAAGATATGGATATATAATTTGGTAATTAATTGGAGAGGACCATATCTTCTCCCAAGTAAATTTGAGAGGACATTTTGGGGATAAGATATGGATATATAATTTGGTAATTAATTGGAGAGGACCATATCTTCTCCCAAGTAAATTTGAGAGGACATTTTGGGGATATGGATATTTAAATTGGAATAAATGGAAGGAGACCATATCCTATCAAAATTTAATTTTGAGAAGACAAGTTGGGAATTGAATAATAACAATATTAAAATTTACATTTGTAATAAATTTACAGTTTCACCAATGTAGGTATGTACCAATATTTATTGATAATTCTAAGTCAATATTTTTAGGTAATTTAAACACTAATAAAATTTGCATGATATGATTAAGTAGGGCATTACATACACCCCTTATTCAGAAAACTTCGTCCCGAAGTTAGAGTGAAAAAGATACAAGGAGTTAGAAGAAGTTTGACAATAAGGCATAACAAAATAGAGAGAGAGTTATAGTAGTAAAATTTGATAAGTCAGACAATGACATCACGTCCCATCAAGAGTCTCCAACTAATCTATATCCTCCTATCCTTCCTAACCTACTTTCGTTCCCACCCTATCCATCATCTGCTGCTATATACTGTGGCATTGGCTATACCATTCTAACCACTAATAAAACCAATATGGAAAAAGCGTCGACTACATCGACCTAACTTTCCCAACAGGAAACTAGAAATCATCATCAAATGTCTACGGGGAGCGTGTCCATCACTACCCTCCCACGATTCCAGGTTTGGAGGTTACACGGTGGGAAATACCTCCACCCTTCCTTACAACTAGGGTCAACACCCTAATATGGACCACACTATAGCGCTAGTTGGGTACTTGTCATCGAATAATCCAGTCAGGTAGTCTTGTCACCTGCCATTTACATTTTACCCATGTCATAAGAGTGCATATCAAGTAGATACAGAATGTAATAGAACAATGTACATCATACCTTTCCTCATTAGATGTCTCGACCTTCCCCAATGGAAGAGTAGATCTTGGCTATCATATAGTTCTTTCCAATCTGCAGGTTAGTTCTCATTCATGCATACATATAACAACAAAATATATATAGATAAGTGATCTTAAACATCATGTTATTAAGTCTAGTATCCACGTGTCAATTTTGTAGTTTATACTGGAAATAAATCTTACATTAGATAAATCATAATTTTGCTAAGTCATTCATTAGATAAATCATATCCACTTAAGCCATACAGGAAACAACAATAACTCTAATAAGTCATGCACTAGAGAAGTCATCACCAAGTAAGTCATACATTAGGTCATACATCAAAAATTTCTGTCATCAATAACTATTCCACCTAATGATTTATATAAGTAGTTTCACATGTCCAACTAAATGCATCAATATTACATAGGTAGCTATCTAAGTCAAAATGGGCATTACAAATGCTCGAAAAGTGAGGAGTAGTCACGATGTATAGTCTCTGCATCCTCCCAGGTAGAAGATCATGGGCTATACTTGTCCCACTAGAACTTAGCCTAGTCCACCATGCGACGTCTGAGCTGTCGAACCCTATGGTCCAATATGTGTAATGGTTTGACCACTATGGTTCCCATGTCCGAGACCTGTAATTCCCTCCAATCCAATTTGTGAGATTCATCATAAACATAATGTCATAAAATAGATACATGAAAAACATCATGAGTTTTATGCAAAGGGGTGCTAATCCAAGACGATAGGAAACTGGTATAATCTTCTCCTTGATCCTAAAAGGTCCTACGAACCGAAGTGACAACTTCATCCCTTTCCCAAACCGAATGGTGCTTTTGTTGGGTCGGATATGAATAAAAACTTGCTCCCCTACTTCATAACTGCGATCAATCCTATGTGAATCAGCATAACTCTTATGTCTATCTTGTGCTTCCTTTAACCTTTGTCGAATCTATCTTACTTGTTCATCCATTTCTTGAATTAATTCTAGCCCAGCTATTACTCGGTCCTCCAAACTTCCCCAACTCAATGGAATCCTACATGACCTTCCATATAGAGCTTGATAAGGAGGCATCTCGATTAAAATGTGGTAATTGTTATTATAGGCAAACTCTACAAATGGTAAGTACCTTTCCCATTGAGTCTGATTATCCATGATGTACATTTGAAGCATGTCTTCCATAACCTGATTTACTCTTTTGGTCTGCCCATCTGTTTTTGGATGATATGCAGTGCTCAGGTTCAACTGAGTCCCTAGTGCTGACTACAAAATTGTCCAAAACCTAGATGTAAATTGAGAGTCTCTATCAGAAATGATCCTTGTGGGTAACCCATGTAGTCGAATAAATTCACTTATAAAAACTCATGCCACATCAGTAACATCGTAAGTGTCTCTTACTGGAATGAAATGGGAACTTTTGGTCAATTTATCTACTATAACCAATATAGCATTGTGCCTCTGTGACGTGAGTGGCAAACCCACAACAAAATCCATAGAAATTACCTCCCATTTAGACATAGGGATGTCATGTGGTTGTAGGAGTCCTGCTGGATGGTGATGATCAGCCTTCACTCATTGACATTCAAGACATTTGGCAACAAACCAAACTATGTCGTGTTTCATGCTTGCCGAAAAGAAGAGTTTCTTCATGTCCACAAACATCTTCTTCACTCCAGGATGTGCACAATAGTTTGCTCTATGTGACTTTTCGAGGATGGTCCTTCTTATACCCCCTTCCTTAGGTATGTACATTCTCCCTTGAAATCTCAATAGGCCATCTGGTTCAAGGACATATCCATCAAACTTTGGTTCTATCTACTTCCCACTCTGGAGTGCTAATATAACCTTTAGATACCAACTATCTTCAAAGATTTTCTTCAACACCCGTTCCCTCAGATTTACCTTTAAGGCTACTAGGGAGAATATTTGTGGTCTCCTGCTTAGTGCATTGGCCACCACATTCTCCTTTCCCTTAATGTATGAGATCTCAAAATCACACTGACTCATGAATTTGCTCCACCGCTTGTGTCTAGCATTTAAATCCATTTGAGTGAAGAGATGCTTCAGGCTTTGATGATCTGTTCTTAACTCAAATTTTCTCCCAACGAGGTAGTGTCTCCACAGTTTCAAAGCTAACATCACTACAGCTAACTCTAAGTCATGGGTAGCATACAAATCCTCATGTTTCTTCAATTTTCTAGATGTGTAAGCTATTACTCCGCCTTCTTACATCAATACTAATCCCAACCCTTGCTTCGAAGCATTGGTGCAAACAATGAAGTCTTTTTCCATGTCCAGTACTTGAAGAATCGGTGCATTAGGTAGTAACCTATTTAGTTCTATGAATGCAGTGTCACATTCATTTTCCCATTCATACATAACCCCCTTTCGTTGTAATGTGGTGATGGGTTTTGCAATCCTTGAAAACCCTTCCACAAACCTGCGATAATACCTTGCTAGCCCCATAAAACTACGCACCTCATGAGCATTTTTCAGTACTGACCAAGCCATTATGTCCTTTACCTTTTCCGGGTCAACTAAAATCCCTTCTCCTAAAATGATGTGACCAAGGTAATGAACTTTCTTATGAAAGAAGGAACATTTTGACAATTTTCCATACAATTGATTTTTCCTTAAGCAAGTCAATACAACCCTTAGGTGCTTTTCATGCTCCTTTTCATTCTTGGAATACACAAGAATGTCGTCTAGAAAGACTTGCACAAATTGGTCCAAATACTTCCTGAACACACCATTCATGAGGCTCATGAATATTGTTGGTGCATTGGTCAAACCAAATGGAACAAATACAAACTCGTAGTGCCCAAACCAATTTCGAAATGTAGTTTTTGAGATGTCACCTTCCTTAATCCTCAATTGGTGGTATCCAAATCGTAGATCGATCTTTGAGAAAACTATTGCTCCCTTCATTTGATCAAATAGGTCATCTATTCTAGGTATCAGGTACCTATTCTTTATTGTGGCTCTATTCAAGTCCCTATAATCTATGCATAGCCTTAAGGAACCATCCTTCTTCTTGACAAAAATCACTGGTGCACCCTAAGGTGAAATACTAGATCTGATAAATCCCAAGTCTAAGAGCTCTTTTAACTGCATCACAACTCACAAAGTTCTGGAGTTGTCATCCTATAGGGTGTCTTAGATATTGGTTCTGCACCAGGTTTTAGGTCGATTGTGAAATCAATTTCCCTTACAAGAGGTAATCCAGGCAATTCCTTAGGAAAAACATCCTTGAATTCTGACAAAATTGGGTGTTGATCTAGGGAGGGTCCTTTCTAGTCACTTACAGCCTCGACCACATATAGCTTGCAACCTTGTCGGAGACAACGTTTTACCTTCATCATGGATATGAATCGTAGTGACACTCCTCTCTTGATTCCACAAATCTCAATTGGCCTACCTTCATCATCTAAACAAATCACCTTCTTCTTGAAACAGTCTACCAAAGCTCGATGAGCTTCTAGCCAGTCCATTCCAATAATTACATCATACGTCCCCAATGTTGTGACGTATGCCTTCAACTTAGTTATACACACCCCGAGGTTTACCTGACATTGGTCAACACTAGGTCCTACTGCTTGTTTTATCCCATAAGCCATCTCAACTTTCTTAAAGTCATCGTGCTCATAGGCTGCCAACCCACATTTTTCTAATGCAACTAATGAAATGAAACTATCTGTAGCACTTGAATCAAAAAAAAAATTAACTTTTACTTTGTTTATCATACCTGAGGTTTCTACCACGGTAGACTAGTGTTCAACTTGTCAGTTATCAACTTTTGCATAGATTCGATGGTGGCTACTTACTCCCCCCCCCCCCCCCCCACCCCAACAATTGGTTCTTTTCCTTCTCTATGGTTGTTACCAGTTTGTAACTCAGGACAGTCATGCTGGTAATGAGGTCCCTCGCATCCCCAACAAGTGATGTGTGGTAGACCTTGAACCGAATGTTGTGTAGTTCTTTGGAAAGAGTTCCTTCTGTTGTCACCCATGCCCCTACTTGTTGCTCCTTGCGTATGACCTTGATTTGCATGCGCCCTTAAAGCTACTGGTGACACTGCACTAGTAACCATTGTAATCCCCACTCTCAGTGCTCTAGGTACAACCCTATTTCCATATGGTGGTGGCCTCAAACTTCCTCCCCTAGGGAAGGTACGAGGGGCCTTCCCCATAAACCTTGGTTTTTGTGGAAAAATGGTTTTGTTTCCACCCTCTAAGTTTAAGTGTTCTTCAACATAACGAGCATGTTCCACAAATTCTGCAACTAAGGATGGTTTCCACATCCACACCATTTCCCTAATCTTAGGGTTCAATCCATAATCCTCTTGGTGCTGGTCGGTATCCATGTAGGAGACATACTTGACCAATTCCATGAATCTAATTTCGTATTCTTCGACCATACAATTTCCATGTACCAAGGCATGGAAGGCTCCTACCTATTGTTCTTCATAATATGCTAGTAGGTACTTTTTCCCAAATATCTCCTCAAATAACTCCCAAGTAACTGTGTCTAGAGTGAGGTGCAGTTGATGCTCTAAGTTACCTCACCAATTCAGAGCACTGTCTCTGAGTTGGAATATTGTTATTTTAGCTTTTGAATTGGAATTATAATCCCTTAGTAGGAAGCACCTTCTCATTCCTTTTAACTAGGCTTCTGCACGGTCACTAGCACGACCTCCTGCAAACTCCGGGAGCTTAATAGTTTGGAGCTCTCTAGTAATTTCCTTGATTGGAGGTCCTCTATTAGAGTCTCTTGATCCCTCAATATTTCCTAACCCTGATGGAGGGTGCTCTACTTCCACTTCATTTGTTTGGTGCCCTTTTAAAGTCTCACTAATTGCTTCTGGGGAATGCAAGATGAGAGTCAACTTCGGTGAAGGTAATGGGTTATTTGTGGGATGTCCTTGTGATGACTCTCCTTGATCTTGATTTCTTCGCGTCCTCACCATTTTGAATTTTTCAAATATCTATATGATACGTAAGACTTATTAGCACAACTTAGGGCCTTTTCAATTCTTACTCGGCTCACACATGTTCTGCATAATGATAGGTGCAAGTTTTCATTTTATTATGCTTGTAAACGACTATTTCTAATATTGAGAAGATAACTGTGGGTCTATTAAATCCTCTCCCATCTCTATCTAAGAAAGTGCTACCACACACTGCTAGTCAGCCTCAAATATCTTTAGATATCCCTAAACAATCATCCTAAATCCATCTTATATATTTTGAGCATTCACATAAACATTAACTTACCATTTTTAATCACATTATTATAATTAGGTGTCCTCTTGAAATTCCATCAACAATGTTAGATTAGTTTTCAAAGTGGATGCCCAGCTGTCTCAATCAACTCAATATTGACATTATTGTTAGATGTATACTATCCAATTGACATATATAGAATGGATAAGGCTACATGTTTTAAGGTAATAATATTGTATATTGTAAGTGATTCTAACATACCAATCAATTGTTGTTCACATTTGACAACTTTAATGTATCAAAATATACTAAAAGGAAATAGAAATATGTTTTGTGCAATGCAATGGAGTTGGGTGTTAAAGTTTTAGAACATAGTTTTTTTTTTTTTTAATAACTACTCAAAACCCCTACATTCCCATAGCTTAACCCGATAATGCAATATACCAAAGCAAAATACTATAATCTAGTTCTACTATCAATTTTCTTTGCGGAAGCTTAAAGATTGAGCAAGATCAAGCTAAACACATATAACCAAAAGAAGAAGAAATCACAATACACATGAAAATACTTTGGGGAAAGCCTCAGCTAAAAACCCCATTATCTGTATTATCATACAAGTTGGAAATACATAGGAATCATACAAATTCTTAGCTCTCACAACTATCCAGCTCTCAGTACAATCCTCACAGATGATCACAGGCAATCAAAGATTCTCACAAGCCTTCTCCTCTGCCCTCCAAGATCCTATTTCATTGCGCAGTTCCTCTAGGATGATCTTCTCCAACCAAGTAGAAAACTGATCTCACACACTGATCTCACACGCTGTATGAACTGCACAATCCTCAAGGAACCTTCCCTTGACTGCATGCACGAGTTTCCTTTATAGGAAAACACATGCAACTGATAGTACATTGTCCTCGACATTTAGCTCAACTGGGTCTTTCTCGGAATAGATGTTATGCTCTTAACTTGCAAAAGATACCCAAATACAGAATATGCAAAGAAAGATACCCAGAACATAGAATAGTGAGAGACAACAGCAAATATTTTATTATTCAGAAAGCAATGTTCACTGGCCTCTTCGAGGGGGCAACCTCCAATAGAGCAGAGCTCGATACAGAAATAAGACACAATGCTCCTCGCAGGGAGTCTCTATCCTTTATATATGACTCATACATGCAATACCATGGATCGATACCATGGGTTTTATTAATACCATCTATCTAATACCATGTCCCATTTGCAACTAACTGTGGTCCCGTCATTAATTGCGGGTTAACCACTTACAATTATTAATATGGGCTTTCTTGACTCTTTACTATGACTCGACCTACTACATAAATAAGGGGGTTAGGGTGGGACCCTAACAATAGACATGCATGAGTTTCTGATGAGGGAATCTTCAGTTATCTAGAGTACATTTGTTGAGTGCATGCATGCATCAACTAACTGATAACTCACAATTAGTTCCTCAAACAGTTTGGAACTAATTTAACTGGACTTAACTCAATAAACTGAGCTAACTAATTACAACTCAAATATAACTCAATCTTATCTCCTTAATTAAGGGATAATCTCCTTAATTTAAGGGATAATTGTTGCATGACTTCAGAAAGACTTCTAACTTGAATTTCTCCAACTAATTAATCCATAATGAATTAATTAGTTATTTCCAGACAGCTGGTGAGACTAAATTCGATTTTAACTCACAATTTTAATTCAAGTACAAATTAAAATTGGAATTTTTAGATTATAATTTTATCATTTCTTGTTGCTATTTTCAACACTCCCTCTCAAAAAGAAAGGAATTCAACTCGATCACGATCATGAACCTTTGGAATGTTATGCATGCAACACTTCTCTCTAGTCTTGTTGCTCCATCAACTCCAGAAACAAAAAACATCCAACCTGAATCAATATGATGCATCTATCATCAAAGTCTCTGACTACTATTGCCTCTGTCAACTGAAAACTCTGCGCTTCTGCTAACTCAGCCTTTCTGCACTGTTTTCAATCCTTCTTTGCACTCTTTAGTATCTGACTACTCTAGCTTCTGTCACTGTGATCTCTGACTACATCAATCCCACTGATTCCTCCCGCTACTATGTACTTTGGGCTCCCGTAGCAAGGTACGATCCATGAGATAAAACCTCTCAATGGACCCTACCCAATTTCAGCCTTCTTGGGACTATCACTTCACATCGGCCCACCTCATACCTGTAGGTATGGCTGCATGTGATCCCTCTACCCACTTGGATCAAAATTCCCCCCTAATGAAGGTATCTACATGAGTGGATCTCTTCATTCAGTCCCTTCTCTGCTTCTCCAATTGTGGCTCCTCCACAATTGTCTAAGACTTCTTCTGGGGCTGCATGTTGAGAGGTAATTTACTCTCCCTCTTGATGAGCCCCAATTTTTGGTACAATTTGGGATCATATTGGCCTACTTACCTTGTTCAACCATTCATCTTTTACCACTTATGCATTCATTTCTTAGTATATTCGTGTTGTTTGTAGGAAGAAGGGCAGGCATTATATCTATGTGACTAATACATGATGATTTCAGGTTCTTGGCATTAAAGAGAGCAAAAGACCACGCAAAAGGAGACAAGGAGACAGCAAAGGTGACATTGCGGGTTCATAGGGAGGTTGTCCACAGTCTTGATGACCCTCCTCGTGATTTTCACCTTAACTCCGAGCTCTAACAGCTCTCCCCACCGAGCTTAAAGGCAGCCAACATGTTCTACAGGATCAACAGTTTTACAGCAGTTTGACTTTCAGTTGGACAGCCAAGCTCCACGAATGGAGGAAGCCAGCTTGATCTTCATTTTGTATAAATATGAAGGCCGTAGCCTTTGTTAGGAGCTTTTTGAACTTTTGGGACTGATATTGTAATTTTTGAGCATAGCTCGGTGTTTGTTTTTGTAAGCAAGTTTTGGCATGAAATTAGACTTTTGATTATGAATAAAGGCAAGCAGATTTGGATCTAATTCTGAGCTTTTAAGGGAGCTATAGCTCTCAGGTTAGGGCCCAACCTGAGAGCAATAGATCTCCTCTTCTTGTAGTGTTATTTACCTTTCTTTCCAGCATTTTGTTTCCTTGTTTTGATATGCATTTCAAAGAACACAGGTTGCTGATTTGATTTCTTTAATAAGATTGAGTAGGATTAGCTTATGGTTAAATTACTTTCATCTGCTTAGATTAGGATAGGAGGTTTGTAATCCACTGGAGCTCCAAGAAAAGGTTGTTAGTGCCTCCACTGCCATCTTTGTTTAGGGATTGGGGTGCAGTCTATACCAACCACCAAAAAAACGCAGTCTTTTCTACTTTTATGCAAGCTGCAACACAGTCGGTTTAATCGTGGATCCTTCCATGAATTTTGCTCTTGAGCCGTACTTCTTCATTGCAATTCCATGCACGACTTTTCTTCATGATTTACATCGTTGTTCATTGGTTTAATAGCACTGGTTAATGAATTCTCGTTTTTGGTGTAAGACATAAGTAATTTGTTTTATTTACACTGCTCCATATCATTCTACTTCCTTCTTCGTCTTCTTAACCTCTCCTCAAGCCACCTACTCGACCTCTATTCAGCTCGTTCACCTTCCAACTCTTCCATTGCCCACGTAGCTTCATCTTTTTGACCTTTCTTTGATCCCATCCTTCTATCCACCAACCACTTCGTGCACTCTTTCTCCATCCTGTTTCTCTGCCCCTGAGTCATCACAAGCTCCATCTCCACCTTACCTATCCACCCATACTGTTCCATCACTTCACCATCACACAAAACTTCCACTTACAGCACATCCTGTAGAAGTTAGCAGATTTCCTGTAGAATTCCTTAGTTTCCTCTAGGATCCCCTGCAGACATCCTGTAGAAGCCTGCAAACTTGGTTGCCGAGCATCTGAATGTTGTAGACTTCTATGGACTGATGCTAGGGACCCTCTGGGACCTCTCCTAGCCATCCTGACCTTTCCCAAGCTTTCTCTCCCTTCGCACCACTTCTGCACAGCCAAACCCTAATAAGAAACAAATTCATAATCACTCCATCCACTTAAGCAAAAATACAAAAACAATGTTCTTTTTCATAGAAGTAGTTTGATTTCATGCATTTCACATCATTAGAAGTAATGGCATCATTTGTAGACATTTTCACTCTCACTATTGCATCATAGAGGTTAAACTAGTCAGATTAGGGTTTACTAGGGTTTCCATGCTTTGGTTGGCTTTCAGTTCATTTTTGCAAAGTAGATCAATTTCCCTTGAGATAGCCTTCGTCCATCATTTACAAAGCTTCTTCTGAGAGCATATAGAAGTTGGCTTGAGCCCTAGCGGACTTGTGCCAGCTGACCAAGTGACAGCTGCGACAAGAGCTAGTACTTGTGCATACAGCACCGTCGCTTCCAAGTTTGTACGAACTACCGGGTTGATAAAATTAGAGATAGGAAGCCCCAGGAGTTGTAGCATTATTGCTACAATACTGGAGCCCACCATCTTTTTGGCGCCGTTGCCGGGGAAGCGTCAGAGTATTAGTAATTGTTGCTTTTCTTCTATTTTCTTAATCGTGCCTTCTGCTAAGTAGTTTATTTCATTTCCATTCTGCAAAAGTAGCATAGACATTTCCTGCTTTCATAGATTAGCATTTCCTGCTTTCATAGATTAGCATTTCCTGCTTTCATAGATTAGCATTTCCTGCTTTCGTAGATTAGCCTTTCATTTCTGCAAGCGTAGACTAGTGTTTCAATTCTGCAAGCGTAGACTAGCATTTCCATTCCTGCAATTTCATTTGAGCAAAGTAGATTAGTTCTTTCCTGCTTTCAGTTTAATTCTGCATCTTTATAGTTAGTTGTAGATCAATCTGTTTCAGTTTTGCAGGTACCAAAGGAAAAAAAAAAAAACAATCAAAAAAGAAAGTCTTTTCCATTTCATGCCTCGTAGGAACCGAGATAAATCAGGCAAATTCCTACCCAACACCCCCACCACATCACTGAGTCACCCTTCTCTCTTCTTTGGTGACAATGACCCAGAAGAACCTATAGGTGAACATCCCGAGATATACACAGATCCTATAGTAGAAGAAGAGTTAGAGACCACTCCATCTGAAGCTATGGCTGACAATAGAAGAGAAGATGAGAGAATAGAAGGTGCCTTCCCCATCCGAGAGACCAATGGAGAGATGAAAATGAAGAACATTAGCCACTCCGCCTTACCTCACTTCCATGGACTGACTACTGAAGATCCTGATACCTTCCTGTTTGAGTTCGTTGTCCTTTGTAGAACCTATGACTATACTGAAGATGAGAAAAAGCTGAAACTCTTCCCTTCAACTCTTAAGGATGCAACATTACGTTGGTTCATGGGTTTACCTGGGAATAGTATCACCACTTGGGCTCAGATGCAGCAAGCTTTCAATACCAAGTACAGGGATTATTGTAGGTCTAAGGAAACCAAGGGAGAAATCTTTCGGATGACCATGGGAAATGATGAGTCCTTAGAGGATTAAGCGGGCTAGGTGCACACTTGACCCTGAATCCCTCAAGTTGGTCCTGCTCCGAGGAGTCCCTGAAGACCTCTTAGATACCCTTCACATGTTAGCTGGGAGGGACATTTACCAACTGGCTTATGAGGACATCAAGACTGTGTTTAGAAACCACTCCAGGGCAGCTCGGAAACGAGGTAGGGGAAACCTCCTCTCAACTAGTGTCCCTTTCTCCAAACATGAGCTTGCAAACCAATTAGAAGATCTCAAGAGTGAGGTGAGACAGACCATTGCCATGCAGTTGGACACATTCAGAATCCAGCAGAAGAAAGAAGAAGCTGAGAGAGCCTTGGCTGTCTTCTGCCCTAGGTGCACAAGGAGACACCCTAAGAACGAATGCCCATTGCATTCGGTTGAAGTATGTTTCGTTTGTGAGGAGGACCATCCCAAAAATCAGTGTCCAACCTTACCTGGGTTTAAAGCCATGTACCAAGGGACAGAAGCTCCCACTGAACCTCTCTATTACCTCAACCAAAGGAGGCCACAAGGATCTAGACCTTATCAGCAGGGAATGCAAGGGGCACCTCAAGCTTATTACAACCCCAACCAATCGACTCCTATGCCTTCCTGGGGTCCCCCTGCTCATCCTTCCTGGTCCATGCCTCCTCCATGGTCTTATCCACCTTAGTACCCTACTCAACCTACTTCTCATTCATATCATTCACATGCCCAGCCACAGCCTCAGTGGAATGCACCTCAGTCGGGGTGGAGGCCCCAGTACAATACTCCTCCCGCCATTTTGCCTCCACCACCAGTCCAACCTCAGCCATTACCTCCTGCTCCTCCAAGGCAACCTCAAATGCCTGCTCAACCGAACCCAAACCCCAACAATAGACAGGCCCAACAGGTATACACTGGGGAAACCTCATGCCCTACCTATGCTGTGGAGATCCAGGAGATCAATCTTCGATCTGGAAAGACTCTACTAGATCGCCAACCTCCTCCCCCAGAGGATGAGGAAGATAAACAGGAAAGTGAAACGAAGGCTATTCCACCCTTTCCTGAGAGACTGACAGCCACCACACAACCCAACCCAGAAGAGGATGAGCTTCTGGGTGAGCTCAAGCAGTTGTGTGTAAAAATACCACTCCTCCAAGCCATCAAGGATGTGCCAATATACAACAAACTGGTTAAGGAAAAGTGTTTCAAACACCCAGGCAGGCGGAAGAAAGATGCTTCAACCATCAATGTCATAGGACAACTGTCTGACCTTATGTTAGGACAAGTCATCTGCCCAAAGTACCTAGATCCTGGAAGTCCTGTAGTAGATGTCCACATCAATGGCACCATCATACCTCACACCTTGATTGATCTGGGGGCTGCCATTAATGTGATGACCAGGGATACCATGCTCAAACTCAATCTTCAGGGTTCCTTGAGGAAAACCTCGACAGTACTGCAATTAGCAGATCGCTCCACTGTGACTCCCGAAGGGATTGTGGAGGATGTCTTGGTCTCTATCGACTCTTGGGAATATCCTGCAGATTTCTTGGTTCTGCAACCCAAGGCAAAGCTTACTGGATATCCTCTCATTTTGGGAAGGCCTTGGTTAGCCACTACAGATGCTTACATAAGTTGCCGTGCAGGAAATATGACCATCAAAAATGGTCCTATGTCCAAACAGCTAGTCATATACCCTCCTGCCCAACCCTCCTTAGAGCATGACTTACCACTCTGGTTAGAAGAAGGAGAGGAAGACGAGGTGTACTCAGCACCTCTGTGCACCTTAGAGACCACTAGAAGAGACTCCCCAACCGAGGATGACTTGATTGAGACCTTGATCCAGAATCCACCTTCCAGTGCACTATCCTTAGAGAAATTGGTGGAGGATGCCAAAGCTAGCACCTTAGTGGATCTTTGTACAACCAACCCTGTCACTCCCAGAGTCAAGAATGTGGAGTTCGGCCCTGAGAGAACGTTGAAGATCAGCTCCTCCCTATCTCCTTCCTAGGAAAAGGAGTTGTGTAGGAAGAGGAGCTATAAGGAGATGAAAGGAGTCCATCCTTCGGTCTGTACCCATCACATATACATCAAAGAGGATTGTAAGCCGGTTAGGCAACCCCAGAGGAGAATGAATCCAGCCCTTAAGGGCATTGTCAAGGAAGAATTGCAAAAACTGTTGGATGCCGGATTCATCTACCCCATCTTAGATAGTGAATGGGTGTCCCCTCTGGTGTTGGTTCCCAAGAAAAATGGGAAATGGAGAATCTGTGTGGACTACCGAGAATTGAACAAAGCTACCAAGAAAGACCATTTCCCTCTACCTTTCATAGATCAAGTGTTCGATGGACTGGCAGGAAAGAAGTTCTTCTCTTTCCTGGATGGGTTTAGCGGGTACAACCAAATCCAGATCAGCCCGGAAGACCAAGATAAGACCACCTTCACTTGTCCTTGGGGCACCTTTGCCTACCGAGTCCTTCCCTTTGGGCTATGGAATGCTCCTGCTACTTTCCAGAGAGCTGTCTTAAGCATCTTCTCGGAGCTGGTCCATGATGCAGTGGAAATCTATATGGGTGACTTTACTCCTTATGGGGCCAAATTCCAGGAAGCATTGTCCAATCTGGGAAAAGTCCTAACCAAATGCATTGAGATGAACTTGTCCCTTAGTCCTGAAAAATGTGAATTCCTAATGACTGAAGGGACCGTGCTAGGCCATACCATTTCTTGCCAAGGGTTGCAGGTGGATCCTAACAAAATTGCTCTCATCAAGAAGGTTCCACCCCTCAAAAGGTAAGGGATGTTCGGAGTTTCTTGGGATTAGCAGGATACTACCGGAGATTCATTAAATATTTCTGCAAGCTAGCCTCGCCATTGTTTGGCCTGTTGGCAAAAGATGTGGAGTTTAAATGGACTAACGATTGTCAGAGGGCTTTAAATGAATTGAAGGACAAGTTGGTGTCAGCCCCAATCCTGAGAGGTCCAAACTGGGCCCTACCTTTCCACATCCACACTGGTGCCTCGAACAAAGCCATAGGTTCAGCTTTAGGACAAGTTGAGCAAAAACTTCCATATGCCATTTACTTTGTTAGCAAAAACTTGTCCAAAGCTGAGCTGAATTACACTGTAACCGAGAAAGAATTCTTGGCTGTGGTCCATGCACTGAACAAGTTCTGACATTATATTACTGGCTATCAAACCTTTGTACATACAGACCATGCTGCAATTAGATATTTAATGAATAAACCAGATGTGAATGCTCGTATTATTAGATGGTTACTTTTATTGCAGCAGTTTGATTTGACCATTGTTGACAAACCAGGTAGAGAAAATGTTGTTGCTGATTTTTTATCTAGATTGGATTTGTCTGCAAATGAGGATGGAACGGTGGATGACCAGATGCCCGATGAACATCTGTTTGCTATTTCAGTACTCTCTCCATGGTTTGCTGATATAGCAAACTACCTTGTTTCAGCACAGTTCCCTCCGCACCTATCTTCCAGAGAGAAGAGCAGAATCATCAGAAAAAGTGCTTCGTTTACTTGGATCGGGGGCAATCTGTTCAAGCTTGGCCTCGATCAGATCCTAAGGCATTGTGTAAGGGAGGAGGAAGTCTTTGATATCCTCCTCACTTGTCATGATGGGCCTTGTGGAGGACATTTTGCAGCAAAGAGAACTGCCTTCAAAATCCTACAGGCAGGCTACTATTGGCCCACACTTCATCAAGATGTCAGAAGATATGTCAACCAGTGTGACCAATGCCAAGGAATGGGGAAACCGACCCAAAGGGATGAGATGCCTCTCCAACCTCAGGTGACTCTTGAGCCATTTGAGAAGTGGGTTATGGACTTTGTGGGCCTAATCAACCCTCCTTCGAGGCAAAGGTCTTACATCATTGTGTGCACTGACTACCTGACAAAGTGGGCAGAGACCAAAGCAATCAAAGCAGCAACAGAAGAAAAGGTGGCCGAGTTCCTAAGAGAAAACATCTTCTATAAGTTTGGCTATCCAAGAGAGCTGGTCACCGATCAAGGGAGCCATTTCACCTCCAACCTGGTTGAAGATCTACTAGCTCATCACAAGATCAAGCATAGGACTTCCACCCCCTATCACCCTCAAGCAAATGGGCAGGTGGAAGTCACCAATAGAGCATTAGAAGGGATCTTGACTAAGGTGGTGAGCAGCAGCAGAAAGGACTGGGCAGATCGCCTGGTTGAAGCCACATGGGATTACAACACCACTTGGAAGACCACCACCGGCTTCACACCTTATGAGCTGGTCTATGGGAAGAAAGCTTTGCTGTCCATTGAGTTCGAATACAACACTTTGAGGATGGCAGCTCAGCTAGACCTAGATTTCAGCCATGCACAACAAGAAAGGCTATTGCAGTTGAATGGCCTGGATGAGCACCGAATGCAGGCCCTCCTTCACTCAGAAGTGGTTCAACTTCAGAGAAAGGTGTGGCATGACCAACATCTCCATGACAAGCAATTTCAGCCGGGAGATTGGGCTTTGTTGTATGACTCCAGATACAAAGATTTCAAGGGGAAGCTGAGAACCAGATGGCTAGGGCCATATTCAGTGGAAAAATGTCATGACAATGGATCTGTGCTTATTCGGACCATTGATGAGGAAGCCATCCCCATGCTTGTCAATGGGCATCAATTGAAGATCTACAGGAAGCCTCCCTCAAGACAAGAGTTCATCAAAACTATGGAGAAGGCAGTGTTGGTCATAGAGAAGGGTTCTGCCTCTGCTTTGGGCATACCCTGAAGAATCTAAAAAAAAAAAAAAAAAAAGAGAGAAAAAATAATAAAGATCCTTGGGTGAAAACCTTTCTAAGGCGCCCAAGGCAGGTAGTAGGGGTGAAAACCTCATTGAGGCGCCCCTATTGTCTTTTCAAAAAAAAAAAAAAAGGAGATTGGAAAAAGATCCTTGAGTGAAAACCTCTTTGAGGCACTTAAGGCAGATGGCAAGGGTGAAAACCTCAATGAGGTGCCCCTGTTATCTTTCAAAAAAAGAGAAAAAAGAAAAAAGAAAAGAAAAGAAAAACAAGGTCAGCAGATTCATTACGTAAAATTGCATGCAGGTGTTCTATGGAGGAGAGGAAGCCTCTCAACTCAAAGCCAAGGGTCCTCATCATGCAGCCAGGACACCTCACCAGCACCTCCTCCAAGAATCCTCATTTTCTCCAAGGTATGTGCAATTTTATTACAGCTTGAGTCTTCTACAGGAAGATGTAGATTTTCTACAGGAAAATGCAGAGTTTCTACAGGAAGATGCAGATCTTCTACAGGAAGGTGCAGACTCTCTACAGGAACGCATCCTTTCTACAGGAAGTGCTGTATTTCTACAGGAAGCTTCCTGTAGAAGCTTAGAACGGGCCAGAATTCATTTTATGAGGAGATCTAACGGCTAAGGATCGGTTTGGACGCATGCATGCCACTGTTCTCAACCATGCACATTGCTGTTACCTTGTTCCACCATCCTTGTCGACATGCAACAAAGTACCTGCACCAGCAAAGCAGATCGATGAGTCTCGAGAAAAAGCAAATTGTAAATGGAAAAAGCGCTAGAGATCTCACGCCATATTCATCACAGTCAGCCAGAAGCTCCGAGAGCATGATTGCGAGGCCATCCATCGTCGTGCAACATGCACCCAAGGAGGAAGAACTGTTCCAAGACATCCCGCGGGAATCCTGTAACAGTTAAGCCTGCTAGAGTGGATACCATTCACCGCGCGGGCCATATGAAGTGAAACGTGGGCACATGCAACCAAAGCATTCCATCCATCGTCGGTAGCTCGTGAACATGGACCTCCGGGCCTGTGTAAGTTCGCCAGCAGCAAGTAAATCGACTCATCAACGTCCAAAGAGTCGAAACATCGTGTGCAGCCACGTAGGTAAGTGTCTCGACCCTTCCTTCCATCAGATTGCATGAATGTTACTTTGATTGATTGCTTAAGTGAATGGGTTGAGCGGCCGTATGGCCATTTGGCCGGCCACGTCGGCCAGTTAATGGTCTAGTTGGATGAGAGGGTGGCGGCCATGACAAAAAGAATAGCAGCACGCACATGAGAGCAATCCCATCGAAAAAACCGAGTTTAACCAAAGAGGCGGCGGCAGATCTGCAGGAATTGATGCGGCAGCAAGTGAACGCGCAGTTGAATGATGGGGTGACGTCACCCAACGGTCCGACGGGGACAGCTCACCCCCGCGCCACGGATTCCGCCGAATTCAAAATCTAATCGGCTAGATTGCATTCATGCATTTATCAACCACTGGTTTGAACTCGAGCGGCTATCCTGATCCTTCTGCAGTGTGATACGCCGAGCCTTTGGCTATCAGAGCGATTAAGAAGCACACCCAAGGCGTAGACCGACTGCAGTCTCTCCCGAAAATCGCGCGCTGCATTCTACAGGAACGCTGTCATTCTACAGGAACGCTGCATTCTACAGGAACGCTGTCATCCTACATGAACGCAGTTTTCTACAGGAAAGCGGGTGCCTCACGTAAAAAGGTGGCCAATTAAAGAGGTAACCCTGAACTCTTCATGCAACTGGTTATTAAAGGTGGCAGAATTGTCGTCCACAGTCTGGTCATAGAAAAACGGTGAAATTGTTGTCTGTTGTGCCTATACTGTCATTCTACAGGATGTCGAGTAATTAAACTGTGTTAAGTTCCTCAGGGATAAGTTTTGTGGGTTATGTGCATGACATTCTACGCTCTGTCTCAGTAAACCAAAATCTCTTCCACAATCACCACCTCTGGTTGAGAAAACTGTTTTATCATGCCGGGTGGGTTTATAAGACGAGAACCCACTGATTCAACCAAATTAAGGAAAAACCAGGAAGTGGTAGAGCTCTTCACACGGGTTCAATGGATATCTTTTTGTGACAAATTGCAGGGGTACGATGATGAAGTGGCAGAAGAATTTTTGCAGGCTCTGAAGCCGAAATCCAAGACACTGGCCACAGTGAACTTCAGAGGTCTAAGCCTCAAGCTCACCCCGCAATATATCAGTCGGATTACTGAACTTCCGATGGGTTTGCCATGGGATAAGGAAGAAAGAAAGTTGAGCCAGCAAGCCAAGAAAGAATTCTTTCCACCTGAGGAGGAATTTTCGGAGGACAAAAATGGGGTGCGAAGAACCAGCTTGCTGCCACCATGGAATGAAGTCAGCCTGCAAATCATGAAGTATATAACCTGTGAAGGCCGTTTTAGCATCGTGTATGCATATCACTTTCGGTTGCTCACTGAATTGAGGCACCGGATTGATCTTCCTGTAGAACAAAAACTGAGCATTCCTTATTTCCTGTTGCAGTCTCTAATTGAGTGTGCCACAAAGCTAAAAGAGGGCATACCAGATCAGATAGCCCACCATGGGTTGATCAAACTTCTTGTCGAGGATGCGCTTCATTCATATAAGGTTCCCCTCTCATGGGAATCATTTCGGAATTTGACAAGAGATGGAGACATAAAAATGTTGATTGAAGAAACGGGTTCCTCCAGCAGTGAGGAACAAGAAGCAGTGGCCGAGGGAAAGAGAGAAAAAGGCCAGAAGACCCCGAACACAGTGCAGAAGAAAGAACAAAAGAAGAAGCATGAGGAAAAGGATGACAAAGAAAAAGGTGGCACACCCATCTTGTCAGCAAGAGAAAAGAGGTTGAAGAGCAGAACGGACAAAGCTGAGGTGGTCCACATCAGTCCAAGTACCTCGTCAACACCTGCAACCAAACCGAAAAGCAAAACCCATGCAGCTAAGCAAGCAAAGGTGGTGACACCCGTGTCTACAGGAAAGCAGAAACAGGCTTCTACAGGAAGCCCAAAAACAGAGAAAGGGTCTTCTACAAGAAGCCCGAAAATTACCAAAACAGGGGCTTCTACAGGAAGCCCCGAAAAGGTGAAACCCAAAGGGAAGAAGGTGGATATTCTGGCACGGGAGGCAGCAACTGTATTAGCTGGCCTCAGCACGCCACCTAAGCCAAAAGAAAAGAGGAAGAGGGAGACCCCTCTATACTTTAAAGCTCGAAGAAGTGTTAGGATAAAGACGGGCAAGCCACAGCCTCCGTCCAGCAGCCCGATTGTCATCGAAGATACCCCTGCTTCTCCCAAGGAAAAGTCACCCTCCAGGATCACAGTCACCTACGAGAAGGGGAGTCCAAAGAAAAATACGTGGCAAGAAAGGTTAGACCTGTTGACTGAAAAAACTCGGCTACAGGAAGCTGAAAATGTTCTACAGGACACTCTGGCCCGGCTACAGGAAACAGAGAAGAGGGAAGGAGAAGGACCCTCATCACCACCAAAGGAGGGTGAGGTAGAGCCACCTGAAGAGGCAGAAGAAGTACATATACCAGAGCCCAGCCCTCAGCCTAGTCTGAGTTCATACTACACCTTTTTAGAGGCGGGCAAAATCATACCCCAGAAGTTTACTGTACCCTTATTTTTTGCATTAGAGGAAGAAAGAGTCCGTTCCCACACATGGATGCAGATCGCCAAGTCAAAGGGTGTGGCGGACATAGGCCCTTTACAAGAGCAACTCAAGGAGATCAGGAGTGAATTCACCATGGCTAAACATGTGGCTAATTGCCAACGTCTGCTTCTACAGGAAGAAAATCAGAAGCTGAGATTGCAGCTACAGGAACTAAGGGCAGGGGCAGGAACATCCTCCAAAGACATCACAAAATAACAACAAGGCAAAAAGGAGCTGACCACCGGTCTTGAAGAGCCAATGACACTTCTACAGGAAGCAGAACAGCAAACAAAAATTGAAGTGCAAGCTCTAAAAGAACAACTGCAGCAAAAGGAAGCACAATTGGCCTGCATGGCCAGTTGGGCCATGGAGGCAATACAGTGCAGACAACCTGCAAAATCCTATGGATTGTACTTAAAAGATCAATGGCTGCAGTTCCAAATAAATACCTTGGCACAAAGAGGTATTTCTCAGATCCAAAACCCACAACAATTTTCGGAATTATGCAGTACTAGTTCATCAGAAGAGAGCCAAATTAGCAGAATTCTACCTCCACAATTTGGCTTTGCCTAATGAAGTCTCCTGGGATCCCAATATTGCCTTGGGTGATATGCAATTGATGGCGTTCGCTTCATGGTTAAACCATGAGGATCAAAGAGCAGCTGAAGCAAAATCGGTCAAGAACCGAGAGGTGAGCGAGCCACTGTTCATTCGAGCAGAACCAGAGGATCCGGTTGCACTCATCTCAGCCCACCAACAGTTGGCTACTGATCCCACAGCTTCCTTGAGATTTATGGACCAACAGGCCTAAGCCATAGCTCATTTCGAAGACATGGAAAAATTGTTAGGAGAAAGTGCTACCCAAGCATGTACACGCAGATGGAATACCTTGGCTCACAGCTTGAAAATCCGAGAGTACCATACCCCAATTCGGATGAGGGAAGCTTTGGCAAGGGTAGACCTTTACAAGAAATCCATGCAAAGCCTCCAGGCCAGCTAGATTGGCCTTAAACTCAGCCCACCACTACTGCTAGGGTTGACTGAAGGCATACAGAGGAGGATGACAGTCAACAATGGGAAGAGGTGAACAGGAAAGCAGGGTTTCATATCAGCAAAGGGGACACTACCATAGAGCCTTGGGATGCAAGGGAAGCAGTAAAAGCAATCAAGGATGAAGATTTGGACTAAGTTGCTCAAGGATGAGCAAATAGTTTAGCTGGGGGGTGATGATGAGCCCCAATTTTTGGTACAATTTGGGCTCATATTGGCCTACTTACCTTGTTCAACCATTCATCTTTTACCACTTATGCATTCATTTCTTAGTATATTCGTGTTGTTTGTAGGAAGAAGGGCAGGCATTATATCTATGTGACTAATACATGATGATTTCAGGTTCTTGGCATTAAAGAGAGCAAAAGACCACGCAAAAGGAGACAAGGAGACAGCAAAGGTGACATTGCGGGTTCATAGGGAGGTTGTCCACAGTCTTGATGACCCTCCTCGTGATTTTCACCTTAACTCCGAGCTCTAACAGATCTCCCCACCGAGCTTAAAGGCAGCCAACACGTTCTACAGGATCAGCAGTTTTACAGCAGTTTGACTTTCAGTTGGACAGCCAAGCTCCACGAATGGAGGAAGCCAGCTTGATCTTCATTTTGTATAAATATGAAGGCCGTAGCCTTTGTTAGGAGCTTTTTGAACTTTTGGGACTGATATTGTAATTTTTGAGCATAGCTCGGTGTTTGTTTTTGTAAGCCAGTTTTGGCATGACATTAGACTTTTGATTATGAATAAAGGCAAGCAGATTTGGATCTAATTCTGAGCTTTTAAGGGAGCTATAGCTCTCAGGTTAGGGCCCAACCTGAGAGCAATAGATCTCCTCTTCTTGTAGTGTTATTTACCTTTCTTTCCAGCATTTTGTTTCCTTGTTTTGATATGCATTTCAAAGAACACAGGTTGCTGATTTGATTTCTTTAATAAGATTGAGTAGGATTAGCTTATGGTTAAATTACTTTCAGCTGCTTAGATTAGGATAGGAGGTTTGTAATCCACTGGAGCTCCAAGAAAAGGTTGTTAGTGCCTCCACTGCCATCTCTGTTTAGGGATTGGGGTGCAGTCTATACCAACCACCAAAAAAACGCAGTCTTTTCTACTTTTATGCAAGCTGCAACACAGTCGGTTTAATCGTGGATCCTTCCATGCATTTTTCTCTTGAGCCGTACTCGTCATTGCAATTCCATGCACGACTTTTCTTCATGATTTACATCGTTGTTCATTGGTTTAATAGCACAGGTAGCACTGGTTAATGAATTCTCGTTTTTGGTGTAAGACATAAGTAATTTGTTTTATTTACACTGCTCCATATCATTCTACTTCCTTCTTCGTCTTCTTAACCTCTCCTCAAGCCACCTACTCGACCTCTGTTCAGCTCGTTCACCTTCCAACTCTTCCATTGCCCACGTAGCTTCATCTTTTTTACCTTTCTTTGATCCCATCCTTCTATCCACCAACCACTTCGTGCACTCTTTCTCCATCCTGTTTCTCTGCCCCTGAGTCATCACAAGCTCCATCTCCACCTTACCTATCCACCCATACTATTCCATCACTTCACCATCACACAAAACTTCCACTTACAGCACATCCTGTAGAAGTTAGCAGATTTCCTGTAGAATTCCTTAGTTTCCTCTAGGATCCCCTGCAGACATCTTGTAGAAGCCTGCAAACTTGGTTGCCGAGCATCTGAACGTTGTAGACTTCTGTGGACTGATACTAGGGACCCTCTGGGACCTCTCCTAGCCATCCTGACCTTTCCCAAGCTTTCTCTCCCTTCGCACCACCTCTGCACAGCCAAACCCTAATAAGAAACAAATTCATAATCACTCCATCCACTTAAGCAAAAATACAAAAACAATGTTCTTTTTCATAGAAGTAGTTTGAGTTCATGCATTTCACATCATTAGAAGTAATGGCATCATTTGTAGACATTTGCACTCTCACTATTGCATCATAGAGGTTAAACTAGTCAGATTAGGGTTTACTAGGGTTTCCATGCTTTGGTTGGCTTTCAATTCATTTTTGCAAAGTAGATCAATTTCCCTTGAGATAGCCTTCGTCCATCATTTAGAAAGCTTCTTCTGAGAGCATATAGAAGTTGGCTTGAGCCCTAGCGGACTTGTGCCAGCTGACCAAGTGACAGCTGCGACAAGAGCTAGTACTTGTGCATACAACACCGTCGCTTCCAAGTTTGTACGAACTACCGGGTTGATAAAATTAGAGATAGGAAGCCCCAGGAGTTGTAGCATTATTGCTACAATACTGGAGCCCACCACCTCTCAACCACCAAGTCTCTAACATTTGCCTTGCTCCTCAAGGCTTTTCATGCATCTTGAACCTCAAGAGCATATAGGTTCTTAACTCATGAACCGATTTGTTTCACCTGTCACGTGGTGATGTGTCTAAGGAATGCCTTTCCTTTATTGAAGACAACATCATAGCCTGTGTCCTCCAACATCGCGACCATTACCAAGTTCTCCTTCAGTCCAGGCACATAATTCACATCTGTCAAGGTGATAGGAGCTCCATGCTCTTCAGAAAAGCAACCATGCCCATTCCTAAAACACTATACCTTCTGTCATTACCCATCACTATGCACATCTTGAGGTCTTTCTCATCCAAGGTACTGAATAAACTTTTATCGTCGGTCATGTGGAATGAGGCTCCACTGTCAAGATACCAAACACAACCCATCATCGATGACACCATGCATGCGATGAGGGTAAAGTCCATTTCGAATTGAGAGGCTAATACCTCACCTTCTGATCCTTCTGAGGATCACTTCTTGGACTTCTTCGATGGGCAATTAGTCGCATAATGTCCCATCTCGTGACAATTAAAGCATCTCACTTTAGACTTGCCACCCTTCTTCCGTTCATGAGAAGAATTCGATTTGGAATGGGACGACTTCCCCTTCCCTTTCCTTGCCTTACTTGCTAAGGCCAGATTTTCTTCATCATCATCCTTGGATGAAGAACCATCTCATGAGCTCCTCCTGATCTCCTCTTGCATGAGATCCAACCACAGTCGTTCCCAATCCGATAGTTTCCCCCTTCCATTCACAGAGTCCTAGTAGCTATTCCATCTCTTTGGAAGGCCAAGGATAGTGAGGCTCACCATATCATTATTGGCAGTAGTTATTCCCACACTACCAAGCTCATCTCTGCAAGTGGTGAGCTTGTTCAGATATGTGGAAATAGTATCACCGTTATCCATCTCGATTCTTCGAAGCTTATCCTTGAGCGCCAATTTCCTTTGGTCGCTACTATTCTAGTAGAGGTCCTTCAATGTCTTCTACATTGAAAATGGAGTATCTTTCCCATGGAGACTCGAGACAATATGGTCTTGAAATCCCTCAAGGATGATCTGTCTCCCCTTTGCCACACACTTCTTCCACTCAGCCAACCCCTATGCATTAGTTGAAGCTGGATTTTGGATTTCTTGATCAATTAAATGCTTCAAGCCATTGTCTTCTAATATAGCCTCCATGTGATCTTTCCATGTTATGTAATTCGAGCTACCTTCCAAGGCATACTCGACTCTCAATCCATAGAATGCCATTGGCCAACCTTGAAGTATGATAAGAATTTGATTTCACCTACAACCCCGAACTTCAAACTTTGAATTCTCTTCTCTGTATAATGTTCACAACTCTGATAAACTTGGCTCTAATACCATGTAGAAATTCTGCAAATTCTCTACAAATCTACCTGTAATACCATGTAGAAAATCTGACTCTAGATTAACCCGATAATGCAATATGCCAAAGAAAAATACTATAATCTACTTCTACTATCAATTTTCTTTGTGGAAGCTTAAATATTGACCAAGATCGAGCTGAACACATATAACTAGAAGAAGAAGAAAACACAATACACATGAAAATACTTTGGGGAAAGCCTCAGCTAAAAACCCCACTATTTGTATTATCATACAAGGTGGAAATACATAGGAATCATACAAAGCCTTAGCTCTCACAGCTATCCATCTCTTAGTACAATCCTCACAGATTCTCACAGGCAATCAAAGCTTCTCACAAGCCTTCTCCTCTGCCCTCCAAGCTCCTATTTCTTTGCGCAGTTCTTCTAGGATGATCTTCTCCAACTGTTATGAAACCAGCTCACAAAAAGATAGAAAAGATAGATCAACACCTTAGAATTCAGCCTCTTCGAGGAGGCAACCTCCTTTACATTACACAAATGAATGATTATTTGATTATTCAAATTACAAAACCTCCTTTCTATATATAGGAGTCTAAGGAGTCACAATATAACCCAGCCAACCTAACAATAATAATATAAAGGCACAAAAATAACAATAGAGGGATTCTATGGGGCACAATGATAACAATATGGGGACAATATGGGCACAACAATATTAATAAGGGATACAACTACAATAGTAACGGGGTAATCACTAGTATTGTAGGGACCTAACATGCCCCTCTCCTTCAAAAAAGTGTTGTCCTCAATGCTTGAGTAGTTCTTGATGTTTCTTCATAAAATTCTCATCTTCCCATGTGGAATGTTTAGCGGATAAGTTCTTCCACTTGATGAGGTACTCTGAAATTGATCGATTTCGTAGCTGTCGAGTTCTTGTTTCTGTGACTGCTTCTGGTTCCAATATACTTTTTCCTTCCTCGTCAAGTTCTGGCAATATTGTTTGAACTGGGAGCTTGTCGCCTATAACCTTCTTTAAACATGAAACATGGAAAACTAGGTGCACTCAAGAAGCTACAGGAAGCTCCAATTTGTATGCCATAGTACCAATATTTTGCAACACTTTGTACAAACCATAATACTTTGGTGATAATTTATTATCCTTCTTAGCTTGCTTGAGGGACATTTGTTTATATGGTTGTAGTCGTAGGAATACCCAATCACCTACATCAAAACTTCTTTCGCTGCGATGTTGATCTGCCTGTTGTTTCATTCTATTCTGTGCCAACATGAGGTTATCCTTTAAGAGTTGGAGGACTTGTTGTTGCTGCTCGATGTGAAGTTCCACTGCTTGAACCTTAGAATTTTCTCTTAAATATGATGTGATGGATGGTGGCTGATATCCATAAAGTGCCATAAATGGGGTCATTTTTGTTGTTGTATGGAAGGAAGTGTTATACCACCATTCAGCCAGAGGCAACCATTTGACCCATTGTGTTTGTTTATCAGATACAAAGCAACGAAGATATCCTTCCAAACATTTGTTTACTCTCTCAGTTTGCCCATCAGATTGAGGATGATAATATGAGCTATGAGCTAACTGAGTACCGAGACAAGAAAATAATTCTACCAAAAATTTCTAGTGAAAATGGGATCCCTGTCATGTACAATAATCTTTGGGTTTCCATGTAGCTTTTGAATTGTTTCCATAAATGCAGTAGAAACTATACTGGCTTTAAATGGATGTGATAATGCACAAAAGTGTGCATACTTGGTAAGTCTATCAACTACCACCATGATGACACTCTTTCCCTCAGACTTGGGTAAACCTGTGATAAAATCCATTGAAACCTCCTCCCAACATTGGTCTGGAATGGATAAAGGTTGTAATAGACCCGGGGTCTTGATTGTTTCAACTTTATTTTGTTGGAAAACCAAACATTCCGCCACAAACTTTTTAATATCCGATTTCAGGCCATGCCAAAAAAATTCCTTCTTAACCCTGTGGTAAGTTTTTAAAAATCATGAGTGCCCTCCTAAGGGAGAAGTGTGCAATTCCATAAGAATCTTTTGTTTGAGTTGGGAATTCTTACAGAGGTATAAGCGATCTTTGTACCATAACGAATAATTTTTCCAGCTAAATTTATCAGATGTACTAGAATCTTGTTGTAACTTTTCAATAAGTGCCCACACTTCTTCATCATTCTTCCATTCCTCCCTTGCTTCGTTTATCCAATCTGGTTGGATAATAGAAATGGCGCACAACAATGCTTCCACATCCTCATCCTTTCTTGAGAGTTCATCTGCCACCACATTTTGCTTCCCTTTTCTGTAGATGATTTCAAAGCCATAACCCAACATCTTTGTGACCGACTTTTGTTGCTCTTTAGAGGATAATCTTTGTTCTAAAAATTATTTAAGGCTATCATGATCCGTTTTTACCTTGAAGTGTCTTCCCATTAGGTAGGGTCGCCATTTCTTAAGTGCATGTAGTATTGCCAACATTTCCTTCTCATAAATAGCTTTGTGTAAAAACTTTCCCTTGATTGGACGACTTTCAAAAGCAATGGGTCTTTCATCTTGCATTAAAACAACACCAATTCCATTTCCTGAAGCATCACATTCCACAATAAAGGTTTTTGTGAAGTTCGGTGTAGCTATGACCGCTGCTTGGCACATTGCCTCTTTAAGATGTTCAAAGGCCTTTGTTGCTTCTGGAGTCCATGAAAATGCATCTTTCTTCAATAATGTTGTTGGAGGTTCTGCTATTCTCCCATAATTCTTAACAAACTTGCAATAATACCCTGTCAACCCAAGAAATCCTCACAGATGCTTTATGGATGTGGGGATTTTCCATTCCTTAATGACTTTAATTTTGCTAGGGTCTACCTTAACTCCTTCATGAGATACAATATGACCCAGATATTCCACCTCTTGTACTCCAAAGAAACATTTGGATCTTTTTGCATATAATTGTTTCTCCTCCAATAATTGTAGCACCCTGTCAACATGTTCAACGTGATCCTTCCAAGACTTGCTGTAGATTAGTATATCATCAAAAAATACTAACACAAATTTTCTAAGGAAGGGTTTGAAAATGGAATTCATCGAACCTTGAAATGTAGAAGGTGCATTGGTAAGGCCAAAAGGCATGAACAAAAATTCATAATGACCCTCATGAGTTCTAAATGTTGTTTTCAGAATGCCTTCAGTATTCATTCTGATTTGATGATATCCTGAACAAAGATCCAACTTGGTGAAGTAAATTGATCCATGCAACTCATCCAGTAATTCATCAATGACAGGAATGGGAAACTTATCTTTAATAATGAGCTTGTTGAGCTTCCTATAATCTGGACACATGCACCATGATCCATCCTTCTTGTGAACCAATACTACTGGAGCAGAGAAAGAACTTTGACTAGGTTGAATTATACCAGCCTCTAGCATTCCTGCAACCATGCGTTCAATTTCACTCTTTTGGGCATAGGGATATCTGTACGGCCTAATGTTTGGAGGAACACTTCTTGGAATCAGATGAATAGCATGATCATGATCACGAATAGGTGGGAGACCTTTGGGAGTCTCAAATACCTTTGAATGATTGTCCAAGACTTTTTTTGAGATCTGGAGAAATAGATGATTTCGATGTGGAAACATCTAGTGAACATAATTATGCAATTACACCTCTTTGTTCCATTTTTAGAAGCTTTGTCATACCGTTGGAGCTGATTATCTTTCCCGGTTTCCCTGCAATACCCCTTAATTCAACTTCCTTTCCTTCTGCATAAAATTTCATGAAAAGTTCTTGAAAATTAAAAACTATTCTACCCAAGGATTGTAGCCATTGGACTCCTAGTACAACATCAACACCTCCCATTGGAATGGAAAGCATTGGGCTAATCAATACATATTCTCCCATGGATAGCTTGATATTATGGCACTTTCCAGAGAAATTTGTTGTTCCTCCATTTGCAACCTTCACTTGACACTCTGGTGCTGGATATAGGAAGCAATTCAATTCTTTTGCTACCTTACAATGAATAAAATTGTGGGCACTTCCTAAATCAATCAACACTATGACCTTTTTCTTCTTGATTTGTCCTTCTATATTGATGGTTTGAGGAGTGGTAATTCCAGCCAATGCATTACAAGATATGGTCGGATTCATTTCTTCTTTATCTAGGCTTTGTTCTTGGAGTATATCCTCTTCTTTTGACCTTTCTTGCTCCTTTTCTTCTTCCTCTTTACAATCTAAGTAGAATAATTTCTTCTCAGCACACTTATGACCTTTAGTGTATTTGCTATCACAACCGTAACAAATCCCTTTTGCTCTTTTTTCTTCCAATTGTTGTGGTGTCAACCTTATAGATTGTGGAAGACTAGGGGCAACAATACTTCCATCTTTATAGTTGTGAGTGGTATGCTTCTTGGTTGCCATAATTTTGCTTTCCATTTTTCTTGCTAACCTGAATGCCTTCTCTAATGAATCAAGTTCCCAAAGGTGAACATCATGTGTGATATTATCCTTTAAATTCCCTATGAACACATCAATCCTATGCTCCTCTGGAATATTTTTTACCCTTATGTTCAAGTTTTGGAACTCCTCAATGTGCTCCATTATTGAACCCTTTTGTTTGAGACTTATCAATTGGCTAAAAAAAGTGTTTCTTTTTGTATCCTCATAATGTGCCGTCAATTCTTCCATAAAAATTGCCCAAGTGATAATTTGTTTACGGGAGCAAAGCCCTTGATACCATACGAACTGATTTGGTTCCAAATATAAAGTTGCAATACGTAACTTTTGTGTGTTTTGCACATTATTGAGATCGAAAAATTGCTCCATCTGTAATATCCATGTTGCGGGATCCTTGCCATCAAATTTCCTCATATCGATTTTTGGAATATGGTGGGTCTTCGATCCAACATTACAGTCTATGAAATCATGATTAACATTTCTTTTGTTCACATCATGAGTTTCCTTTACTACCCTTTCACCCTTAGTAAGTATTTCTTGTAGAAAATTTGTCAAATTTGTCTTCAAATCTATCTTCAAATCGTCAATCTTAGCTTCCATGCCATTCATCTTAGCTTCCACACCCTTTATCTTAGATTCCATGCCATCTATCTTAGCTTCTGTTAGCTTTTGTGACAGTGAAATTTGTTGCACTTGGTCTTGTAATTTTGATATATCATGTAGCATTTCTTCCTCTTCTTCATGAGTCATGCTAGAGCTTTCAAGTTGCTTACTAGGTGTTTTCATTTTCTTTCCTCGGGGCACCATTTACCGATAATAATTCTCTACTATGCCCTTTGAATTCCTTCAAAATAATTTTTCAAACCAAGCTTAAGCAAAAATTTAAAAAAAATCTACACACCTTTTTGCACTTTGTAGGAGCTCGATATTACCTTTGATGTATCTCTGTAATTTCGGATCATCCATTTCTGAAATTGCGACCTGCAGTAGCCCTTTGTGTCCTCTTTCCACTGCCACTAGTCTGATCCCAATTGGATTCTCCAAGGAAGAGTTATGCCAAATCTCCCACAGTGACCTGACTATAGACTAGTTTAGTATAGCGAACTTATACGACGTGCCACGTGTCCCTGTTTCAACCTTTGGCTCTGAAAAATATATACAAGAAACTACATTCCGTTCTCTTTCCGTACCTTCTTACGAAATTTCAATCCCATGCTCAGAGATGATGTTATGACGATTTTTCCCAAGTCGCATGTTTGGAATGTAATTCAGGAGTTTGCAAAAAGACCAACTTCCTCAGATCATATCTCCGTAAATATAGCACGAAAAGCTCTGAAATTTGGACCCAAGCTTCAGTGCGATTTCCCCTCAAATGGGTTTGTTTTTTCGCTTTTGAAATGTCGCAGAAAAAAAGTTATAGCGAAAATGCCACGATGACCTATTTGGAGCAGCAAAACCCTAGAATCCAAAGCTCTGATACCAAATGTTATGAAACCAGCGCACAAAAATATAGAAAAGATAGATCAATGCCTTAGAATTCAGCCTCTTGGAGGGGTCAACCTCCTATACATTACACAAATGAATGATTCTTTGATTATTCAAATGACAAAACATCCTTTCTATATATAGGAGTCTAAGGAGTCACAATATAACCCAGCCAACCTAACAATAATAATATAAAGGCACAAAAATAACAATAGAGGGATTCTATGGGGCACAGTAATAACAATATGGGGACAATAGGGGCACAACAATATTAATAAGGGATACAACTACAATAGTAACGGGGTAATCACTAGTATTGTAGGGACCTAACACTAACCAAGTGGAAAACTGATCTCACACACTGATCTCACATCCTGTATGAACTGCGTAATCCTCAAGGAACCTTCCCTTGACTTCACGCATGAGTTTCCTTTATAGGAAAACACATGCAACTGATAGTACATTGTCCTTGACATTTAGCCCAACTGGGTCTTTCTCAGAATAAACATGCATGAGTTTCTGATGAGGGAATCTTTAGTTATCTGGAGTACACTGGTTGAGTGCATGCATGCATCAACTGACTGATAATTCAAAATTAGTTCCTCAAACAGTTTGGAACTAATTTAATTGTACTTAACTCAGTAAACTGAGGTAACTAGTTACAACTCAATCTTATCTCCTTAATTAAGGGATAATCTCCTTAATTTAAGGGATAACTGTTGCATGACTTCAGAAAGACTTCTAACTTGAATTTCTCCAACTAATTAATCCATAATGAATCAATTAATTATTTACAAGCAGATGGTGAGACTAAATTCTATTTTATTTCAAGGACAAATTAAAATTAGAATTTCTAGATTCTATTGTTACCATTTCTTGTTGCTATTTTCAACACTCCCTCTCAACAAGAAAGGAATTCAACTCGATCCCAATTGTGAACCTTTGGAATGTTATGCATGCAAAACTTCTCTCTAGTGTTGTTTCTCCAACAACTCCAAAAAAAATAAATAAAATAAATAAATAAATAAAATAAAAAATAAAATAAAAAAATTGCACTTTTGTTGACTCTGCCTTTATGCATTGTTGTCAATCCTTCTCTTCTCTCTTCAGTATTTGACTACTCTAGCCTCTATCACTTTGATCTCTGACTGCATCAATCCCATTGATTCCTCCCGCTACTATGTACTTTGGGCTCCTGTAGCAAGGTATATCCATGAGATAAAACCTCTCAATGGACCCTACCCAATTTCAGCCTTCATGGGACTCTCACTTCACATCGGCCCACCTCACACCTAGAGGTATGGCTGCATGTGATCCCTCTGCCCACTTGGATCGAAATTCCCCCTAATGGAGGTATCTACATGAGTGGATCTCTTCACTTGGTCCCCTCCCTGCTTCTCCAATTGTGGCTCCTCCACAATTGTCTGAGACTTCTTCTAGGGATGCATGTTGAGAGGTAATTTACTCTCCCTCTCAACCACCAAGTCTCTAACATTTTACTTGCTCCTTAACGCATTGCATGCATCTTGAACCTCAAGAGCATACAGGTTCTTAACTCGTGAACCAATCTGTTTCACCTGTCGCGTGGTGATGTGTCTAAGGAATGCCTTTCCTTTACTGAAGACAACATCGTAGCCTTTGTCCTCCAACATCTCGACCGATACCAAATTCTTATTCAGTCCAGGCACATACTTCACATCTATAAAGGTGATAGGAGCTCCATGCTCCCTTAGAAAAGCAATCGTGCCCACTCCTGAAGCACTATACCTTCCGTCATCACCCATCTCTATGTGCATCTTGAGGTCTTTCTCCTCCAAGGTACTCAATAAAATTTTATCGCCAGTCATGTGGAATGAGGCTCCAATGTGAAGCTACCAAACATAACCCATCATCGATGACACCATGCATGGGATGAGGATAAAGTCCATTTCGAATTGAGAGGCTAATGCCTCACCTTCCGATCCTTCCGAGGATCCCTTCTTGGACTTCTTCGATGGGCAATTAGTCACATAATGTCCCATCTCATGACAATTAAAGCATATCACTTTAGACTTGTCACCCTTCTTCCCTCCATGAGAAGAATTCGATTTGGAATGGGACGCCTTCCCCTTCCCTTTCCTTGCCTTACTTGCTAAGGCCAGATTTTCTTCATCATCATCCTTGGATGAAGAACCATCTCATGAGCTCCTCCTGAACTCCTCCTGCATGAGATCTGACCACGATCGTTCCCAATCCGACAGTTTCTCCCTTCCATTCACAGAGTCTTGGTAGCTATTCCAGCTCTTTGGAAGGCCAAGGAGAGCAAGGCTCACCATATCATCATTGGAAGTAGTTATTCCCACACTACCAAGCTCATCTCTACAAGTGGTGAGCTTGTTCAGATATGTGGAAATAATATCGCCCTTGTCCATCTTGATTCTTCGAAGCTTATCTTTGAGCACCAATTTCCTCTGGTCACTGTCATTCTGGTAGAGGTCCTTCAATGTCTTCCACATTGAAAATGGAGTATCCTTCTCATGGAGACTCGAGACAATATGGTCTTGAACTCCCTCAAGGATGATTCGTCTCGTCTTTGCCACACACTTCTTCCACCCAGCAACTCTTTTGCATTAGTTGAAGCTGGCTTTTGGATTTCTTGATCAATGAAATCCTTCAAGCCATTTGTCTTCTAACACAACCTCCATGTGATCTTTCCATGCTATGTAATTCGAGCTACCTTCCAAGGCATACTCGACTCTTAAGCCATAGAACGCCATTGGCCAACCTTAAAGTATGATAAGAATTGGATTTGAACCCGCAACCCCAAATTTCAAACTTCGAATTCTCTTCTCTATATATTGTTCACAAATCCGATAAACTTGGCTCTGATACCAGGTAGAAATTCTGCAGATTCTCTACAAATCTACCTCTAAGACCATGTAGAAAATCTGACTCTAGATTAACCCGATAATGCAATAACCAAAGAAAAATACTATAATCTACTTCTACTATCAATTTGCTTTGCGGAAGCTTAAAGATTGAGCAAGATCGAGCTGAACACATATAACCAGAAGAAGAAGAAATCACAATACACATGAAAATACTTTGGGGAAAGCCTCAGCTAAAAACCCCACTATTTGTATTATCATACAAGGTGGAAATACATAGGAATCATACAAAGCCTTAGCTCGCATAGTTATCCAGCTCTCAGTACATTCCTCACAGATTCTCACAGGCAATCAAATCTTCTCACAAGCCTTCTCCTCTGCCCGCCAAGCTCCTATTTCCTTGTGCAGTTCCTCTGGGATGATCTTCTCCAACCAAGTGGAAAACTGATCTCACACACTGATCTCACACCCTGTATGAACTGCGCAATCATCAAGGAACCTTCCCTTGATTGCATGCATGAGTTTCCTTTATAGGAAAACACATGTAACTGATAGTACACTGTCCTTGACATTTAGCTCAACTGGGTCTTTCTCAGAATAGACATGCATGAGTTTCTGATGAGGGAATCTTCAGTTATCTGGAGCACACTAGTTGAGTGCATGCATGCATCAACTGACTGATAACTCATAATTAGTTCCTCAAGTAATTTGGAACTAATTTAACTGGACTTAACTCAAAAAACTGAGCTAACTAATTACAACTCAAATATAAATCAATCTTATCTCCTTAATTAAGTGATAATCTCTTTAATTTAATGGATAACTGTTGCATGACTTCAGAAAGACTTCTAACTTGAATTTCTCCAACTAATTATTCCATAATGAATTAATTAATTATTTCCAAGAAGCTAGTGAGACTAAATTCGATTTTAGTTCAAGGATAAATTAAAATTGGAATTTATGGATTCTATTTTTATCATTTCTTGTTTCTATTTTCAACACATGTAGGAGGCACCGAAGAGCAGATCAATATGTATCTGTATGTATGACTGAAGCAACAGGTGGCGTTGTGACAGAACGAATTGGAAACACCTTTGGATTTTTGGGACCACTCCTACTGAGGCTCAGATATGGATATTTCGGATTGGCTCCTCGAGCATCACAAAGATTCCACTGGTTTGAGTACTGACAGTCTTGCAGAAGCAGGCTATCCAAGAGCAGGCTATCTGGTGAAGCTCGGCCTTTTTTTGAAGTAGTAATTCGCACCAATGAATAAATTTCAATGGTATGCCAATAAAATATATAGCCACCAATGATGGTCCGAGGGAGGGGCGGTATGGGAACATTCACCAAAGTGGATGACACTGCACCGTGAGTTATGCATATTTTATTGATCATGTTGGATATGAAACTGTCTGGTGAAGACCGGCTCGATATTAACAAAGATGATTCAAGCAGAGTTGTTGCTACTACCTTCAAGGTAGGTTATTGGCACTTTGACACTGCAAGTATTTACGATACGAAGGCAGCTTTAGGACAAGCTCTGAATGGGGCGTTTCAGAATAGAGTTGTAAAGCGGGATGAAGTTTTTGTTGCTAGTAAACTCTTCGCTGGTGTTCATGAGGATCATGTTTCTGCATTGAAGACAAGTTTAAAGTGACAAGACCGTGGAATATCCGCCATCAAAATTGCATCCAAAGACTTCTTAAGGAAGGGTGTCCGAGTCATTGAAAGAGAAAAAAAGGATATCTCAGCTACTACAGATGATTACCTTAAATTTAGTAAATGACATTCATAATTTATGGATTTCTCCTAGATTTTGCAGAATTGATAACTATTGTTTTTCATGAGCTAGAAAGGAATATTTATGTATTTTGCAGGTGAGAATGCATATAGATGTGTATGAAATATTGTGCAAGCAGCGGATAAAAAAACAAAGATATTCCCTTGTTATAGTATGAGAATCTTATTATTTATCAGACAAAGTCTTGTAAAGTTTCTACTATGCTTTCAATATACTAATAACTAAGGATTTCAATTTCGTTATCTGTAGTAAAATACAAACAATATAAATGACTGTTTATGAGAACCCACCTACAAAGCTTCATATATACAGAAAGCGTATAGCAAATAACAGGGCTTCGCATCCCCCATACGAATTCTTGTGGGTGTTAAATTATGCCCTTCATGTGGGTTTAGCATATGGTGTGTCTGCAATAGCACTATTTGATGAATACACCAATGATTTCTTGTATATGCGAGAAGGATCCTGCTCTACAAGGCCTAAGTACCACAGCCAAAGCATGCCTTTTTTTGGAACCTTATCAAGGCAATATTCAATTGGCATTGATGGATCATATGGAAGGAGTGGCTTTATCAGCCCAGGTAACAAAATGCTAGGTCCCTAGTGCACAAAGTCTTTGAAGAAGAACATACAAGAAATGAGGCCTATGTAGATGTGGGATTATCTTTTTGAGTCATCTGAGTGTAATGGAAAGTCCCTGGTGGAGGAAAATGTAATTAAAATTTCAGACATAAAGGAGTGGAACCGTACTGCTAAGTGTTGCTTTGAGCTTCATTTTGACTACCAACTATAAAATGTATAGATCAGTTATAGCTTTCCCTTGCCAGAATCTGTATAGAGTGATTGTTTCAGCAATCTATTCAGTGGAGATTATTTTTGTATATTTCTTATGCCCACTTCCGCCTATCTTTGGTCCCATGTGTGGTACTGTAGCAGGTTTTCTTTACTCACATGGGCCTCATCTATACAGCAATTTGAATTCATGGTTCTTCCTGCTTCCTAAGGACATGAGGGTTGCAAATTCATAACAACTTACTGAAACCATAAACATGGTTTGGAGGTGTCGAGCTTGCACATATGACAATTCAGTTACAACAAGCCCATATGTATGTGCTATGTGTGAGACCCCCAATTTGAGTTCATTGGATCACCTGAGGTTCAAGTGCACCCTCATGTGGTAGGGTTAGTGTGGAACTGTGCCAGGTGTACATATGAAAATGATGTTTTCTTTCACAGTTGTGAAATTTTTGGAACAAATCATCCTGTCATTGATTAGGGGAAGGCTTTTATAATAATATTCCTCTCATCTGATCATGTATGAATATTCTCATTGTGGTGCTGTCAAAATCAGTAAAATTGGCTATCCTTCTAAGCTAGAAAATGCAGTATTAAACAACAGCTTTAAATGTCCACCTTTTAGATAAGCTACTAGAAAAAAAAGTTGTTTGATTCCTCTTTGAAATAATAGAGGGTTGTGTGTAGCTGTGTGATTTACTTTCATGGGACTAAATTACATCAAAACTTAATGATAGGAGTCTGCATGACAATGGATTGAAGGTGGCATAAATGTGTGCAGAAACAATGACAGGCTGAATTTAAATACCAAAGTGAAAGGAGTAGAAAATCGATATGGTATTTATTGCATGGCCAGCTATGAATTTTATCTCTGGACAACTGCATGATTGGCTAGGAATTTTATCTCTAGAAACAACAGGAGTTGTAAGAGGGAGCTACTTTTACAAAGCCAGAACTATTTTCCTACCACCTTTGGGTTTTCCTTTACATATGGAGATGTACATATTGCAATTTTGTCATTAAGAAATTGAATGTACAGAATGTTTGTCAAAAGCTTTTTTCTTGTTGAATACTACTACTTTTACTATTATCTTGCACAAGCATATGAAGGGCCTAATGTTAAAGTATTGGTTTTATATGCCTTAGCACCTGATGTAATGAAGCTATGTTAATGAATGTGAACTATGTATAAATAGCACAACAAAGTGGCACAATAGAAGCCTGTGTTAATGAATGTGAACTATGTATAAATAGCACATCAAAGTGGCACAACAAAAGCTTGGAATCTTAGTACCAAGAAGCTGGGAGAGCTGGAAGAGATGGGTTGTTGGCAAATTGCTCTTTGTAATCAATGAAATCTAGGTGATTCATTTCACAACAACTATTTGTTTTGTGCAAGTAGTTACTCGTTCTAATCAATGAAATCTTATTTGACAGCGAGTACCCATTGTAATTTTAACATTGTATTCTTGGAAGAATAGCCTGCAAATATATATGCATAATTTATATATATAGATCCAAGGTTTAGTGGTTTAAAATGGTTGTCTTGGGATAATAAATTAGCTTCAAACCTTCGAGGGCAGAACTCTAATCACAAAAGAGATGGGTTCTCACTCCTTACACAAGTAGAACTCTAATCATGAGAAAGATGGGTTTTCAATCCTTACTCAAGCAAAACAGCAAAGACATTTCTACGAGCAAGACATGACTAATAGATTGGAACCCAATACATGTTAACATGAAAAGACTTCCTTCCCTGTTGCCAAGTAAAAGAAATGCAGAACAACTGTAGAATGCACTTAATATGCGGTCAAAGTGTTTTAGATTTGGTGTTTCTACCACATCTTGTAGAGCTAAGATTCTTGTACGGTACTTTGGAGAGGATTTGATTTAGACAAAATGTGGATTGTGTGATGTTTGTGTCAATGGGCCACCCAATTGTGAGAACTTGAGCAGGGAAAGGCAAGAGATCGGAGTGATGCAGTTAAGGATACACATGGCAGTGATAAAAGAAGTTCTAAATTTTTGGTAGAATAAAAAAAATCATTAATTTAGTCTTAAATGAAATCAGTTCCACATAATTTTTATAATCAAAATGCTTACAAGTAACTTTGAGGGTTATAAACTCTTTTAGCGGAGATTTGGGTCTAGTGGGTCTTGGGTCCAGATTTTGAATCTGGGCTCTGATACCACGTGTGAGGCTCCATCCTAGGGTCCTCTAACTAAAAACTAAATTTCTCTAATTTTAAATACAATAAAATGGGAAATAACTTATTTCTATCTAAACATTTAATTGATGATAATATACCATTAAAATTTATTTCCCACAAATTAAATAAGTAATAATTTCATTGCAACCATTTACATAAGTAATCAATAAATAGAGGAATACCTGTTCCAATAGATTAGTTGATATGCTCCTGAGCTCCTGACGCTATTGAGATGATCCTCTTGACTACTCGAATGGATTTTCCTCCCAGCCAACTAGGAAGTATTTCCTAGCCCAAGGAACCTCCACAGGTTCCCTAGCCCTCTGATCCCAAGTCCAACCAGATGTAGTGTGTCTAGGTTAAAAAAATACTCTCCTTCTCTCCCTTATTTTTTCTCCACCTTCCTCCCAAAACAAAATCCTCTAAAAACCACAACCAAAACCAAGACCAAGGATCCCCCTCTCCTCTCATCATCCTTCCCGTTTCATGCCTCTTTCTCCCATCCACCTCAACCACCTATCATTAATGTCATAACTACCCCCCTTCATCCTTTCATTTGACTTTTATTACCATATCTTATCCCAAGTAAATTTGAGAGGACATTTTGGGGATAACATATGGATATTTAATTTCGTAATTAATTGGGGAGGACCATATTTTCTTCCAAGTAAATTTGAGAGGACATTTTGGGGATAAGATATGGATATTTAATTTCATAATTAATTGGGGAGGATCATATCTTCTCCCAAGTAAATTTGAGAAGACATTTTGGAGATAAGATATGGATATATAATTTGGTAATTAATTAGAGAGAACCATATCTTCTCCCAAGTAAATTTGAGAGGACATTTTGGAAATAAGATATGGATATATAATTTGATAATTAATTGGAGAGGACCATATCTTCTCCCAAGTAAATTTGAGAGGACATTTTGGAGATAAGATATGGACATATAATTTGGTAATTAATTGGAGAGGACCATATCTTCTCCCAATTAAATTTGAGAGGACATTTTGGGGATATGGTTATTTAAATTGGATATATGGAAGAAGACCATATCCTATCAAAATTTAATTTTGAGAAGACAAGTTGGGAATTGAATAATAACAATAATAGAATTTATATCAGTAATAAATTTACACTTTCACCAATGTAGGTATGTACCAATATTTCTTGATAATTATAAGTCAATATTTTCAGGTAATTTAAACACTAATAAAATTTGCATGATAAGATTAAGTAGGGCATTACAATAATGGTTGTCATGCATGAGGTCATAGAATACAGTTGGTATTGTCATGCATGAGGTCATGGTATACAGTTGGTATTGTCATGCATGATGTTGGAATATTTATATGATTGTGATTATACATGTATCATGCTAATGTGGACTGATTTTGGATATGAGATAAGCCTCCCCTAAACGTCATTGAGGTATGATTTTGATTGTGGAATCTATTTGGTTTATCTAACATGGCATTTTTCAAGAAGTAGAGAATCAAAGATAATGAGAAAAATGGTAGACTATAGTTCACATGACTCTCCCTAAAGATCAGTTGGGAAGCAAGGAGATGAGTATTCTCGTGATATAGCAAATAATGACAGGTTGGTCGAGGCTCCGAAAAGAATTGTAAGGGCTCAGGAAAAACAGATAGAGATCAATGAAGTCATCCTTCAGAGTTTGGACAGTTGATGATTAGTCAAGAGAAATAAGAGAAGACTAATTGAGCCTATGGTATTAGGTCCTGATCAGGATACAGGTTGGATAGAGGGAACACAGTCATAGGTGGCAGATCATTGGATACACCTGACAAGAGGATTGGTATTTATGGGTATCACTCTAGTTTCTCATCCAGGAGACGTCATCATAGTCATCACTTCCATCATCCTTATAGAAGGAGTGAGTACTTTCCTGAGGAGTTCAATAAATTCAATCAACCTACATTTGATGGAGAGATGAAGTCAAAAGATTCATAAGCATGGTTGCTTGGGATGAAGAAATTCTTTAGATTTCAAAACTACGTAAATAACATGAAGCCAAGATAGCCACCTTTAGTCTAAAAGGGAAAGTAGACATTCGGTGGTAAGATGTGAAGAATGTCAAGGGAATTCGGGAAGAAGAGTTGATTTGGGATGAGTTTGAGATACTCTTTAAGAATAAGTACATGTCTGAGAGGTATTATGATGACATAGCTAAGGATATTTATGAGTTGAAGATGGGTTCCATGACAAATGATGAGTATACTAGTAGGTTCCAGGAGTTGTTGAGGTATGTGCCTTACCTCAAGGATGAGAAAGCAAAGATTCAAAGGTTCATCAGTGGGATGTCAGCAGCATATAGAGAACAGATTGAGTTTGATGAGCCACAATCGTTGGAGGAAGTCACCAGGAAACTGAAGGATTGTTATGAGCAGTTAATGTGTAAAGTTGAGCCTAAGCATGAATTGAAGGGAAATGAGAAAGTTAAATGGAAGTGGCCACCAAAGCGGGGAAGACCTTAAGATGAATGTGAGAAAGAGAATTTTTTTCCTTATAAGAAGTTTAATGCATTTGATAAGGGACATGGGTCACATCCTAGAGAGCAGTAGAATAGAGGTGATGGTAGAGGACCATTACAGTGTTGGATATGTGGCAAAGATCATCGCAAGAAGGATTGTCCATTATACCAGGGTGGCGGGCCTCAGATCTATAGTGCTCAAGAGGCATAGAAGGTTGGGGATGTGGGCCATAGCATTCCTTGAATATATGCGGTTGTGGACAAAAAGCAGGAAGATCACGAAGCATCCATTACTGAGATGGAAGGTAAGATTTGTGGTCAATTTGTTTCCATTTTGATTGATCCCGAATCTAATTATAGTTATGTTAATCCTAACCTAGTGGATAAGTGTGGTTTGAGAAAAGAAGTGTATGTAGAGTCTTGGTTGGTGAAATTGACTACAGGTACTAAGAAGAGAATTAATCATTGGGTAAGAGCTTATGTATTTGAGCTGAATGGTATGCTTACATCAACACATCTAAATCCACTTCCATTGGGATCATATGGTATGAATTTGGGTATGGATTGGTTGTATCTCCACAGGACCAAAGTATATTTCTATGAAAAGACTATTCAGTGCTTAGATGATAATGGAGAAAAGAGAATCTTGCATGGAAAGAAGAAGCCAACATTAGTGAGGATGACTACATCTATGCAAGCCAAGCACAATCACATAAATGTACTATTTCCAGTCCATATTTCTAGTGACATGGGTAAGGATGTTGAGGATGAAGAAATTTTGGAGAGGTACCCTATATTACAGCGTTTTCAAGATGTGTTTCCAGTAGATATTTCAGAGTTACTTCCTCATAGGGAAGTGGACTTTTCTATAGAGGTAGAACTAGGGGCAACACTAGCATCAAAGGCACCCTATAGGATGAGCACTCCAGAGTTAGTGGAATTGAAGTTGAAGCTGAAGGAAATGCTTGAAAATGGATACATTAGGCCAAGTGTATCGCATTTGGGGTGCACCAATGTTATTTGTAAAGAAGAAGGATGGTACTCTGAGGTTATGTATTGACTACAGGGATCTGAAAAATGCAACCAGCAAGAACAGGTATCTGTTGTTGATGATTGATGATTTGTTTGACCAATTGAAGGGAGCAACAGTGTTCTCAAATATTTATTTGAGATCAGGATACCATCATGCATGCATTAAAGAAGAGTACATATATAATACTACTTTCTAGACCAGGTATGGGAATTATGCATTTGTTGTAGTTCCTTTTGGTTTAACTAATGCTCCAGATACTCTTATGTGCTTGATGAGTAGTACGTTATGTCGTTATGTGAATAAGTTTGTTATTATATTCATTGATGATATACTGATATATTTTAAGAATGAGGAAGAGCATGTCAAACATTTATCAACAATATTTATATTGCTAAGAGATCATCATTTGTATGCCAATATGAGCAATGAAGTTTCTTTCAAACATGGGTACATTACTTGGGGCATGTGGTTTCCAAGGAATGCATAACAGTAGATCCAGAAAATATAAGATCTATCAAGGAATGGGTAGCTCCTAGAAATGTGGATGAGGTCAGATCATTCATGGGGTTAGCAGGTTATTATAGGATGTTCATCAGGAAATTCTCACAAATCACATATCCTATTACATCCTTGCAGCGGAAAGGAAATAAATTTCAATGGATAGAAAAATGTAAAAAAAGTTGAGAAGTTGAAGCAATTGTTGACAAAGCTCTAATTTTAAAGTTTACAAATCCAGACAAAAAGTTTGTGGTGTGCATAAATTCTTGCGAGAGAGGACTTGGTGGAGTCCTAATGCAGAAGGGATAGGTGGTGCGTTATGAGTCAAGGAAATTGAATGAGCACGAGCATAATTATGTGACTCGTGACTTTGAGTTGGCATCAATCATTCATGCATTGAATATGTGGAGGCACTATCTTCTTGGCAGGAGGTTTGTATTAATGAGTGATCACACTGGGCTAAGGTACCTATTTGACCAACTAAATATGAATGCCAGGCAAGCTAGATGGTTGGCCACTCTTAATGAGTATGAATTTGATATCAATTACATTAAAGGAAAGGAGAGCAAGGTTGCAGATGCTCTTAGTGGGAAAGTATAGGTAAATCATGTTGCAGTTATGAGTTCTTATGTGACAAATTTATAGGACTGGATCCTACAAGAAAGAAAACAGGATAACAGGTACCAACATCTTAAGCATATGTTATATTAGGGTACCGGTGATCAGGATGTGGACTATCATCTCACAACAGATGGCTTGGTCAAATTTAGCGACAGAATTTATGTGTTGGATGGAAGTGAGCTCAAGAAGATTATCTTGAGGGAGTTACATGTCAAGCCATATTTAGGTCACCTAAGATATTAGAAGACATTGATAGCAGTCAATAAGTTATACTATTGGCCAAATATTAAGAAGGAAGTGGCAGAGTTTGTTGGTAAATGCTTAGATTGTCAGCGGGTGATTTGAGTGTAAGAACCCATCTAGTTTGTTACAACCTATTTTGATTCTAGAATGGAAATGGGAGGTCATTTCCATGGATTTCATTACAGGTTTGTCGAGGACATCAAAGCAGTATGATTCCATCATGGTTCTGGTTAACACGTTGAGCAAGGTAGCTCACTTCATTCAATGAAGACTACTTATTAAGATAGTGAGGTAGCACGTCTTCATTTGAGATATAGTGAGGTTGCACAGTGTTCCGAAGAATATTGTGTCAGACATAGATGCTAAGTTCACTTCCAGGTTTTGGAAGGAGTTATTTGAAGGTTTGGGTACAGAATTGGCCTTCAGTATAAATTATCATCCACAGACACATGAATAGACAAAGAGGGTCAACAAGAGCTTGGAGGATATGTTGAGGATATATGTGATGCATCAACAGTGGAAGTGGGAGGAGTATCTTCCAAAAATTAAGTTTTCTTGCAACAATGTTTATTAGGAGTCACTGTGGATGAGTCTCTTTGAGGCACTCTATGGGCAGAGTTGTAATACTCCCATCAGCTGGAGTGATCCTGTGAACATGGTGTTGATAGGACTAGACATGTTGGTAGAGATGGAACAAGAAATGTAGGTCATTAAGAGGAATCTAAAGGAAACACAATACATGTAGAAGAGTTATGCATACCAGCACAGGGAATTTAAGGAGTTTCAGGTTGGGGATCATGTGTACTTACACATCAATCCCAAGAAGAGATCCTTAAGGATTGGGTCATGTGCGATGTTGGCACCTTGGTATCGCGGGCCTTTCGATGTCCTTGAGAGGATTGGACTAGTGGCCTACAGACTTGCACTGCCTCCGACAATGAAAGTCCATTATGTTTTCTATGTTTCATTGATTAAGAGATATTCCAAGGATGTTGATCATGTTATTGATTGGTGTGTATTGCAGGTGGAGACAAAAGGATAATTCAACCCGAAAACTCTGTGCATATTACAGCGGAAACAACTCATTCTCCGAAACAGAGCAATCGAGCAAGTTAAAGTGCAGTGGAATCACTTTGGGCTCGATGAAGCTACATGGGAGAAGGTTGATCAAATGCAGGTTATTTATCCTTCATTGTTTTTCTGTTGAGGCAAAGCAGTTTTGGTGTATGTGTGTATTTATGTATGGTTGATATTGTAAATACCGCAATGAGTTGTGTTATAAAGCTCCAATAAGTGGTATGGTTGTCATGTTTTTTTTTTGCTGAAGCAAGAGACTTTCCTTCTATTTCAAAAACCCAAAAGTAAAGTTACAATAAATACAAAAGGCCTGAATTTCTCAAGGCCTACGGAAACCTCAAGGCCGTACAGCCATAGATGTGACCTACCAACAAACTAAAGGACAAGCTAACTTAACCAATGGTCCCCACGGTTAAGAGTTGACCCAAAGTCAAGCGCCGCGAACCCATCCCTCATTAACTCACAAAGATTGAAAATAGAAGTGGCCCCACTGAAATGCCCGACCAAATCTGACCATCGAATGCCACTACCAGAAAGGACGGCTCGGAGAGAAATCGGAAAGCCAAGAAGCAAGAACTTTAAGGCGCGATGAAGGGTGGTTTCACGAACCCCACCCAAGCCACATGTTGAGAGCCTAGTGGAATCACTCTCAACACACCAAAACCACTTACCATTTGAAAGCCTCGCGATCATTGGAAAACCACTCAAAGCCTGGTTTACCGCGCCGAAAGAGGGGTAGAGTGGAATTTCCCTCGTGGGAGCAATCCAACCTTTCAATCTGCTTAAACTGACCATGGAGCTCACCGCCGAAGCATTCAGTAAACCAAAGGAAGCTGTCACCGTTCAGAGTTTGCCCTTTTTCAAAGAGCCGACCACGGTTCTGTGTAAGAACTTGCATAGAAATATTTATTTTGTGCCTAACCCTCGTGCCCAATATTTGAAAATTTATGTATCCTCTATAGCTTGTTCATTGCAGAGAGCTCTTAACTTGCTTGGAGGCATCTCCTGCCACTTCATTTCAATCCTACATTCGGAATTTATCACTCCTTGGTTGGCCAGTAAATCTGCAAGTTTATTGGCTTTCCTCCGAACATGATTGAAGCTAACAGTTTGAAGACTAAGGAGATGTTTTTGGATTCTCTGGTACACTTGTATTAGTCTCCAATGTTTTGAGACTCTTTCTGGCACTGTTCCATAACTGATTTTCTTAACTGCATTTATAGAAATCTCTGAGTCTGCTTCGATAATGACATTCGAGTTGTGATTAAGTTTAAGAAGCTCTAGACATTGTTCCAAAGCCATTAATTCAGCCATGTTGTTGGTGGCTTTGCCTAGATGATAGTGGAAAGTGAAGATTATTTTTCCTTCTTCATCTCTTAACACCCCTCCATAACCTGCTGTCCCTGGGTTGCTTTTTGAAGCCCCATCAATATTGCATTTCAGAAAACCTTTCGGTGGCGGATGCCAGAACTCCTTTTCCATTTCCAACACTCTTTCGTTTCTGCTAGGACCATGGTGGATGATCTCTTGCAAACCCAGATGCTTGAGAGTTCTCAATTCAAGCGCTGTGGGAGGATTCTTGGGACAACTGTGCATAGTGGTGGAAATTGTCTCCTTAATCTGCTTTAAGATCAGATCCATTATGCGAAGAGGAGTAGTTTTTTCATCCTTGAAAATTCTTTTATTCCTTTCCTTCCACACATTCCAGATAATGAAGCTTGGCGTAAAGGTCCAGGCCAAATTAAGGATCTCATGCTCTGAAAAGATTTTTCTCCACCTGTTCAGGGTGTTAATGATACTACCTTTGTCTCTATCTGTCTATTGAAAAATGGTGTTAAAAGAATCCCACAACCAGGTTGTATAGGTGCAGCTGTTGAGAATATGCTCCATTGTCTCCTCTTGAGCTTCACATAACTGACATCTAGAAGGCCCAATAACCCCCCTCTTCTGAATGTTTTCCCAAGTTAAAATTTTCTTGTGATGAACTAACCACATGAACAACTTGATCTTCATCCACCCTTGGTGGCTCCAAAGTTTTTGCCAGGATTTTGCCAAAATGCATGGATCTAGGTTTAGGATTATTCCTTTTGCTTCCTTGATATTAAAGATACCTTCTTTGTTTTGGCCCCATCTTAACTGATCCAGCCCATTTGTTACCAAGATCTTCCTTTGATTTAATATACTCATGAGTTCTTCGGTTTTTTATTTTATGTGGTTGTCCCCTCCATGGAAAATTTTAGGGGCTAATGTTCGCCCAATGGGCTAATTTTCCATGATTTTTCCAAAAAATGATTCGCCAATTTCCAATTTTTATAAAAGATGATTCGCCCAAATTTTAGAATATAAAATTATTTTATCTTAAAAATCGCCAACATTATATAGAGACTATATATAAAATCATTATAAATTTGAATAATTTTGCAAATATATCATTAAAAAATTTATAGTTTGCATATTAGATATTAGTGAGATTCGCCAATGTTTTTAAACTTCAAGAAAATTTTCCATCCTTAAAATTTTCCTTGGGACTCCCCTCTGCAGTCTAATTTTTTCTAGCTTCTCCACTTGTCATTGTCATGAGGAAGATTCTAGAAATCTCTAACTTTTATTAATCCTTGGGGATCGGTTTCCTGCTTGAGACTCATAAAGTCCTCTCTTAACAACATTGGTTCTTGTTGCCATTTATCTTCCCAGAAGAGAGCTTGGTCTCCTGCTCTGATTTCCCAAAAGCTATTGTTTTGAACTAGGCTTCTGTTATTCCAGGCTTTGTTCCAGATGTGAGAGCCTTCAATATTTCCTAACATTCTTATAAGATCATTTTTTTGCCAGGAGCTCGCATATTTTTCTTTTCAGGTTATGGCCCATTGCACCTCTAGTTCTTTAACCCATCTCCACCAGAGCTTGGCTCCTAAAACATTACTCAGAATCTCCTGATCATCTAAGCCTAGTCCTCCATGACTTTTGGGTTTACAGATTTTATCCCAAGAAACTAGGGCCCATTTCTTCCTAGTTTCCTCCTTTCCCCAAAGAAAGTCTCTCTGAATATTCTTGAATTGTTGTAAGACCCCTTTGGGAGCTGGCAGGGCTGATAAAAAGAAAACAGGGATAGCCTGTAGAACTGCCTTTGTCAGAATCAACCTGCCAGCCAGGTTCAGCGATCTGAAAGTCCATTTTTTGATCTTGTCTTGCATCTTGTTGAGCACCGGTTCCCAGATACTCTTGTGCAATGGTTTAGCTGTGAGGGGAATTCCCAAATACTTTGAAGGGAGGACATCCCTTTGGAATCCCAGAATTCTGGAGATGTTCCTTTGAATAGCAATGTTAGTGTTTAAGAAAAAAAAATTGATTTGGAGAGATTAACTTCCATACCTGACGCCAAAGCAAATTCATTCAGGATTTGCTTGTACGCTGAAGCTTCTTTGACTGTGGGGATACCCTGCAGCATAGTGTCATCCACAAATTGTTGATGAGTCAATGCTTGACCGTCATCATTCCTAAGACTTTAGCATTTTTTATGGTTCGGCCCAATCCTTCCATCATGAGGATAAAGAGAAAGGGAGAGAGTGGGTCTCCCTGCTTGAGGCCTCTGGAGGGAGTAAAGATCTCTGAGGGTGAGCCATTCACCAGAATTGAAAAGCTGGGTGAAGTGACCATAGCCATAACCCATCTGATCCAGTCATGATCAAACCCAAAAGCAGAAAGGACCTTTTTGATGTAAATCCAGTTCACCTTGTCATATGCTTTTGCAATGTCTAATTGCATAATCATACCAGCCTGCCTTTTACTAGTGAGTGAATGAACAACCTCGTGAGCCTGAATAATGTTGTCCAGGATTTGCCTTCCTTCAACATAACCAGACTGTTCCCCTGAAATCAAAGAAGGAAGAAGAGGTTTGAGTCTGCTGGCCAAAATCTTGGAAATGATTTTGTAAACCACATTGCATAAAGCAATGGGTCTGAACTTATCAGGAGACATGGCAGAGTCCTGTTTGGGGATCAGGGAGATGAAGGAGGTGTTGAGGGCTTTCAGAATGGATCTGCTTCTTCTAGAGTCCTCTACAACATCCAAAATATCCTGTTTGACCACATTCCAGCAGGCTTTGAAAAAATCTACATTAAAACCATCAGGACCTGGAGCTTTGCCATTCTGCATATCTTTGATAACCGCACTGACTTCTGCTTCGGTTACTAGTTTATTTAGGTTGAAATTATCTTCTCTGGACACCAACCTGGGGATATTCTTTATAATTTCCTTGATGTGTTGATCTCTGTCTAGATTATTTTCTTTTGTGATGCCTCTGAAATGCTGAACCAACACAGCTTCAATATTCCTGTGAGAGGTTTGAAGCTCCCCATCTTCATTCAATATCGAAGAGATTCTATTGTGCATTCTATTGGCTATGGTGGATCTGTGGAAAAATCTAGTATTTCTTTCACCTTCTTTGAGCCATTGAACTCTAGACTTTTGTTTCCAAAAGATTTCCTCTTGTTTGCATAAATTCTCCCATTCTTGGTTGTGTTTTTCAGCTTGCTCACTTTTGATTTTATCAAAACCATCTATGATCATTGCTTGGTTTAGTTCCTGCATTTTGATTTCCACTAATTTTTTGTTTACAAAAATGTTGCCAAAATCCTTCTTGTTCCATTCTTTGAGTTTGAGTTTTATGTGCTTTAGTCTTTTATGAAGGAGGAACATTTTGGTGCCCTGAAATTGGAGATCTTCGGACCACCATTTTTCAATGTTGCTGATGAAATCTGGGTGGGAGAGCTAGATATTCTCAAATCTGAAGGGTCTATTCCTAGGAGAATCAATCCCCTTGATTTCTAATTGAATCAGCCAGTGATATGAGCCTCCAAATGGGAGAACACTTGTAGATATTTCTTTATTTGTGAGCATCAGCTTCTCAGAGATCAAAAATCTGTCTAACTTGGAGGCAACCTAGGCATTACCTCCTCTTTTGTTATTCCAAGTAAAAAGGCCGTTTTGAATTTCAGAGTCAACCATTTTCATGTCTTCTGTGAAAGAATGGAACGCTACTGAATCTTTACTTAGGATTTTGGTACCTCCCTTTTTTTCCGAAAGAGATTTAATCATGTTAAAGTCTCCTCCAATGACCCAAGGGATTTCTTCATGTCTGCTTCTGAGATCTACCAGGGAGTCAATAAATCTAAGTTTCTCATCTATTCTTTGAGGACCATAAACATTCGTAACCAGGAAGGTATCAGACATCCCCACTGGTTGAATGATAGCTGATAAATAATTTCTCGATGCCTCCGCATCTACTATGCTGACTTTTTGGGGGTTCCAAAGAGTGAGAATCCCTCCAGCTGTGTTCTCTGCTTTGACTTCTAGAAACTCAAATTTACTAAGCCATTTGCTATGGATTTGTTTTATTTTCTGAATGGAGCATTTTGTTTCTTGAATGAAGATTATGTCCGGCATTGCTAGTTTCATTCTGTTACTTAGCATTCTTTGTTTTCTTTTACTACCTAGACCTCTAATATTCCAAGATATGAACTTCATAATTAAAGATTTGTAAAGGAGTAACTGGTTAGATCTTTCATCTTACCCGAATCTATCATTAGCTTCCCACACTCCATCAACAGCTCATTTTACCTTTTTCTGCCTCTTTTCTTTCCTATATTTCTAGTGGCTAATCCTAGAGCTAATTTCATTGTTTTCACCCCTTTGTGCTCCTGTTTGTGGCTGTTTTTACTTTTTTCCGGCCCTCGTTCCTGAGTTTTCCATAAAAACAACTACTGTATTCTGTTGCATTCTTCTTGAGGCAAAGAATCTATTCCTCCTTTGGTTCCCTGCATCAGGAATCCTTCCAAATCCAAGTTTTCCTTGTCTAGAATTTCTTGTAGTTCATGCTCTTCCAAATCTGTTTCACTTTGGGTCATTTCCTGGTCCATTTCCATTTCTATATCACTTTTCATGGTCTCTTTTTGAGAATCAATATCTAGAGATTGATTTTTGTCCTCGTTTTTTTCTTTTTCTTTAGCTTCTTCCTCCTGATATTGGTTCTCTTTTGTGATTTCTTCAGTCTCTTCTAGCACTTGAAACTTATTCTGACTACCCTTCTACTCCTCGGTATGTTGTTGCTTTGATCCCTTTTTTCCTCCCCTTCCTCTACTAGCCACTTTCTGAAAGCTTTCAGTGTTCTTTGTTGTATTAAGTTTTTCTTTGTTATCTTCTTTACTAAGAGGGCAGTTTCTTAACAGATGCCCATGTTCATGGCATCTTCGACATCTGAAAGGGATATGCTCATAGTCTACTATCTGCACCCACTCCTCATCAAAAACTTCCAAGATAACTTCATCCGGAAGTGCTCCTGATAGATCCATTTCCACACATATCCTAGCAAAGGAGGTGTATTTTCCCCTTCTTGTGGCTTCAGAAACTTTAACAAAGTGTCCTAGTTTAGTGCCTATGGCTGCCAATGATTCAACTTGCCAATAATCTAGAGGTAGAGAGTAGAGCCTAACCCACACAGGAACCGAAGAGAAAGTCTCCCTCTCTGGGACAAAGTTCATTCTCGAAGATCTCATATAGAGAACCGTTGCAGCAAAAAAATAGGGTCCTCCTTCGAATATTTTGTCTTTATCTTCGATGTTTGAGAACACCACTGTGAAGAATCCTTTTGACCCAAGATGTAGGTCAATTCTTCCTTTGGGTTTCCAGTGAAACTTGATCCACATCTGCAAAGCCTTTTTAGTGGGCCATAGTCCCATGAATTTACAGATAATGGCGTAGGTCCCCATGTGTTCTTTGTACTCCTGCAGAGCAGGATCATTTAAAATTACTCGAGGAGTGATTTCTGCTTTTGGTTTGCAAGGTCCTTTTTGTTTTTTGTCTCTTGAACCCAGACTTTTGTCTTCTTCCTCTTTGTCCTTTGTGTTGTTGTTTTCTTTTGTTCTGGTCCCATCTGTTTCCTTTTCCTTATCCCTGTTCCTGTCATTCATACAGACTCTACTGTTTCCAATCGGTGATTTGCTTCTGCTGGCCACAACGTCTCTGTAGGAGGGAGCCGAGCTCCCTCCCCTGCCACTCTCCATTAGAGTCGAACTCTGCTAGCTTTGGTAACCCTAGTCGCTTCGGCTCTCCCGCGTCCCTCTCCACTTACTAAATCATTCATATAACCAACAGCTGGTATGGTTGTCATGTTGTCATGTTTGTCATGATGATTTTTTTTTTTTTTTGAGCAGGTTTTTCATTGTAAATATTGCAACGAGTTGGGTTATAAAGCTCCATGGGAATTATGTTATGGTTTTTCATCAGTTTTACTAGTTGTAGGTTTCATTGAACAATGAGGATGGTGTTCCCCTAAGGGGGATGGGTTTGTAACAAACAGGGTTAAAATTTCATGTAATAAAGTTAATAAAGGAAAAATAAGACCAATGTCATGGGACATGTATTCCAAGCTAAATGTTGGGAAAATATCCAAGTGGGCATCACTTGTTGTTATGGCTAATGGAAAATAAGAAAAGGAAATGGAAAAGACTTTGAAAAGGAAAAAGGGCATTATTGGCATTTATTTTATGAAAATAAAAGAAAATAGGAGAAAAGGGAGTTGAAAGGTCACAGGTTGCATGTGAGGAGGAAATTGAAGGAAAATAGAGAGAAATGAAGAAATTATAGGCATCAATAGTAAAAATACATCAGAGCATCAATTTGGGGCCTTTTTCCAGTTGATTTTTGGAATAAGTCTGAGAGCTGACAAGAGAACCAGGAGGAGAATGAAAGAAAGCAAGCAAAGGAAGGACAAGGAACGCAAGGATCAAGCAAGGAAATGTTGGATCAATCACCTTTAGTGGGAATACTTGTAGGTAACAGGTTGCATGTATGATTTCCTAGCTATTTTTAGCATGCATAGTGTATGCATGTGTGTATTTGGTTGAGTTTTTTTCAATGGAATGGATTTTGGCAGGTTTTAATAATGGTTTTATCCTTTCCTTTCCATTTCCGGATACCCATGGTGTGATGGGATTCATTCTTGGTTGAGCTTTAGATTTCCGGAAGGTTTTGGATCCGAGTGAGATGGTCTCAGTAAAATTCCAAAGGTTGGGGGTGGAAATGGTTTTCTCCGGGAAGCCCTCAATGGGTGGGTGGAGTCAAGGAAATTCCTGAAGCGATGGTGAAGGAATTATGAGGCATCCAACATTGATTTGGTTTTGTCATCTCGGGACCAATTTAGGTGAGATTACGGTAGCGTGAGGTTGGAGGTGGTTTAACCTTTGGATTCCCTTGGTTGTTTTTGGATAGTTTTATCCCATGAGATCCCACATTCATGCTTGTAATATGGCATGGGGTGATTGGCTGAAAGAAATATTTATTTCAGCTCAATCTATGGTCGGGTGGTACCTCGAAGTCCCTGACTTGGTTGGCTTTTGCATATTGTTAATAAGAGCTAAGTTCCTCTTGCCTTTATGAGTCAATGTACTTGTTATTATGTGGCTTTAATGGTGTTCTATCATTGTTTATTATATGGTTATATGCTGGTTATAAGCATGGTTTTATGATAGATTTAAGTATGGCTCTTATCACCTTTTAATTGATGAATGATTGGTTAATGAATGCATGACCTAATTGGTATCATGGAAGCTATATTGAGAGGTCATTCATCCTTCTTAGTAAACCTCAGATAACTTCGGAACTCTATGTTCAGATATACATTCATGACCTGTAGGTTGCATGTTATCAATGTGTTTGATGGAATGGTTTTCATGGTTAAACCAGGTTAGATCAATTCCTTGAGTAAGTTTTGTGTTAGAGGCTTTTTCTCTGTGTTATTTATCATTTCTAGAAGTTTCATTAAGTTTTAGGCAAAGGTATGGATCCTAACCCTAAAAAAGTGGCTTGAATCTCGCGGTTAATGGCATAGGACTACCTAAAAAAGGCTACAATCGCTAGAAATCATGCCTATGGGAGTGACTGGAGGGTTATAGAGGCTTTGAGGCCTTGTCATGGGAGTGACTGGGGGTCTAGCTCACTAAAAAAATAAATTTATCTCAGGGGTAGGACACCTTGAATGGTTGGTTAATTCCTGGGTTTCCTATAGCACTTGAGGGAAGTCAGTAAAGCCTTGTTATGTTAGCTCCATTTCCTTAAGTTCATATAGGAGGTTGAGTCATGTCATAGTAGCCCCTCATCTCTTGGTTACCTGAGAAATCCAGTGAAAGTCATTAGATATGAGAGGAGGCATGTTACAATGATGGTGTAAGGTCCATAGCAGCATGGTCGAAGCTTTTGATAGGCCCATGCAAATAATTCCTTATGCAAATGAAACCAAACCTTGTATCCCACTTGAAAAGTATCTGGAACTTAGTGTTGATAATGAGATTTTTTGTACTTAGTATTGGCCTTGTGCAAGATATCATGAACCTGTTGGTGGATGTGTTGAATTTGTTCAATAAATTTAGTGGCTATTTCTGCTTCGATTTGAACATGTGCATATTCCACCTTTGTAGTTGTAAGGCACAATGCAACATAAATGGGACATAATGGTTGAAATCCTAGGCCCACATGAAAGGGCCTATGGCTAGTTGAAATATGGAGAGATTTTTTATAGTTGTATTGGACATAGGGGAGACTCTCATCCCATGTTTGTGGATTCTTGGAGTTGTACATGTGTAATATGTTCATAATAATCATGTTGACAACCTCTGTCCAACCATCAATATAGGAGTGGAAGGTAGTTAGCTTGGTGAGATTGGTGTCCAACAATGACCAAAGGCTCGACCAAAATGCGCTTAGGAACCTACTATCCAAATCTAATATAATAGTTTGTGGGATCCCAAAATGTACTCACACCCTTTCAAAAAAAGAGCTTTCAAGTGGACTCCGTTGTGATACTCTTCTTGTAGGTAATAAGTATGGCCATTTTAGAAAATCTATTAGTGACCACAAACACATGGTCATTACCATTCTTGGCAGAAGGAAGGCTGACATATATTCCATGGAGATGGATTCCCAAGGTCAGGTAGGAGTAGGCAGAGGGGTGTACAGGCCTTGCTTCTTAATGGTTGGTTTGGAAATGGCATAGGCAGTGGAGGACCTAGTATATTTGCATACATCTTCTCAAAGTTTTGACCAATAAGAATACTTTTGTGATACCACCAGTGGTTTCTCCATGCCAAAATTTCTCGTTACCCAAATGTAATGTGCCTCTTAGATCAGCTTGGCACACTCATTTGAAGGAACACAAAGGTGTCCTAGGTAGCATAATAGTCCATTCTGAAGGTGGAAGTCTGGAACAAGCATGTTGGTCATCAACATCTTGTAGGTGGTGGTGAATTCTAATTCAATATTATATAGTTGTGTCCATACATAGGTATCATTCACACAAGAGTTGATAATTTTGTTCAGTGCCATAGTCGGGTGCCAACTGAGGCGGTCTTCAATGTGATTGATTCTACCCTTCTTGTATTTAATGTTCAAGTGGAATTTTTGGAAATATGTTGACCATTTTTGGTGGTGATCATTCTATAACTTCCCCTATGTCTACATAATTTGAAGAGGTTGGTAATCCATCTGGATTATCCTCTCCTTACTCAAAATATAATGTTTCCATTGTAAGTAGGCATATACAATGGAATACATATCCTTATCATAGGTGGGGTATCATAGACTGTATTAGAGAGTGTCTCACTATGATAGACCACTAGATTCCCTTGGTATGTGATAACTACACCAATAGAATAGTTGGATCCATATGTATAAATCTCAAATGGTTGTTGTAGGTTTGGCAAGGTGAGGACTGGTGCGAAGTAAAGGCGATGTTTCAATTTAATGAATGCCTTTTATTGTGACTCAAACCAAAAAAAACTTCACTTTTGCTCCACCATTGGTAACTTGGCTCAAGGGCCATGTGATACGAGAGAATCCCAACACGAATCTTTGACAGAAATTAGCAAGGCCCAAGAAGCTGTGAAGCTTTGTTATAGTTTCTAAGGCCAACCAATCTCAAATGACTTGGATTATAGATGGATTCACATGCATATCTTGCTCATTTAGCCTATTTATTGGACCTTTCCAATGCCAAAGGAGCATTTTCCAACTTAGCACATAGCTTGTGTTGCTACAGCATTTGAAATACCTCTCGAATAAGTTCCAAGTGCTCTACCCAACTCTTATTGAAGATGAGGATATCATCTAAATATACAACCATGAATGAGTTGGTGGAAGGTTGCAAGATGTTATCCATCAACCTCATAAAATTTGTAAGGGTATTTTTCAAACCTAAGGGAATGACCAAATACTGAAAACGACCCTCCTTGGACTTGAACATAGTATTCCACACATCTGTGGGTTCTATTGGAACTTGGTGATAGCCAGAATTCAAGTCAATATAGTTGAATTACTTGGCCCCATTGAGTTGGTCAAGAAGGTCATTAATCCATGGCATCAAGTATATGTTCCGAACTTTGATTTTGTTCAGAGCCCAATAATTAATGCAAAGTCTCTAGGTCCCATCCTTCTTCTGCATGAGTACAATTGGGCTCCCACTGGGTGAGGAACTTAGTTGGATATGCCCCTTTTGTAGAAGATCCTGGATCTGTTGCTTTATTTACTTGTTTTTAAGAATACAACAATAGTAGATTGACCAATTAGGTAGAGGTGTGCCATGGGTCAAGTGGATTGAATTCTTGACTTGACAGTGCAAAGGCACTCTCGTGGATGAGGAGAAGATGCCCCTATACTCTTCCATGACCTTATCCACTTTCCCTTGCTACATGGATGAGCCCTTTCTGTATACCATGGATGTGGACATGATCTTCCCCTTACTTTAAGATCGAATCAGGAAGAAAATAAATTTCCTAATCTAGGAGATGATCTTATTGAATTACTTAGCAGAGATCAAAGAAATGGCAATAGGTGAGGCTATCTCTAGTATCTTGTATAATTTTGTTGGGTAGCAGAGGCCCCGCGTAACAGTTTTGGGGCTTAAAGCATATAAGTTAGGGTAATGATATTGTGAAAAGATCCTCAGAGCGCAAAATGTAATAGGTCGAGTCAAAAGGTTGTTCGCCCAAAAATAATATAAAATAATAGAAAGTGAGTCAGCCTGCCCATGGTCCGCAGACCATAGGAATGAATAAATAGAGCGAGGCTCTAAGGGTAGAAGGCAGTTTTTTTTGGATTTGGATCTTAAATGTTATGGGTTTATGAAGGAAATATTTGCTTAGTGTCTGTAAGTTCGAGTTAAGGGTGTTGGTAGATAGTTAGAGGCTCTGCAACTGTGTGCATAGAGGTCGGGTAGAGTCCACAGCTGTGTGGGCGAATCCCTGCAGCTAAGTGCGCAGGGCGGATCTGGTTGTATTGATGGAAGATAAATAAAGATAAGAATTGCTTAAACATTGTGTGCTTTTGTTGTGAATCTAACTGTTGCTTATGTTCTAAAGTTATGCATCATCTTTTTCTTTGTTAGCTATGATTGCGCACACTGGGTTTTATGGTTAAATGTTTGCTTAAAAACTATAAGAAGAAGATCAAATCTGTAATAAATCATTAATAAGGAAGCACGATTGTGCAGATCTAAGTGAAAACTGACAGCAGTACAGAGTGGTGTGAGGCTGCAGAGCGGTTCACTACCCCTCTAGACCACATCAAGACATCCCAAGGGTGCAGAAACCTGGTTCTAGCACCCTTCCCTACTACCTTGAGTGAGACTTTAGTCCACGCTTTGTGGAATGTTGCCGAGAGGGTCGATAGTTATAGGATTTGTTTGGCTAACAACTCTTCCGAACCTGGGTTAGGCCCTAATAAGCTAACAAATGGTTCCGTTGCCAGGATCAAGATCTGCCTAAGGGATGTCTAATGTTGGAATTCTGACACCTTACGAAGGAAGAGATTGAGGATCGGTTGGATCAGAAGCGGTACGGGTTCGTAGTAGGCCCTAGGACATCCGCGCGCAAACTAGGAACTAAACATGACGAGTGCGATCAAGTTGCCAGTATTCAAAGGAGCAGGAAGCGAAGATCCAGAACAATTTTGGTTTGTAGTAAGAGAAGTATGGGAAGCACACGGAGTTACGGATGATAATATTAAAAAGGCTACCCTAGTGAGTGCGCTACAGGACTGCGCGCTGACTTGGTATATCAAGCATTCTAGCAATCATCCAAATGTCGGGATAGCAGAGATCCGGGATGCATTGAAAAAAGAGCTTAGTCGGCCGAAATTAGAGACACAATCGATCATCGGGTTTAAGGAAATCACGATGTTGCCAAGAGAAACCCCTTGGGACTTGGATCAGAGATTAAAAAGAATGATTCGAGAGGCTAACATGACGCTGATGGATGGGCAACACCGCACATGGTTTGTAGCGTCTTTAGCACCACATTTGTGGACAGCGTTATCCCAGCAGAAGATCTCGACCTAGGCTGAAGCAGTAGAGATAGCGATGAGGTTGCATGAGACTCCAATATAGGATCCTGGGTTGGGAGTTTAGCAGATCCACGCACAAATACAAAACCTATGTTTGGAGATGCAAAGTTTGAAGCAAGGTATGGCGCCCCGACTAGAGACACTCAAAGAAGTGTGGTGTATCAAATGCAAAGGCCAAGGTCACGATAAGGACCATTGCCCCATATTCGCAACTTATGTGGCAGGGGGGGGGACCAATGCCATTACGACCAGAGGCACAAGTAGGGTCAAGCATGGTACCCTCGCTCTGGTGCGCAATCTGTCAAGTGGGAGGAAAGCACAACACAGACAATTGTCACCTACTGCAAAAGTTTACCCAAACCCCCCAGCAGCTATTTTGCAATTTTTGCAGATCGGTGGGACACGAAGACCGAGACTATCGTAGTTATGAATTATTGATGGATCGCTCACCTGCTTACAGGATGCAGACTGAGGCATGAGGTCAGGATCCAGCTGCGGCGATAGCGCGTGGTGGGTTCCAGGGATGGGGACGAGGACGGGGAGGAATGGGGCCAGGGAGGGGCCGCGGGCAGCTAATCTGTTATAACTACAGAGGACCAGGGCACTACGCGCGTGATTGCACCAACCCGACCAGAGTATCATGCCCCTACTGTGAGCAGTTTGATCATGAAATGATAGATTGCCCCACATTGTTAGCACAGATACAGGAGAAAAGGGCAGCACTACCTACGGCAACGCAAAATGCCCAAATGATGAGGGCTGAACTGCGCATGGAGGACCCTAGTGTAAACATGGTTCTGAGGAGCGGTGCAACTACAGGTGGAGACGCGAGGAAACAACTTGGAGAACATGGGCAGGGTCATGCTGCTCCTACAAAGGAACCTGACGTTGGGACAGAACATGTGAAGGGGACGTCTAAGAAAGCTCAGAGGAGCTTCATAGAAGTCTCTACTCCAGGTAGTCGGGATCGAAGTACACCAGAAATGGATCCCTCTATGCTTACACATTTCTAGAGACATGTATGAAGCTGCTACATGATAATCAGGTAGTTAAGGGATTACAAGAACTGATAACTAGGTGCGCAGTTTAAAATTTTCACTTGTAGAACAAACCGATATATGCAATGTCCTGAAGCATAATACTTGTTCTACTTTTATTTTGCAAAAAATTAAGCGGAAGCATAACCGAATTCATGAGCAACATCAAGTAGAAACATGCATAACTGATCAAGAGAAATAATCACACATAACACAAGATATATCCAAGGGAAAGCACCAGCATAAAACCCCAACCATGTATTATCAATCAAGTGGAGATCCTCAACAACATACAGAAAGAATCAGCACAATAGCTTTCCTACTCTCTCTGTAATCAGAAGATGAAGATCATAGACTACCTAGGCCTCAATATATAGGCCACAAGTCCTCCAGTCTCCTAAAATATGTATTTCTCTTAGAAATAGATCCTTCTCCATGCAAGGAATACTTACTAGAAATATCCAAGCATCTGATAGTACATTGTCCCTCATCTGATCTCAACTGGGTCTCTAACAGAACTAACATGCAACAGTTATCCGTGAGTGAATCCTCAGTTATCTAAAATAATAGTTGTCACATGCATGCAAGCATTAACAAACTGTATTTTATTATTTTAACAACTTGTTAAAATAATCTAACTAGACTTGACTAGTTAGAACTAAGTCAACTAATTATCTCATTATAGAACTCATACTTATTCCCTCAATCAGTGGAGGAAATTAAGGATAAATTCCTCAATCAGTGGGACAACTCATGTGCATGCTCACAAAGACTTCAAATTCGAATTTCCTTAACTAATTAACTCAATTGGATTAATTAATTAATATTTCCAATTGCTGTTAAGACCAAAATTAATATTACTTCCTATAGATAGACTAGGGACTACTATAAATAGGAAGGGACCCAGAAATGCTATTTTTAGAACTTTCTATTTTTAGCAGTTTCACCTCTCACCCAATGTGGCCAATGACATCACTGGCCAAACTGATATTTTTAGACATGCTATTTTTAGCACATTCTAAATTTAACATTTCTTGTTACACATTTTTCAACACGCAGGGCCAGGTGCACCTCGCATGGTCCGGAAACTAGGCAAACATGATGTACACACTGGACGGGAAATGTGGTTAACGGTGCAGATCGGTGACTATGAAATGGATCAGATCATTTTGGACTTAGGCTCGGATGCCAACGTGCTACCCAAGCAGACATGGGAACGCGTGGTCCGACCCATATTACAGTGGTTGCCTATTCAATTGCGAATGGCAAACCAACAAAATATCTTGCCCATGGGGAGATTGCAAGGAGTTACAGTGGATATAGAAGGCGCGAGCACACAAATAGACTTTGAGGTAATAGAAATTGTGGATGACAATAACCCTTACCCCGCCTTACTAGGGATAGACTAGGCCATGGATATGAATGGGGTCATCAATCTAAAGAACCGGAAGATGATATTTGAGAAGAAGTCCCTACGTGTAGTCGTTTCGCTAGATCCGACTGAAGGAGCGCACTACACTGAACCCGTACGTGACGATGGAAGTGAGGAGGACTTGGATCATATCTACAAGATAACGGCGCGTGATAAGGATTGGGTAAATTTGACTGCAAAAGGAAGATTATCGTGGGAACGTACAGAAGCTTGCATTTCAGATTTAGATGAAGAGGATGAACGATGGCATAATAGGTTGAATGGAGTAACAACATTAAACTGCAATATGGTGACTAGGTCACTGTATTGTGTTAAAGCTCAGGATCGAGAACTGCCAATGTATGATGGGTTGACAGTGGTGGACGAATTCCTGACCAAGTTTGAGGGCGCGGTACTGGAACACCGGCGGTTCGATACATTAAAATGGGCATTGCGTGCGACGCCTGCGCGTTGGTGGGGAACACATGAAGGAACTTTTGAAGATTGGCGTGGCTACAAGTGGATGATGCAGATAAGGTTTGGGAAGCCGGAACTACGAATCACTGAGAAATATGACGGATGTGATGTGCGTATGCACCTCACCAAATGGACCTAGGCCTATGGAGAAGAACCCCAGCCAGAGTGGGTACACTTATTTTATCATACCCTGGATGTCATCCCAAGGAATTGGTATACTGAAACAAAACTTCAGCATGGTACAGGTGAATGGGATATATTACGCGAAGGATTTTTATCAACATTCTTATTTGAAGACCAATGGATGGATACTATTGACAATGCATTGCAAGTTGTGAAGGCCATAATTTCCAAAGTACCACTGGAACCAGAGGAAATAGTGCAGACAGATTGGTCGCATCGAGCAATGCTCTAGAATGCTATGATTTCCAGGTAGAATACGATGATGATGACCACAGAAACATCAATATTCCAGAAACAGAGGGGAGTCATGAGGTTCGTGGACCCGAAATCGAGGATCCCGACATCACCGCGCCGCTGAAAATGAAACAAGTAAACATTGGTACGAAGGAGGAACCGAAGTATGCAATGCTTGGGGACTATTGGGATGACGCCACGGTGGAGAAGGTCATTGATTTAGTTTGCGAACATCAAGATTTATTCCCGACTAAAATCACGGAGTTAAAAGTGATTCTCGGTGACCTGGGAATGATGAAGATAACCCTGAAGCTGGACGCAAAGCCAGTCAAGAAGCGGCCTTATCAGTTGAATCCAAAATACAAAGCGGAGGTCAGGGAAGAGTTGGATAAAATGCTTACATCAGGCATAATTGAACCAATAGAGGAATCCGACTGGGTAAGTCTTATGGTGGTACAGGAGAAAAAACAGAAGGGTGAAATTCGCATATGTGTAGTCTCAGGAAGATAAATGATGCATGTGTCAACGATCCATTCCCGACGCCATTTACATATGAAGTAATGGAAAATGTGGGTGGACAAGAAGCCTACTCCTTCACGGACGGTTTCTCAAGGTACCACCAGATCAAGATCAAGCCGAAGGACAAGAGTAAAACTACGTTCGCCACCGAATGGCGTTGTTTTCAATACACTGTGATTCCCTTTGGACTGAAGAATGTGCTGACGCTATTCTCATGCGTCGTGGTAGCTACATTTAAGAAATTTATACATAAGTTCTTGGAAGTATATCTTGATGATTGGACAATATTTGGGCTAGTCAAGAAACATATCGCGAGCTTACGGTTAATGCTGGATACTTACCGACGGCACCAGATTGCATTAAATCTAAAGAAGTGTACTTTCCTTGTCCCCTTCGGGAACTTTCTCGGCCATGTGGTTTGTAGGCAAGGCCTAATGGTGGATCCGGTGAAGATTGTTGTAATACTCAATTTGCAAGCACCGCGCAGTGTCAAGCAACTGCGTGCCACGCTGGGACACACTGGTTACTATCGGAAGTTCATTAAGAGCTACACACAGATCACGACACCAATGGAACAGTTGTTGAAAAAGGATGCTACTTACTATTGGAATGAGGAATGTAACAAAAGTCTGGAGACTCTCAAGGAGAAAATGGCATCAGCTCCCATTTTGGTCTTTCTGAAATGGGACATTGAATTTCACGTGCATGTTGACACGTCGTGTATCGCGTTGGGCGCTGTCCTCACACAAGAAGGAGACGAAGAATCGATCACCCGATCATGTTTTCCAATGGATAATTGTCCAAAGTAGAGAACAACTACTCCACCACTGAACGTGAGGGGTTGGCGATGGTATACGCACTCCAGAAATACCGCCACTATCTACTTGGAGGCCACTTTAAGATGTATATTGATCACTCTGCGCTAAAATACCTAGTGAATAAGCCTGTGTTGCGGGGGCGCATTTGTGGGTGGCTGCTATTATTTCAAGAATATGATTTTGAAGTCATCGTAAAGTCGAGATGTCTCAACGCAGGCCCAGACCACCTGTCCCGAATTGAGAACGGTGAAGAGCCCACAAATTTAGAGGAAGGACTACCTGATGCATATCTTTATGCAGTATGCGTAGCAGATTGCCACTTTGAGGATATAATCCACTTCTTAACCACGGGAACCATGCCACATGGATATTCTGTTTAGCAGAACAAAGAATTGGTGATACACGCAGCATACTTTACTGTTATTGCAGGGCACCTCTACAAAATGGGCAACGATGAAATATTACGTAGATATGTATCTGAATTCAAGTGAGGACAGATCCTTGCCAAGGCACATAGGGGGGTTGCAGGAGGACATTATGCGGGACATGCCACAACACAAAAGATTCTTTGCACTAGACTATGGTGGCCCACTCTACATCAAGACACAAAATCATACTGTCGGGCCTGCGACGTATGTCAACGGACTGGGAAACCATCGCGAAGGGATGAAATTCCGCTCAAGCCATAAATGACACTGCAACCGTTTGAAAAATGTGCGATCAACTTTGTGGGACCTATCACACCTCAAGGAAAGACAAGGGTGTGTTATATCATCACTACGACCGAGTACTTGACCCGATGGGCGGAAGCATAGCCGGTTAAGGACTGCACGGCCACTACAACTGCGAAATTTTTGTTCGAGAATGTGTTAATGCAGTTTGGATGTCCAAAAATTCTAATGAGCGACCGCAGAATGCACTTCCTAAATGAGACTATCAGCGCGCTCACTAAGGAGTTCCAGATATATCATCAACAAAGTACGTCGTACCATCCGCAAGCAAATGGGACCGTTGAAGCTTTTAACAAAATTTTGGAGACTACGTTGACAAAGGTATGTAATGTGTAGCGAAACAATTGGGACTTGCGCATACCTGTTGTGTTATGGGCATACCGAACAACGTGCAAGAAGTTGATGGGCCAGACACCTTTCTGGTTAGTCTATGGCAAGGAAGCCGTCATGCCAATGGAATACATTGTACCTAGTTTGTGAATAGTAGCAACGACAGGCATGGCAGACCATAGGGCTTTGGAAGAGAGGATCGCACAATTGGAAGAACTTGAGGAGGAACAGTTTTTGGCAGGATTCCATTCGCAAGTCCAAAAGCAACAGGAAAAATCTTGGCATGATCGCCACATCAAGATGCGCAAATTCAAAGAAAATGATCTAGTATTACTATATGACAGTAAGTTCGAGAAATTCCCTGGAAAGCTCCGAATGCACTGGCTAGGACCCTATGTAGTCAAAAAATTCATGGATGGAGGCACGGTCCAACTCGCCAAGCTGAATGGAGAACCTTTCCCGAGCAGAGTAAATGGCAGTCGCCTGAAGCTCTACACAGGCGGACTGACCGCCTAACTAACTAACCACAGGATAGTCTCACCGCTCTAGGCAGTTGAAAGAGAGCATAAGACGATAAAGTAGTCTATGAGGAAGCTCCGCGTCAACAAGGATGCGTGTAGCATTGGTATGTCACAAGGATCGCGATTGCGCCGAAGGGGATGTGCTGTTGCATGGACAAGCATAGAGGTGACCATTGCTGACACTATTCATGACAAGATGTCTGAGTTATGGCAACAAGGAGTGGGCAATGGGTAATTAAGAGATGCGGTACAAGCCAGATCTGGAATGATCTGCAGTAGGCAACACATTACAGCGCTAGGAAAGGAGGGAACCGCTGAATTTGAAATTCCAAACGCTTATAAATCATAGGGGGGCATCCACAGAACGATCTGTGGTTTTGAGAGAAGTCAGCTTTTGGGGCCTTTCAGCCAATATGGAACTGTTCATTATTGACACTAAGGGAGTAAGCCCGGGATTTTTCATATGGCCAATAGAGATGCAGGACTTTCTAGGGACTGTGGTCTCGACAGTCGCGGGGGCTGTGCAGATTTCAACACCAATGGTAGGGGATGTACTGGAAACTCTTAGACACGAAGCAGAACTAGTCTGGATGCCACAGCCTAAACCATGGGCTCACCGGCGATCCATACAAGATAAGGGAAAGACTGGGAATATAGAGCCAAATGATGGACTTGCAGTTAACAGTGCGTCTCTGATGCACCTTGAAGATTGGGATCTCACTAACAATAGCCATGGTCTTGCAAAATTGCAACACAAGCTGCAGCAGGCAATGCGTATAGTAGACCAGAGAGTGGAAACTTGTTGCGTTGGCACAAAGAGTTCCCATATGCGACACCCCAGCTTGAGCTAAAATCCTATGAGGGGGTGCTCTGTGTTAGCCGAGCAAAGCAGAATGAGCATCATCGGTTGCGCGAACTAGTAGAGGCAATGGAGCAGGAGCTAGAAGAAGAGTTTCAAGAGACAAAGAGGGAGCAGCAAAACGTAGTGCGTCACTCAGAGGGATGGTGGACCGCAAAGCATTGGCAGCATGTATCGCCACACCAACGAGTGACTCGGGACGAGTCATGATGATTGTGTTGGGGGCCTATTGGGTAGCAAAGGCCCTGTATAACGGTTTTGGTGCTTAAAGCATATAAGTTAGGGTAATGATATTGTGAAAAACTTCGCAAAACGTGTGGAGCGTGAAATGTAATAGGTTGACTCAAAGGGTTGTCCGCCCAAAAATAATATAAAATAATAGAAAGTGAGTTGACCTGCCCATGGTCCGCAGACCATAGGAATGTATAAATAGAGCGAGGCTCTAAGGGTGGAAGGCAAATTTTTTTGGATTTGGATCTTGAATGTTATGGGTTTATGAAGGCAATATTTTCTCAGCGTCTGTAAGTCTGAGTCAAGGGTGTTGGTAGATAGTTAGAGGCTCTACAGCTGTGTGCGCAAAGGCTAGGTAGAGTCCACAGCTATGTGCATGGATCCCTGCAGCTGAGTGTGTAGGGTGGATCTGGTTGTATTGACGGAAGACAAAAAGAGATAAGAATTGCTGAAACATTGTGTGCTTTTGTTGCGAATCTAACTGTTGCTTATGTTCTGAGGTTATGCATCATCTTTTTCTTTGTTAGTTATGATTGTGTGCACTGGGTTTTATGGTTAAATGTTTTCTTAAAGACTGTAAGAAGAAGATCAGATATGTAATAAATCATTAATAAGGGAGCACGGTTGTGCAGATCTACGTGAAAAACCGACAGCAGTATAGAGTGGTGCGAGGTCGCACAGCAGTTCGCTACCCCTCTAGACCACATCAAGACATCCCAAGGGTGCGAAAACCTGGTTCCAGCGCCCTCCCCTACTACCTTGGGTGAGACCTCAATCCGCACTCTGCGGACTGTTGCCGAGAGGGCCGGTAGTTGCGGGATTTGTTTGGCTAACAACTCTTCTGAACCTGGGTCAGGCCCCTATAAGCCAACAAATTTTATGCCCAAAGTAATAATAACAGTATGAGGTTTGGATTCATACATAACATTATGCTTCCACAATTATGGTTATCCTAATAAAACAACAAAAAATACAAGGGGAGCAACATCACACAATACCTTATTCGTGAAAGGCATGATGTTGTAGGGCAGGCAACACTATTAGCTGACGCGGAGATATTTCCCTTGGTGGAGCCACCCAATGGTGTATGGTTATGAGTCTGGCATTTTTAGCATGCCCAACTACTTAACAACCTTTGTTGAGATGAGGTTCTTTTGACTCCCAATATCGACAATGAAACTTAGTGGTGCACACTTCACCTATATTTGGGAGTGGAAGAGATGCTCACCTTCCTCCAGATCTTTAGTCTCACTTTGTTGGACCTTGGTGGTGGAAATGGTGGCACTTGGTTCTGCATCAATGATTTTCTTCTGCTTGTTGGGTTATGTTTCAAATTCGAAACCTACATCTAAATGTAAAGCTTTTAGCTCAGCCACCAGTGACTACGTTGTCTAAAATTAGTTTTTATGAGTGGGGATCTTATGGAACTCACACCACTTTCCCATGCATTTCTTCATCTTCTCATTACTATTCTTTGCTTGTAGCTTTTATGGGTTATCCTAGGGTGTTCCTCCTTGACTCTGTCCTTTGTTTTGTGATTTGAGGCTTCCCTTTCCCTACTTTGGATTCACAAATCCAAAGTCTTGCTTCTTCTATTTAATTGTTTTCTTGATTTCGATAGCATATCGGTATGTTGCACCAAGCGAGGACATGTCTTGGAACTCCATTTCTACCTAGATTTATTTGTTCATATATCCATGATACTTGAGCACCAAATTCCACTCAAAGTCCTTAATACCTATCTCTATGCCCAAGGTATGACAGACATTCATGAACTTTGGCACTTCTTGGTCCCTTTCTTGTCGTAGTGTGGTCCATTTTATGTACTTGTCTTTGTAGCTTCGAACACAGTAATATTATTCCTTAACATCATCCCTAAAAAAGTTCCAAGAGGGAGTGATTGCAAATGAGGGGGATTCCTCCATGGCCCTTTTGTCACAATAATTTTCCCACTAGTCCTTGGCATGGGGGGTGGCCTTTAGGAGTGCAAAAGTAATATTTTCTTTATCGGAGAAATTATGGACTGAAAAATATCCTTCCACCAAATTTAACCATTTATCCAGAGCATATGCATCTATCTAGCCTTCAAATATAGGAATATCAAAGTTAACTTGTACCTTAAAGGGGGTGTGCCTCTGAAGTGGTTGCTAGGCTATTGGTATATGCCGAAGGATCTAGGAAAATTATCCATCATCTTGGTCCTTGGTCACTTGAGGGATTCTTCAGAAATAATTTGATAAGATATCATGTTCCTTGATATTTCTTTTCTTCTACAATGGGAGGTCAACGATCTTGCAAGGGCTCAAGCAATTCGAGTTCCGACTCTTTATACCCCGACCTTGTTGGGGACATGCATAGAAAAAAAGAGAGAAAAGACCATTATGATACCACTGATACTGATTTAAGAAGGGAATAAAAGGAAATACTGATTTAAAATCAAAATACATATATATAGTGGAATTAAAATTCAATTAACAAATAGAATTGTTGAAACTATTTACATGCAGAATGAAAGAAAACTAGTTTGAACGATGGTAGCTTATATTTGAGAAGAGATGTGACAGCTACACACCTTCTGAATTGTGTTACAATGAGGCTCAAATGCCTTTTTTATTTTGGGAGTTCATCTTTGCTTTGTCCTTTGTTCTCTTGTTTGGGGTTGCCCTTATCCTACTTTGAATTCACAAATCCAAAGCCTTGCTTCGTTTGTTTAAAGTTTTGCTACATTTTGACAACATATCGATATGTTGTGCCAAGAGAGGAGATGTCTAGAAACTCCATTTCTGCCTAGATTTATTTGTGTAGGTATCCATGGTACTGGAGCACTAGATTTCGCTCAAAGTCCTTGACACCCAAATTTGTGGGCAACGTATGAAATATATTCGTGAACTCTGGCATTTCTTGTTCCCTTTCCTACCATAGTGTGGTCCATTATATGTACTTATCTTTGTAGCTTCCAACGGGGTATTTATTCCTTAACAACATCCCTAAAAGAGTTCTAAGATGGTGTGACTGCAAATAGGGGGCATTCCTCCATGTCCCTTTTCTCAGAGTAAGTTTTCCACCAGTTCGTGATATAGGGGGCACCCTTTATCAGTACAAAAGTGATATTTTCTCTATCAGAGAATTTATGGACCGAAAAATATCCTTACAACAAATTTAACCATTTATCTAGAGCATATGCATCTATTTTGCCTCTAAATATAGGAATATCAAAGTTAACATGTACCTTGAAGGGGTCAATGCCTTTGAAGTGGCTGTTGGATGAAGATGCATCGCCTATTGGTATCTGCTAAAGGATATGGGATAAATTATCCATCATCTCATTCCTTTGTCACTCAATGGATTTTTCAGGAAAAAATTTGATAGGATCTCCTCTCCCTCGTATTTCTTTTCTTCCTACATGCAATTTCATCGAGATTGATGAAGACGATCTGCAAGGGCTCAAGTAGTTCAAGTCTCGACTCCTTATACCCAACCTCATTGAGGACATGCACATAAAAATAGAGAAAAAACATATCGCTTTGATACCACTGATCCAAATTTATGAAGGGAATGAAATGAAATACAAATTTAAAATCAAAATATAGAGATGCAATGAAATGAAACTTCAATTAACAAGTGGAAATGCTAAAACTAGTTAGATGCAGAATGAAAGCAAAATAGCTCGAACCATGGTAGCTTATCTCTTAGAAGAGATGTGATGGCTATGTGTCTTCTGAACTATGTTGCAATGAGGCTCAACAGACTTTTTTATCATGAAGAAATAAATAAAAATCTTAAAAAATAAAAACCTTAACCCTAGGAGACGAAGCACCAAAGACTTATGGAACTTGATGGGGTAAGTTGGAACATCAACTTCCTGGGGTCGTAACTTTGGTATACAATCTCTATTTGGCATGCATAATAGGCCGTTAGAAAGGTCTATACGAGGAGACAAAAGTTCAACTGCAAACAATTGTGAAAGACTCGTGTTGGCCTGTTTCCCTAAAAACACCATTTATGGCCTCCAACGACTTTAGAAGTTTGGGTCTTGAAAATGCCAAAAATAGAAAACTGCCAAAATAGGAAATTTATGCAGTGACCTAGTGGAATAGGTGGGTTGCCACTAAAATCCACTTGGATCAATAGCTTAACAAATATTCTCAATGATTTGAAGATCATATTGTCTCATGTCCTCAACCATGACCAATTCAAGAATCAAGAATCGTGAAAAGGCATTATAAACTAGAACAACGACACAATTTTTTAATGCTTTAATGACAAAGCATTTTAAATGGGTGTGTAATGTAATGAACATAACTTTATAACTATATAAATAGAAAAATATCAATTTTAATAAATAATAAAATTAATAACAATTACTAATAAATAAAAAGACATGTCCTGTCTAATGACATGACTTATTAACCATTGTGACTAGTCAATGTTATAAGTACATTGTCACATGGAAATGTATTTTATATTTTATTCAATATAATATTTTTATCTATATGGATTATTTTATGTTATCCACATCCTATTTATTTTTGATATTTTTTTTATGAACCAAATTATTCATGTTATATTTGAGAAATAAAGTTTGTTAATTTCTATTCATAGGAATGTATGAATTATATTTGATATATTTTATTGCCTAAGGGTGAACATTGAGATCGTTTATAAGGAGAAGATGATGGAGCTTCTTCTCATATTTCATGTTCCTCATCAAGGGATTCATTTGTAAGGAGGTTACCCTCCTAAAAAACCTCATGTATGTTGTTGTTCAAATATTTGGGTTGTTCGGTCCACATATTTTAATTTTGATTTTTCCTTGGATGAGACTATTGTTGCTCCTACATCTTTATGTTGCTATTAATTTTAGAGATGAAACCTTAATCCACTTGAAGTGATAGTTTTGTTGTTGTTTAGAGTTTGTTGATGGCCATTTTCATGGAAATTATCTCACTTGAAAGATAATTACTCATAGTCTAGTTGTTAAGAAAATATTTAGCTATTCAAAATTTTAGCTGAAAAACTTGTAAGAATATTTTTCTAATTTCACCTTATTACATATTCTTATAGAAGTGAATATATTGTTTTTTTTTCTCTTGGCTTTAACAATAAGTCATCCCAAAGCATTTATGATGAGCAGTAAAAATTTATCATCCCATAAAATAAGGAGAAAGTGTCATAACTTAATCTACATATGTATAACTTAAATAAATTAAAGAATTTATAGTTGAGGTTGAATTCAAGTAATAATGATTAAATGTACTCCTCTCAAACCCATGAAGAACCACCATCCCCTTCTAAATATGAGACCCCTATCTTGTTTTACCTCACATGGAAAGAGCTTAGAAACCTATACCATAGAAATGAGGTTGTCATTGGCATTCCAACATAATATTTTTGTCCTTTTGAATTCACTATTCCCCCATACATACTTGTTAACTTCACCAAAGCTCAATAAAACACAACTTTGTTTGTTGACCCAATGTGAAAATAGGTTACCTTGTATATTAGGTCCATTATTCTTACAAAACAAAATAAAATTGTTTAATAAATTAACTTTTACTAATATTACATTAATGATACTCAAAACTACACCATCTTTATTGATTTTTGTTTTTGTAAGCTTCGTTAAAATATATTACAATGATTGATCTGTTATTGAATGTTAGTTTTGTTGTGCTATTTTCAATTACATATTTATAAGCATGTAATTGTTCATTTCTTCCTGTGCATAGATTTCCTTAGGTTGATAGGTGATTGAAACGGGTAAATTGTATCAATTTTAAAGTGACATTCATAAGAAAAATAGCTTAAATGAACAATTCTGCAAAATAGCAGTAAAAAGTACAAAAAACCATCAAATAGAAACATAATACAATGTTTTGATGAAGGATTTCACCCCTCTTGAGCTACATCTCCTTGGTCCATCTTCCATGGCTTGGGCCTCTGTATTAGCTCAGTATGGAAAAATTTTAAAATATGTTGTTTACAAAGCTCTAGTACTCCTAATTCTTGCACCAATGTGTTCAGAATGTCAAAATTAACTAGGAACACCTTCTCTTGAGCTCATTTTGGTCAAAATTTTCTCCAATTATGGCTCAAACAACCTTTCCCTTGAAAAGCTTCTGCAAAACTGGAATGACTCCAGTTAGGGCCGCTAACTTTGGGGTTGGCGCCAAAAATGTCAAAACTGCCAAACATTAACTAAAGCTTAAACAATTTTAAGCACGCTTAACAAGTGGATTAGCGCTTAATTACCACAAATAATGCTGATGATTTCTAAAGCCGTTGGAAGTTTCGTTGGAGGGTCACATGTTGTGGTTAGTGTCGCATTATCCATCGGGTTAATTAACCATAACCTTAACCTTAACCGTTAGTTGTGGCGCATTCATATGGTATACACTTAACCATCAGGGTAATGGTTTATGGAGTCATTGCGTTAACCATCTACAATAACCGTGGGCGCATTCACGCGGGGAGGGCTGGCATGTGGGTTGGCCCTCCCCTAACTGCCAACCCTTAACACATCACAATTTAAATATATGTGGAAGATTATATGGTTAAGAAACATGTGGTAGCAGAGGTGGTAGAGAGCTTTGGTCTATAAAGGGAGGTTGTGGGGTCAAACCCCGACGCCTCCAATAAAACTTTGTTGAACTTCCCTCTACCTAGGCCATTGGGATGTGCCACGTGGCGGCCTCCAGGATTTCCACATGGAATTCTCTCATTGGTCCAAAACTAACTAACCCAATTGCACCAACGTGCCTGCCACATCACCAACTCTAACTAATCATATCATGACACTTGGCGAACCATTATTGAAGGTTGAACAAAGTTGACTTGCATAGTCACCTACCACTTTAGTAGTACGGACTGTTGACTGTGCAGTGACTGTGTATTTTTTTGAAAATATCACATCTTTAGCAAATTGAACATAACACAATAACTTCCTCATACAAACTTGGTTTTCAGTGAAACAAGTTGCGTTAGGATCTTTTTTCCGAGACAGACATGGTCATTTAGGTTTTGAGACATTCTGAGAACTTTGATTTTTGAGTTAAAGACTGAGCGCTTGATCATTCCTCCCCACTAGAAGCCTTTTGGACCCTAAAAGATACTATAAATTGTTCAGCAGGTGAGGGTACAACTCCCTCATCTTATTGATCTGCAACGATTTGGATTTAGAATGCTTTTGTCCCTTGAGTCCCACTCTAAGGTATTTGACATCCCCTCTTTTCGAAGTCCTGGTTCTTCTATCAAGTATGAGGTCCTGCTGAAGTTCATCAAGATATTATAGCGATAAATCATCTATTGATGGCAACTAAACATGCTCTCCTTGACCATCAATCAAAGGAGGCTCAAATAATATGAAATTAACAACATTAACAATAGAGTATATTTGCATATAAGGCAACAAATCTAGCTCAAATGCATTGTTACCAATATTTTCCAGAATTTTAAAAGGACCATAACGGATTGGCTTAAGCTTTTTACCTTCCCCTTGAAGTCTCTCTTTGCTAATATATAACCAAACTTCGTCACCAACTTGAAATTTGTGATCAACGCGGTGTTTTTCATGCCTTGCCTTGTAGCTGCTTTGACTTTTCTCAAGCTGTTCCTGCACTGTATGATGTATCAACTGAATTTTCTCTATGAACTTCCTTGCCTTATCGATGTCACTATGACCATTGATGGAAACATCTTTCTCAAAGATGAAGTCCAATGGTGATCTTGGCAAAGTACCCATAATATCCCTCAAATGGTGATGTGTTTGTGGAAGAATGTTTTGCCCTATGTATGCATGTTGTATGTAATGCAACTGTTCATCCCACAACTTGGGATGTTTGTTGCAATATCCTATAAGAAGATGAATTAATTTTCTGTTAACCACCTTGGTTTTTCCATCTATTTGTGGATGAAATATTGTACTCTTCTTCACTTTGTGTCCATCATGTCCCACAAATTTGACCAAAAATTCCCAACAAATCGAGAATCTTGATCACTTACAATAGAAGTAGGCAGACCAAAATGAACCTAAATGTTTTGGAAGAAAAGATGAGTTGTTTGTTCAGCTGTAATTTGCTTTTTACATGGTGTTAATATGCACATTTTGTTGATCCTGTCTACAACTACATACAAGTAATCATAACCTTTCCTTGACAATGGAAGACATCCTACAAAATCTAATGAGATACTCTCCCATGGACGTGAAGGTACCAGAAGTGAAGTGTACAATCTAAGTTTCCTATTTCTAGGATTACTTGTTGCACACAAAGAACATCCTCTTATAAAATGAGAAACATTATCAAACATGTGTGGCCAATAACAATACCTTTGGAAATTTGTTATTGTCTTTCCCACACCAAAGTGTCCAGCAATCAATGAAGTGTTCTCCTCCCTTATGATATTGTTTCTTTCTCCCTTTAGGATACACAACTTGCCCAAATGATACAACAAACTGTTATGTACATGATAATCCAACTCTTAAATTTGTTTTCCTTGACCCAATCTTGCATACACATCTTCAAAGTCACTATCATATGCATATTTTTCAATGTAACTTTCATGTAAAACAAAATTATGCTTGAGTATAATAGATAAATTTACAATAGGCCTTGAAAGCATATTAGCAACCTTATTGTAGATTCACTTTTTGTACCTGATAACCAAATGAAATTGTTGTAGAAAACCCATCCATCTGAAATGTCGTGATTGCTGCAACTTTGACTGTGACTGTAAGTATTGCAATGGTTGATGGTCGGTATGGATAATGGTATCTTTCCCCATCAAGTAGTGTTTCCATTTCTTAACACTTTGTACCAATGTGTAAAGTTCTTTGTCATAAGTGGGATAGTTAGTTACAACTCCATTAAAAATTTCAGAATGAAATGAAATGGGCTTACCATGCTACATAAGAACTGCTCCCATGGCATAATCACTAGCATCCGTTTGAATCTCAAATGGTTGTCTAAGATCCAGAAGAGCCAATACCGATGTTGAACTAATATTTTGCTTCAAAGCATCAAATGCTTTCTGTTGTACATCTCCCCAATGGAAGACTTTCTTGACACTTGTCAATGCATGTAATGGAGTTGCAATGGAAGAAAAATTAGCAATAAACTTTCTCCAATATTGTGTTGCCCCTAAAAATCTTCTTACCTCTGTAACTGTATTGGGTTTGGGCCAATTCAGAATGACCTCAACTTTAGAGGGGTTTATCTTCATCTCACCTCCTCCAACAATGTGTCCCAAATACACTAAAGAAGTCTTGCCAAATTCACACTTCGACATCTTTAAAAACAACTATTATTTTCTCAAGACATCAAGTACTTTGTTTACATGCATGACATGTTCATCTCTAGATTTGTTGAATATGAGTATATCATCTAAGTACACAATGACAAAGTCATCTAGAAATGGTCTCAATGCATCATTCATAACTCTCATGAAAGTAGCTGGAGCATTTGTAAGACCGAAAGGCATAACAAGCCACTCAAACAATCCTTGTTTAGTTTTAAATGTGGTTTTCCAAATGTCCTCTTCAGCTATTCTAACTTGATGATAACCACTTCGTAAATCTAACTTAGTGAAATACTTTGCATACCTCAATTGATCAAGAAAATCATCAATTCTTGGGAGTGGATAACAATTTTTTACCGTGATTTTGTTCAATACACAGAAATACACACACATGCACCAAGTTTCATCCTTCTTTGGCACCAAAACAATGGGCGAACCACATGGCAAAGTAGATGGGTGCATGATACCTATGTTCAGCAATTCTTGAATTTTCTTCTTGATCTCCATGCTTTTCATAATCGACATGCAATACATGCCAATGTTTCGAAGTGGAACATCCTATTGCAACTGAATCTCATGTTGAATTCCCCTCTTGGGAGGTAACCCCTTTGGTTCCTGAAACATCTCGCCATGCTTTATTACAGCATCAAACAAATCAAATTTCAATTTATCATCACAACCTTCAAAAGATTCATAATCAATATCATTATTTTTCTTGATCATGAGAAGCACAAAATGCTTACTTGCATTTACTAGTCTCTTCATCTGCCCTGCATTAACCAAAAACAATGTAAACTTTGAAACGGGAACTATAAACTCAAAACGGGAACTCTGGCCAAAAAACCCTGAAAAAACATCAAAAACGGTGCTAAAAACGAAAAGTGTGTATACTGGAACGATGATTTTATTTTTTAGGGGTCAATTTTGAACATGTTTTAAAAATGGCAGTGACTATGAAATTTTCGTGCAAAATATAGCTTCAAAATGAAAAAGTGATATACTGGAACGATGATGTTTTTTTTTAGGGTCAATTTTCAAAATTTTAAAAAAATGCTAGTAAAACCAAATTTTTATGTGCCAAACAAAGTTGTTTATGAGGAAAAAAACACATTAATGTTTTTGGTAGAATATCATTTTTCTTTCCTAAGTATAAATTCAACATGTTTTCAAACATTACATGCCATGTTTATTTCACCTAAACATAGATGGACAAATTTATCATATCACATCAAGCACATTTTCCTAATTATCCTTATTTTAATTTTGAGCATGAAAAATTCATAGGAGGCCAGGATTTCGCCAAAAAGAGGAACTGGAGTCAGATTACAGTGAATCTCCTCTAATGACCCTCGCTAAACTAATCACCCTCTCCATAAAATATGTTCACAAAAGGTTCACAAGAAATCCCAGAAGCAAGTTTCATTTGTTCCAAAGCAACTCAGTTACACCTCAAGAACCTTGTTACTCCCTCATAAATGTGTTCCCGAGAAATGAAGGTAGCATAACTTCATTTGCTATCAATAAATCCCAAACCTAGATGCCAAAGGATTTTCTCTTAAGAATGAAATAATTGGAAAAAAACAAGCAAGCTCCCAAAAGATAACTCTAGTGTCAATCACAATCCTAATAATGCATCATCGGCGAAATCATACCCCACATGTAGGGAGAATACAATGAGCTACCTACGATCACTTGATTTACTTTGATTAGAGTATCTAAGGCCATAATAATAATCTATTTTAATTTCTTTCCAAACCTTTAAAGGAAGGTCACTGTCACTATCATCTTATGAACCACTATAATAACTTTGATGGCGTTTTAAATATAGTTACATGGTATTTTGTGTTTGTCTTATTTTGTTGCAGGTGACTCATGAGGAGCACATGGACGCTAATACCACAATGGGAAACACAAACAAATTGAGCAAACTAAGTTTGGACCTCCATTAACATCAATTACCACTGAGAAAGGATTACATTTATCAAATTCACTGTGAATATCTTAACAACAGCATAAAAACATCTCCCTTGGCAACAATTCTAAAAAGTCAATTAGGTCAAGAATTTACACCCAATATAAGGAGACACCCCTATTAATATGGTTATTCAATGCGCTTCTTCCCCCACTATTATCAATTAGATGTTACCCATCCTCATATCTAAATAAAAGAAAAGGGAGAAATAAAATAAATGAAAAGCACCCCAATGGGGGAAGTAACGAGGGATATAAAAACCTTTTATGGGGCTATGAACATCTAGTTGGTAGTAAATGCTTATTATTTCATTGTGGTGATTACATTGTAGACATAGAAACTCATTAATATTGGAAGAATACTTCTAGAAATCCTAGAGTCATATTTAAGGAGTCTATTACCTCGAGATCTATACAAACCCATTGGATCAAAAACCAAACCTAAAGTGAAAGTAACAAAATTTATTTTTTAAAAAGTAAATGACCTTTATGGATAAATTAATATAGTAAAGAAGTATTTCTTAATCCTCGATAAAAAGCTTTCAATGTTAAACTAATATATCTAATCTCTTGTGAATTCCTAATAAAATTAACTAAAAATATATTATTGTACCATAACTATAACCTTATTGTTAAAGCATTTCAAATATTTTAGACTCATCTATTGTCTTTCCATGAATTCACTAGAAAGAACACTTGGATTTTGCTTTTAAAAACTACTCCTATTTCCATTCCTTTATGCTTAACATGGTCATTTTAAAAGTCTTCTTAATCAAGGTGAATTACATTCTTCATTTCCAAATGGAACCTCTGCAATGTCATCAACACAGAATTCCTTAGCTCGTTTATCATCGCAATCATTCGTTTATGGAGATCCATGTACTCTTCTGCACTGATCTGGCCTGACTCTGTTTTGGGTTGGGCCAGGTCATTAGCAACACGACTTCGTTTCCGTTTGGGCTCACAGATTTTATTATGTTTCTCGTCTTCATCCTCCCGCTGGTCTCTGCGACCTTTCGCTGGCAATGGCTGCTGCTGCTGACGCCGCCGTGTTAAAATGTAAATATGATATAATACCAGTTCAATTCCCAGCAGTGCCATCACCGCAGATCTTTCGCAGGGCTAGGATTTCTCGTATTGCATGCCCAGTAAGCACTGTTTGGGGCGATTCGTAGCAGATGGGGCGATTCTCAGAATCGCCCCGCCACCGCCCCGCCTCCAGTTTTTCTTATTATTTTATGTTTATTAATGTGCTCCATGTTAATCTACGAGCTAGGTTTAATAATTTTCTTTTCCATGCCATCATATTTCAGGGATAATATTACGAGCTTCGATGTAGGGCTCTATACCCAATGTGTAAATATGTAAATCATAATCAAATATTGAAAAAGACAAATGGTTCGTTTATAGTTTTTCCTCAAAATTCTACTTTGTGCATTGACGTTTGGTAGAGAATTCTCTGTGGAACCAATCACCCTCGCAATCTCTCTGGAGAATATCTTGTCAAGTCTGGATATGTATTTCATCATCACCCTTCTCTAAAGAGAACATTCAGGGTGCCAACCACTTAAACAATGCAAATGCTAAAATGAAAAAAAAAAATCTAACACTAAGATGCTAAGATGGAAAATACCAGAAATTGGAACCCGCATGCACTTCAGCAACACTGACTTTTAATTGTTATGGTTTATTATTTTAAATACGTTCTAATTTCTATATAAAATACTTCAATTGCATTCCAGTTTATACAAGGAAAAAGTAATTTGTTTGTCTTTCACCATCGATAAAGTATTATTATCTTAAAACATTAAATGTTTTAAAATTTCTTACACAGCTCAATCTGAAACTTCGGACACCATGATTATATTCGACAAATATGGAATAAAAATAAAAAATATGATTATAGCCAAACCACGAGGATCTCAGCAAAAGGAGAATCAAACCCAGAGTCATGCACAGAGATTCATGATTTCTTTAGAAAAATAGATGTTAAAAGGAAAGAAAATATGGTATCCTGAATTCAAATTGTAAGCATGCGAAGAATTACCTGAAATTAGAGCGAACACTATTGTTTCAGACCTGTTGTGCTTGAACAGCCTGTGGCACGCTTGAATAACTCCAACCTCACGTTAACTTTACTTGCAGATTACAAAGTCAAAAAATAACAATTTCCAAGAGATGTGGAGATCATAAATGAAATTGGATGCCCGGTAAGCACTGTTTGGGGCGATTCTGAGAATCGCCGAGTGGTGGGGCGATTCTGAGAATCGCCGAGTGGTGGGGCACCCCGCCACCGCCCCGTCACCACAAATGGTGGCGGGGCGGTGGCGGGGCGATTCTGAGAATCGCCCCACCACCCGGCGATTCTCAGAATCGCCCCAAACAGTGCTACGAATCGCCCCAGACAGCGCAGAATGTGACTTCACACATGACTTTAAAATGTTTTCTTCCCCATCAATGGAAATTTATTTCAACCATTCGAAAGCGTCACAACAAACTCTTTGAACATCAAAGTCTCACCCTGGAGCATTCTTAATTAGTTGCATAAGAAGAGTGAAATAAGTTGGTATTATGCTTCATTCGCCAAGAATTCAACGACACCATTTAAAAATAGTGATTTTGAGTCTCTTGCGGAGAGGAAATTGTCAAAATACAAATCGAATTCATCATAATTGAGTGGCGGGGCGATTCTGAGAATCGCCCCACCACCCGGCGATTCTCAGAATCGCCCCAAACAGTGCTACGAATCTCCCCAAACAGCGCAGAATGTGACTTCACACATGACTTTAAAATGTTTTCTTCCCCATCAATGGAAATTTATTTCAACCATTCGAAAGCGTCACAACAAACTCTTTGAACATCAAAGTCTCACCCTGGAGCATTCTTAATTAGTTGCATAAGAATAGTGAAATAAGTTGGTATTATGCTTCATTCGCCAAGAATTCAATGACACCATTTAAAAATAGTGATTTTGAGTCTCTTGCGGAGAGGAAATTGTCAAAACACAAATCGAATTCATCATAATTGAGTCATTTGTACGGCGTTTTTGCAAAAATCGAGATTGAAAGAACCTGCGAAATCTCTGAAACCATTCATAATTTCCATAAAATTGCCATATGGAATTCAATTTGGGTCCTTCTGAAAAACCCCATATCGCGGATTTTTAAAAAATTTCTCCGTTTTACTGCAATAACCAACTGAAATATGATTCCTGGGGCCACCTGCGAAAATTAGTTTTCAGAGTTTGTTGTGACGCTTTCGAATGATTGAAATAAATTTCCATTGATGGGGAAGAAAACATTTTAAAGTCATTTGTGAAGTCACATTCTGCGCTGTTTGGGGCGATGCGTAGCAGATGGGGCGATTCTGAGAATCGCCCCGCCACCGCCCCGCCACCATTTGTCACGGATTTTTAAAAAATTTCTCCGTTTTACTGCAATAACCAACTGAAATATGATTCCTGGGGCCACCTGCGAAAATTAGTTTTCAGAGTTTGTTATGACGCTTTCGAATGGTTGAAATAAATTTCCATTGATGGGGAAGAAAACATTTTAAAGTCATTTGTGAAGTCACATTCTGCGCTGTTTGGGGCGATGCGTAGCAGATGGGGCAATTCTGAGAATTGCCCCACCACCGCCCCGCCACCATTTGTCGCGGATTTTTAAAAAAAAAATCCGTTTTACTACAATAACCAACTGAAATATGATTCCTGGGGACACCTGCGAAAATTAGTTTTCAGAGTTTGTTGTGACGCTTTCGAATGGTTGAAATAAATTTCCATTGATGGGGAAGAAAACATTTTAAAGTCATTTGTGAAGTCACATTTTGCGCTGTTTGGGGCGATGCGTAGCAGATGGGGCGATTCTGAGAATTGCCCCGCCACCACAATGGTTTAAGCTGCAACCCAAAGAATTTATTTTGATGATTATCTTCCTATTGCAACTTAATTAATTAAATAAAAATGTAAGAATTTATGCGAAAGTACTTGAGCCGGTTTCGGACCGACTCCATCATCGAGATTGCGTGTTGTATTCTGTTACGTAACCGAATGGTATGGCAATAAGAACAATCTTATCCTTGGTTTGGAAGAATTGCATAAACGGTGGATTGCTTCATATCCTTTGATTGAGTCTCTCAGTAAAGTAGGGTCCAACTAGTTACGACCACCGGGCTAGTTCCTAAGATTTTAAATCATAAAGAATAAACCCGGGATTTAAGATGAGTGGAATTAAATGTTTATTGTATTAATTATGATCAGAAATCGTATGATGCAACACATGACGGCTTGCATCAAATGAATTTCACAAAGATAATGTTTCAATGGTTTTTAGGATAGAGAAGTAAAAACTATATTTGAGATCTCTCTTTTACAAATTTGCGTGCCCTGATTTTGAATTTTCTTCCTTGTATGAGTTACTGGCTTGTCTCTTTGTTTGAGCAGAATAATGGATCTAATTAATTTCTTGCAGCACAAAAGAGATATAAATACGAAACATAGTTGTGACCTCCTCTCTTCTTTTTCACATGTATCGTCATTGCCAGGTTAGCTAATGGGGACGCCAAAAATATCACAAAGCCTGCAAATGTTTCACACTAACGTGGATTTTCTCGGATTGTAGTTAGAGGCATTTTCAACGGAACAACCATTGTCTATTTCAGTTATATTGGCTAACATTTCGTCCCAACTTTGGCCGAGAAAATAAAAATTCCTCCCAAGATGGAAATTCTTGATTAATGTCCCGAAAAATTCATACATATGCGTCTACCAATATAAATATGTTAGAAAAGAAAAAACTATTGTAATTAAATAAATAAATTTAACAATATCATATATAAACATTAAATAAACATGGATAGAACAGGCCAACTAAGTACAAAAATCGAGACATGGATAAAACAGACTAACTACGTACAAAAATCGAGATAATGAATCTTGATAATACAATATATGTCATCAAGTGACTAACTACGAACAAAAATCGAGACAATGAATCTTGATAATACAATATATATCATCAAGTTCGTCGCCAATAGATAGTACATTCATTTGTGAATAATCATGTTCCTCTTAAAATAGATATACTATTTAGTTTCTTAAGATAGATATACTATTTACTTTCTATTTGTACCTATATAGTTTCTTTCTTGCATAGAGATACACATAATTATATGAAAACACAAAAAGAGAGATAGATATTTACGTTGTTACAATAGATAAAAAAAAAAATAAGACAAATTACATTAGCCCTGTGATGTGAACTTTTTATGAAAATAAGGCACAACACATTCATATTATCATTGCAAGAAATTGAAGAGGTTGAAAAACAAATCTAAAATAGCATCTATGCTCAACAATATGTCGGTTGAGCCCTATAATGTGAACTGCTTGTTTGTTGTCAATGCCCTATAAAAGATATGGATTAAAGATGTTTTAGAACTTCATTTCCAAAAAGCAAAAAAATTATTGTAATTTTTTACTTCATTAAATAGATCGTATTTTGTCAACATTAAATGGATTGGATTTTGTCAACATTGTTAGCAAAATGTACGCCATGAAATCAAATGAAAAACGCGCCAATCGATGTACAGTTGTACAATATGAAAAACTGATCTCAATAAGCCATTTATGTGAAAAATGATTTTATTCGTTTTGATTAGGTGTATTGAATCAAATTGGTTTTCAATATGTTTGTTTTGAGTATGTGAGGTTTCTATTGTCTTATTAATTCAAGTGGAAGAGATATTTCTTACATATTATGAAGTGACATTGGACATAATTAAGCTTTGGGCCATACCCTTTTAGAAACAACAACCCAAACTAAATGATTAGTTATAAAGAATTAGAAATTTCACAAATATAGTAAACCAATATTAAGTGTGATTTATGGCCTTAAATGAGTTTTGGAGGGTAAACTTTGAAATGCCACAGAACTGAAATTAGAGGTCAATAGAGTGTGTGAGGTCCAATTATTGGATAGAGTTCTTGAGAAAATGCTCCTATAACATTAGAGTTAAACATGAGGCATCTCAGATCAAGTGCCTAATGGTTAAGAACATGTGTTTCCTCCTAAGAGGTCATAGGTTCAAAAACCAAAAGGGGTTAGAGTAGGTATGCCTTCGTAGACAATAATCAAATTTTTGCGTGGAGGTGGGTCTCTTATCCCACAAACAAGGGGGTTTCATACACCAATTTGGTGTCTGGCTTGGCTATGACCTTAAAATTGGATAATAATAATAATTAGGATATAGATTGTTAGAAATTCATAATCTATAAGGGTGAAAGCATGGAGTTGGGTTACACTTTTGGGCAAGAGATGGCACATTTGGGTGGAAAAAATGATTGCTCAATTGAGCCCTTTTTAAGCGCTTGATCGAGCTGTTTGAGCACTTAAACAATGTAACCCAATGATATTTAAGAGCTCGATTTAGCCATGTCTTTGCGACAGTCAAATGAAGGAGATTGGGTTCTGGATTTATTTTTTGGCTCAGGTAAGTTTTGTTATATGGAATTGAATTTCAATATGTTCTTTTTTTAATTAATATGTCATTGTACTAATTTACTTCATTATTTCTTTTGTTCTTGATAATTAGGTACAATACTAGCATGTTGCCTTCAAAAAGGAAGAAATTGCATTGCAATTGAGAAAGATCCATTACAATGCAATTTCATTCAGCAAAGAATTAATGCTCTTCAATTTCTTCCAGATGCAATGCAAGAAATTGGGCTGAAGAAATGGGACTTTAGTGAATCACGTGTGGAAAAAAGGCAAAGGAACCCCAACCACCATTACATGGAATGTTTGGAAAGACATACATTGGGAGATTCACAGACATCAAAGACCCATTAGAAGAGGAAAATGAGCAAAAGGAAACAGAAAATATTGTGGAAGAAGACAATGATGAAACTCTAGAGGACGAAGAGTTTGGATTACGTGACATTGTTGATTAAATTTAAGTTATGCTTGTAAATCAAGCTTTGCAATGTTTTGACTTTGACATTTTATGAAAAGAATAAACACTCAATTAGGGTTGTTATACGTTCAATATTTGTAATATGTGATTTTCGCATTAATTTTTAAGTTAATCATTATTTTTTGAAAAAAAAAGTGATTATTATTATTTTTTTGACATGAAATTCATAAAAAAGCTATTATTTAACCATTTTTAGTTAAAATTATCATATAAAAATTGTGATTTTGACATGTCAATTCTAGCAAAAAATTATCAAAACGTGTAGTTTTTTAGTTATATTTATGTTAAAAATGGTTATTTTTATGTCCATTGTTAAAAAATATTGTTTTTTAGAAACAATTATTTCATGTGGATTGAAAAATCAATTAAGGATGTATAAATATGTAGAATATCGAAAATTCTAAATATCGACCTCCTAATTTAAAAATGCAAAACAATAAAACCTCACTAACAAAAAAGTTAAAATTAAAATAAAAAACAAGAAAATGTGAAGAAAACGACCACTTCAAAAATGATCAAATTATTATTTACATTTTATACATTAGAAAATTTAAAGCCAAAAAACAGGTCTTTTAAAAAAAGGGGGTGATGCAAAATACTCACTTTTTAAAATCAGCTTGAAAATCACTACCATTCTAAAACATAATGTACATAAAACTATCCTTCCCATGACATTCCTTCCAAAAACTATGCTCTGAAAAAAACATGTTCGTTCTACATCACCCCTTTTCAAAATCAGGTCACTTTTTTGCTATCTCTACGAAACGGGTAACAGTATCAGTTCCCATTTCAAAGTTTACATTGTTCAAAGAGATGTTCAACTTTTTGATATGGGCTCTCACAATGTACTCCACCCCATTCTTGAGAAATAAGTATTTGCTTTCATGGTGATAACATACTGATTTCCTATCATACAAATATGTACTACCCAAAATGATTCGTGAGATGTCAAGTGGAACTACACCTAACTCAACTTCATCAATGAACTTTTCAGGAATGGCAAACTTGAACAAACACTTCCTTGTAACATGTAAGTTTGCATTGTTGACTATCCAACCCAATGGATATGGCTTATGATGAGGTATAGTTTGAAGGTTTATCTTTTTTACCAAGTCTTATAAAATTAAGTTTGATTGTGACCCACTATCAAATAATACATCAATCTTTGTATGATTTGAAATCACCCTCACATGAAACAACTATATTCTTGATTCTTCATTTGGAGTGTTGTTTTAACTATTTGAGGAACTAGTACTTGTTTAGTCAATTTAGTGTCCTAAATTGCTACATAAATTATCAATCCGGGTATCGTAAACTGATCAAGTGTAGTGCATTATATGTGCTAGATGACACTCTTACCTCACTATTTTTGGGTTTTATGTTTGTTTTGGTGTTTTGTTCTTTTGATTCCTAATGTTCTGCAATTTAATCTACAAAATCTTAATCTACTGTTGCTAAGAATCTAGAGAAATGAAATGAGAGCTAAAGTGCTTTAAGCCAGATTTGGAAGTAAAGTTTTAAACAAGAAAATGAAAACAAAGCTTCTCTTCTTGCTATTATGATTGTTTCCAAAACATGAACTGAAGAGACTTAAAACTATTATTTACTCAATTACAAAACCAAAGCTTAAATGAGAGAGATTGCAGCTATCTATGATAAACCAAAAATGAAATACTAGAAATAAGATTACCACTGCTGTCTAATCTATTGCAAAATCAAAACTTAATGAACAACTGAAGATGGAATTGAAGCTAAACTAAGTGAAAAAATATAATTGAAAATGAAGTTGCAACTATTCTATTATGAAAGCAAGGCTAAATGAAGTATTTTTGTCACTCTGCTACACAATTTAGGGAGAACTACCTCCTTGTGATAGCATTTTGAGAGATTTCATTCTTCATTATTCTAAGAAAAGTAAACATGAAAATGTAGGGAAAGACTCATTCACAAATGAAACATTTCACCACTTAGTTTTAAGATTAACCATAAACTAAAAGGGCTTTTGGAAATATTCATTTATAACATGAGTTACTAAATTAATAAGAAAATGGCATTGAACAGCTTAATTCAAAATCTAAAAACTAATGAACAGCAAATGAAATGAACCAATTTATGCTACTGACATCAACTTAAAGCTACTGGTAAGAAACTAGAGAGCAGTGAATAACCAAAGAACTATTCTGCGTTGAAATAAAACTACACTGAGTTAGTGAAAAGATGACACAAGCTACATTATAAACAGAGTTAGAAAACAATTATAAACATAATGGAAAAACACAATGAATTTACAATTGAACTATGAAAGACAAAACAGAAATAAAATGTACCCTTGACCACGCAGGGGCCCTCTGCAAAGGTCTCAGATTATAAACACTCAATCAATACACCAACAACGCTTCAGGTATCCATTGAAAACAGAGTCTTTATATTAACACAGAGAATTGAGTTCTTCAACTACAAAGCAGAAATCTGAACTATTACATAATTAAAAACCTGAACTCCTTTCTGCATTCTACATGCTGGTATTTATAGAAAAATATACAACTGTTTTGAAGAGAGAAATCAGCTACAGCAAAATACGTAGATGTGGAATTCTTGTCCCTAGTTGCTTGGAAACATAAATCTATGGTAGTGTCTTGTTAGATTCGGTTTGCGTAGGTGGCATATGAAGTTCGTGGCCTCAGGAGACTGCTTCGGATCCATCACTGAGAAAGTGTGCAAAACAAAGTCTTGTTTTCCATAGGTTTCTATAGTTGACTTCCCTTTGACCGGAGTCCTCCTCATCGATCTAGGCCAGATGGATAGGATACGATCCATGCTCTGATGTTTTCCAAGCTACCCATGTGGTCCTTTTCTTCTCTTGACACCTGTAACCTACAAAAGCGTGGAGATGGCTGTGGAACAGCCGATTAGCTACGGAATGTGGCTGCGTTCCGTAGCTGAAAAGCAAAAACCTATTCAAATATAAAACATAACAATATAACTTGTAAATCACTGAAATATACTCCTTGAAGCAATGTGTAATGGTTTTTGATTATTAAGGATGCATTTTTCATGGAAAAGAAAAGAAAGAAGGACGAGAAAGTTGCTTAAGGGAAAGGCAGTTTTGGAACTCAACATACCCCCAGTGCGAGACTATTGCATGTCCCTATGCAATCAAAATTTTGAACTCCCTCTTCCTATTGCATTTACTCTGAGACTTCAGCCAAAACATCCAACCTCTTCTTGCTTTTCTTTGCTGCAACTGCCATCCTAGGCTTCCTCATGAGAAATCTATACTTGAGGTTAATGAGAGCCATGTTTAGCTTCTTGTTTTTCATTTTTAGTTTTTTGTTCTTCGTGTGCCATAGACCCAAATGAAGCATAGTGTTATCATGGATAATCTTATTCAACTTGTTTTGTTCTTTTAAGGCTTCATTTTCGCTTTGGATGTGCTTATTATGAACCTCTAGCTCATTGATTTCCTGCTTAAGTGAACTAGTCAAAGTCTCTTGTGATGTGGCTGGCTGCTCAAGGTTGGATGAAGTCCCTTGATCCACTAATGTATTCTTTTGCTCCAATGACTCAATGTCATCATAAATCTGCTATTGGATTGGATCAATTCCTGGAGAGACTCTCTTTGGGCTGCTTTCAAAGTTTTGTTGAGGAGAGTGTTGTGGGCTCTGCTCAAATGAGATATTATCTTGAGACTGAGTTGGAGTTTCTTCTCCCAAATCTATGAACCGGGTCTCTTTTGATTTTGCTTTCTTCACTTTTCCCTTGAGTCTAGAACTTCTCCTCAAACTTTGGGAGCCTATGTTTTCTTCCTCTATAACCGATTCCCTTTCTTCTTCTCTTTCTTGAACTGATCCCTGAAGTTGACTAATCTCTCAAAACGTAATTGTTCATCCTCTGATGAAGGTTTAGGAGTATTTTTGTGGATTTCCTCAACTTTTTCTTTCATCTTTCTCCTCTGTTTTGTCTGCTTTCTGATCTCTGTTAATGTTTCAGAGATAGGCTCTTATTCACTGTTTTTATGTGCTAAAGTTTCAGGAGTGTTTTGAATGGTGAGACTGGTTTTCCTTCTCCTACTTCTTTTTACAGAACTTCCCTCTGGCAATTCTAGTGCATCATGGAAAAAGTTTCTGATCAAAAAGTTCTCCCATGTGTCTCCTACACTCTTTAAGTGATATTCAACTAAAATTTTTATTAGACCATGGTGATAAATATTGGTTTCTATGGCTTCCATTTTCTTCTAAATAGTAGTGGCCATTCTCCTCAAACTATTCAACAGGAAAAATGGGAGATTGATGGTTCTATTTTCAAGAAAATTCATCAACATTCTTATGTGATATACATACTTGGAACCAAATCTTCCCTCGCATGTAATAAATTTTTGTAAAATTAATAACATGCTACTCCATTTATCCTTAAGTGCAGAGATGGGAATTCCTCTCCTAAGAACTGAAGTGTCCATACCTAGATTTTGGAGAATGACTTTCCAAGTTTCATCATGGAATTCTTTATTCTTGAACCACCTCTCTCCTACTCTTGGTAGCTTGGTTGCTTCAGCAATAAAAGACTCAGTCACTGTAAATTTTATGTCACCAATCTCCACGTCCATCCCATCAAACAATCTGGAAAATGACTTCGTGATTTCTTTATGGTGACCATCAAATTTTTCAATGAAACTCAGCTAACTAGCTTTCTTCAACATTCCTTTCAATTGAGGATAACCTTCCATGTACTTCACTCCTATAGGTTTTGTTCTGACGATGAGACCCATTACTCATATTCTTTACTTTTCTTCAAAATTCCCTTCACTGTCTGAGAGATGAAGTGACTGCGTGAAGAACACTGTTTATATGGCAGTGGAACAACTGGTATATGGAAGCAAAAATAGTTATGGATATGGCGATGGAATGACAGAGTATGTGGAGGGAAACAACTAAGAGTAGGAGATAAAATGTCTCTACATACAGGGTATACGAACATAGAAGTTGTATGCGTGAAATATGTAGAAATAGAGTGTGCAGAAGATATATGAAATGGAGTGGCTACACACGTAAATTGTGTGAAAAACAAAGTGATTGCTGTTAGCGCTTGAAATTTCACCTCAGGCTGAGAAAGGCAAACCTCAAGGCTACATCAAACCATTCAGCCTCGTAGCTAGCCCTACGAGGCAGGAGAAGGCTCTCTCCGGTCAATCTCGGAAGATCTTCAATGGGATGAGATGACCAACAAGGTAACACTGATATTAGGCTAGTAAACTAATTTAAAAGGTTGATTTGGGGTTTTTTGAGTTTTTGGTGGCAGATTGAGGAATTGCAATTTTGGGTGCGGGGATTTGACACAGTATCTGCAGGGGGGTCTTTGGGGCGAGGTAGGAGCCTGTGTTGATGCCTTTAGCTGAAGTGGATGATTAGGAAAGAAAGAGGAGGAGCTAAAGAGAGCAAACAATGACTTTGAATTCTCTTTAGACAGCAGAAAACATAGAAATTAAACAAATTTAAAAGCAGAGCATGGCAGACATGAATTCATACTTTATCACTTCATTTGTTTAATATGCAGAAGTAAAGAAAGGAGATGAAGCACATAAACACACTTACAAGTACATTAAGATAAACATCATCAACACATGAGTCCACAAGAATCCCAAAGATGACTGCAAAACCCTGGTCTTCCTTAGCCAAAAATTGCAGAGATACAAGTGAATAATACAATGATAGCTTCTCCCTCAAGAGTCCAACCTTCCAACCTCTGAAAATGATTAAGAAAATACATAATATAGGCAAGCCAACCTCTTCCCTTATCTCTAGGGGTCGAGCTCATCCTTCTAGGAGCTGTTTCAACTAATTCTAAACTGAGCACTAAAATCTAGGCAGTCAAAACAACTTGCCTCTATAAGCTAGGAAACCAATCCATTCATTAAATATTTACCCTTGACATGAATGAATCTTCTAGAAGTGTTAAACAAGAGTAAAAGTGTCTTAGAGTTAAAAAAATTACATCAAAGATAATCATCTTCAACCCCAAAAAGTCAAAGCAAGTCAAACTGTGCTTTTCCGAGCTGTACAGTGAAATCTGGCAAAGTCTACTCAACGGGTCGCGCCCCCCTGCTCAACGGGTCGCGCCCCTTTGGAGCTCTGTTGGAGGCACTTCCCGGTGTCAGAATCAGGTGCAGGATAGCTCTTTGGAAAGGTATTTGAGTCTACTTTCCAACACAACTAGAATTTTTCAATTTGGAGTTCATTTTCCCTATCAAAAATCAATTCTCCCAAGACAGCTTTCTGCAGTTCAAAAAAGTGGCAGAAAGTCAAATTTTTCATGTATTTTGACCTTTTGGAGGCCCAAAACTCCATAAAAACTCAAGTCCATCCATAGGCATATGTAAATTTGCACGAAAAATCTAGAAATGTTGAGTTTTTGCAAAAAGGAGCTGCCATGACAAAGGGTCTCACTGGGGGTGAGACCCGTTGAGGAGCCAAAACCTGTAAATTTCCAAAAATTGCCAAAATTACCCAAAATTCTCAAAAAAATTTGGGATTTGAGCTGTGGCTAGGCTATTGAGTGCCTTGATCCTTCAGTGAGGCCTCAGCCAAGATATGGAGGGGATCGGGCCTCTTTCTCCTTTTTTGTGCCTTGGCCAACCGCCTTGGATCCGGCGATTGTAATTTTGACATTTCTCTAAAACCATGACACCTGTGCAAAAAGTGAAGGAGGTTTTTCTTCTTTGGCATGTTGTGGACAAAAACCTCTCTCATTTTTCCAAAATTCATCTTTTATTGCTCTGGAACATCATTTGAGTGCGACTTGTCCCGATGTGTGAAACAAGGAATTTTGTCGAAATGGAGCGAAATGAAGGGGATAGGGGCCTTCTAAATTCTTGGGGAAATTTTTGGAAGTAGGGAGTGATGTTAGGAAGCAGGGGAAAGTGGAATCTCAGAGATTGAGTGAGGGGAAGGGGTCCAAAGGGCAAAACACAGGCCCAACCTAGAAAATTGCCAGGTTGTAGCTAGAAACTAGGGTTTGTGCAAAAATGAGGAATTTGGCGGATCTAAGGGATGGGAAGCATTTGATAAGGTACTTTAAGAATATGGGAAGGTGTATGAACATCTGGAAACAAGTTTTGCTGATGATTTGACCGTCCAAGAGAAATTGCCTTCAAAACCCTAGGAGAAGGAAATGATCTTGCCTGGGCACAACTGAAGCATGAACAAGATTTAAAATGACTCATTAGACACTGACATGACAATGAAAACCCTATGAATGATGATAGACTCAGATGAATAGTGACATGGACCAACATTTTGACAACTTTAGAAGGAGTTAAGGCAAACCCTAGACCTAATGCCTAGTGACCAAATTTTGCTTGAAAACTCTTTGAAATGACAAAATTTGACTTGGAAACTCTGAGACCACTTTGTAAGAGAATATTTGATCACTGGAGGAAGGCTGGGAAGACTAACACTAACATTGGCTCCAATGGGGATGGTATCTCCTTGGAGGTGCCAAGAACCTTAGACATCTGGGAGAGCAGACCAGTGCTTGCAACCATTGGGCGATGGAGTCATTATTTACACCTTTGACACAAAACTTTGACACATTTATTGAATGAAAACTTGATTGAAAACTGACTCAAACCGACTTGATGGCAAACTGAAATAACTTGAAAAACTCACTCAACAGACCAAACACAAATGACTCATGACTGTCTTAACTAAAACAAGAACTTACAAAACTTATTGAAGGGCAGCAGTCCATCAAGATTTGAAATCATGATGGCAACCACCAGTGTTTCTTACAAGACTATATACATCAAACTATATCAAAATGCCAATGCAACCAATCAAGCAGATGCCTTCTTGATTGATTCTCCTGATTAGATCTTCTGGTCAACAATACAAACCTATCACTGGGCATCCAAAAACATAGTTGACCATATTCTCCTTCATCACTGAATACTGCAATAAGTACTATCACTGCTGGCTGCAACAAATCTGCCATTGGATCCTAGAAAACATGAATACTTGACATTGCCACCTCCTGCTGAAAGAACAAGGTATCCTTTGCTTCAAATTCTGATATGCCTTCATCATGTGCTTCGGAAAGAGTATGTTCCTGGTCCTCAAAAAATTCTGAACAAGTAGATGAGCAGATCTCCTCTTGAAATAACATTTCAAAACATGAGACATATGAGGAATCGGAAAGGTAATCCTGTATGCTCTGATCTTCTGTAGTCTGACAATATGGGAGGTAATCTTCATATGATATCACAACCAAATTATCAAGTTCCTTATTACATTCTTCAATCATAAGGAAAGAAACTTCAGCTGATTCTTGACGTGCAAAAATGACATTTCTATCATCTACCATAAATTCATCCAAAGGGACTATTTCACTTACTTGAATGAAGATGTCATCTTTCTTTTCATGAACTAACTGAATTACCTCCTCATGCAGGCTCTGTTCTGATGGCATGAGAACATTTGGATCAAAAACTCTGTCTATGGTCTCAACAACAAAACCCTCCTTTTCAGGATTCAGCACAAGGTATGCTTGGTCATCACAATCTGAATCTAGAACTGAAGTAGCTGTCCTGTCTTCTTCAATCTGCATGCTGTCTTCTTCTGTGGGCAGATCTGAAATAGGACCCTCTCTTTCATCATTTTCAGCCATATGGCCATCTTCAACCTGCTGATCTGCGTTAACTTGAGCCGGAACAAGACGTCTCAAAAGTAGATCTATCTCATCTTCAGATAGAGGAGATAATACCTTTTGTTTTCTTTTGTTCACACAGTGAATGTCTTCATTGATTTCAAGTGAAGGAGTATACAGATTTTCCTCATACTGCTGATCCATTTCATGCAATTCTTGTTGACTGTCAAGATACAAAATTGTTTCATTTCCCACCGTACTAAGATCTTGGTCCTGCTGCAAATTTTCATGATCATCTCTATGGGAATCCACTAGGTTCTCTTCATGTTGCTGAAATGGATTCTCATACAGAGCCTCCATGATCTCAACGTCCATAAAATTATCATCTTCATAATATTTCTCAAGGCTTTCAATAAAACTATAAGCATGCTTGCAACAGTCATGAACCAAATTTAATGATGGATAAGATGCTTGATATCTTTCAATGAACATAGTATGAAAATCCTTTAAACAATAAATACAAGCAGGCGGCAAACTTTCATACCATGATTGGGCTTCACCTTCCAGAGTGGCCAAGAATATCTTCATCAAGCAATCTTCAGGAAAATCCACCTTCAACTTGCGAATATGCATATGAAATCTAACCAAATGTAAAGCAGCATCTTTCTTACCATCATCATTAAATATAGGCAGATTCCTTGACCAATCTACCTTCGGAATTTTATTTGGAAAACCGGGGATGTGATCTCGACTCAAGGGAGCATATCTTCTTGCAATCCGATCCATCTTGAAAATCTCACAGCTACTGATCTCTCTGCAGTGAAGTCACCATGAAGCATTGATCTTTGGAGTTTTCAGTGAAGGAGTCGCCAGTGAATGATTTTCAGCCTTTCAAGTGTCTGATCGTTGTCCACTATCAACAACCAGATCTTAACTTGATACATGTACTGCGGTAAGATGCAAATGAGGTGCTGTATTCACAAGCCCACGGAGATTGACTGAAGCAGCATTTATCTACTTCCGCTTATGCAAAGCAAAAGCGTTTCGAAGGCTACCTGGCATAACTTCAGGCTCCGTCTAAGACTTATGAAACAAACACATCAACCCACAAACAAGTTTGTTCTCCCCAGTATGGTCGCCAGTATGTTAGCGCTTGAAATTTCACCTCAGGCTGAGAAAGGCAAACCTCAAGGCTACATCAAACCATTCAGCCTCGTAGCTAGCCCTACGGGGCAGGAGAAGGTTCTCTCCGGTCAATCTCAGAAGATCTTCAATGGGATGAGATGACCAACAAGGTAACACTGATATTAGGCTAGTAAACTGATTTAAAAGGTTGATTTGGGGTTTTTTGAGTTTTTGGTGGCAGATTGAGGAATTTCAATTTTGGGTGCGGGGATTTGACACAGTTTCTGCAGGGGGGTCTTTGGGGCGAGGTAGGAGCCTGTATTGATGCCTTTAGCTGAAATGGATGATTAGGAAAGAAAGAGGAGGAGCTAAAGAGAGCAAACAATGACTTTGAATTCTCTTTAGACAGCAGAAAACATAGAAATTAAACAAATTTAAAAGCAGAGCATGGCAGACATGAATTCATACTTTATCACTTCATTTGTTTAATATGCAGAAGTAAAGAAAGGAGATGAAGCACATAAACACACTTACAAGTACATTAAGATAAACATCATCAACACATGAGTCCATAAGAATCCCAAAGATGACTGCAAAACCATGGTCTTCCTTAGCCAAAAATTGCAGAGATACAAGTGAATAATACAATGATAGCTTCTACCTCAAGAGTCCAACCTTCCAACCTCTGAAAATGATTAAGAAAATACATAATATAGGCAAGCCAACCTCTTCCCTTGTCTCTAGGGGTCGAGCTCATCCTTCTAGGAGCTGTTTCAACTAATTCTAAACTGAGCACTAAAATCTAGGCAGTCAAAACAACTTGCCTCTATAAGCTAGGAAACCAATCCATTCATTAAATATTTACCCTTGACATGAATGAATCTTCTAGAAGTGTTAAACAAGAGTAAAAGTGTCTTAGAGTTACAAAAATTACATCAAAGATAATCATCTTCAACCCCAAAAAGTCAAACCAAGTCAAACTGTGCTTTTCCGAGCTGTACAGTGAAATCTGGCAAAGTCTGCTCAACGGGTCGCGCCCCCCTGCTCAACGGGTCGCGCCCCTTTGGAGCTCTGTTTGAGGCACTTCCTGGTGTCAGAATCAGGTGCAGGATAGCTCGTTGGAAAGGTATTTGAGTCTACTTTCCAACCCAACTAGAATTTTTCAATTTGGAGTTCATTTTCCCTATCAAAAATTAATTCTCCCAAGACAGCTTTCTGCAGTTCAAAAAAGTGGCAGAAAGTCAAATTTTTCATGTATTTTGACCTTTTGGAGGCCCAAAACTCCATAAAAACTCAAGTCCATCCATAGGCATATGTAAATTTGCATGAAAAATCTAGAAATGCTGAGTTTTTTCAAAAAGGAGCTGCCATGACAAAGGGTCTCACCGAGGGTGAGACCCGTTGAGGAGCCAAAACCTGTAAATTTCCAAAAATTGCCAAAATTACCCAAAATTCTCAAAAAATTTTGGGATTTGAGCTGTGGCTAGGCTATTGAGTGCCTTGATCCTTCAGTGAGGCCTCAGCCAAGATATGGAGGGGATCGGGCCTCTTTCTCCTTTTTTGTGCCTTGGCCAACCACCTTGGATCCAGCGATTGTAATTTTGACATTTCTCTAAAACCATGACACCTGTGAAAAAAGTGAAGGAGGTTTTTCTTCTTTGGCATGTTGTGGACAAAAACCTCTCTCATTTTTCCAAAATTCATCTTTTATTGCTCTGGAACATCATTTGAGTGCGACTTGTCCCGATGTGTGAAACAAGGAATTTTGTCGAAATGGAGCGAAATGAAGGGAATAGGGGGCTTCTAAATTCTTGGGGAAATTTTTGGAAGTAGGGAGGGATGTTAGGAAGCAGGGGAAAGTGGAATCTCAGAGATTGAGTGAGGGGAAGGGGTCCAAAAGGGCAAAACACAGGCCCAACCTAGAAAATTGCCAGGTTGTAGCTAGAAACTAGGGTTTGTGCAAAAATGAGGAATTTGGCGGATCTAAGGGATGGGAAGCATTTGATAAGGTACTTTAAGGATATGGGAAGGTGTATGAACATCTGGAAACAAGTTTTGCTGATGATTTGACCGTCCAAGAGAAATTGCCTTCAAAACCCTAGGAGAAGGAAATGATCTTGCCTGGGCACAACTGAAGCATGAACAAGATGTAAAATGACTCATTAGACACTGACATGAAAATGAAAACCCTATGAATGATGATAGACTCAGCTGAATAGTGACATGGACCAACATTTTGACAACTTTAGAAGGAGTTAAGGCAAACCCTAGACCTAATGCCTAGTGACCAAATTTTGCTTGAAAACTCTTTGAAATGACAAAATTTGACTTGGAAACTCTGAGACCACTTTGTAAGAGCATATTTGATCACTGGAGGAAGGCTGGGAAGACTGACACTAACAATTGCTATACACAAAGATTACAAAAATAGAACGATTGTGTGTTCAATGTAACAGCATGTTTGTATGCACAAGAAGGTATAAGAGAGAACTTGGTGTAATAAATGAACAATAGGGTTTTGAAGAGTTGTATTCAAATGGGTTATGTCATGAATCTAACCGTTTAACAGGTGTGTTGGAGAAGTACAGTTAAGTACGAGTCAAAAATGGAGATTGCATCATTAGACCGTTAGGCATTAAAGTCAGAAGGTGTGGTGGAATCATCGCGGCAATCAAATCTCATAATGATGAATCAAGGAGTAGTGTGATTATATGAGTTATACAACTTATGTTTTGTATTGCTATTTGAAATAATTTTTTATTCTTACCTCTAGAACCATACCCACCACTTGCTAATATTTTGTTGTTTGCTTCTTCAGGTGCTTAGATGTTAATATGTCTTCAAAAGTTGTTTTCTCCTCCATTACCTGCATATGAAATTTATTATGAACTGGCCTCTTTATTCTTGAACTAATGATCAAATTGTTATTGCAGAGTCAAATTGGCTGCTGAATAGGATTAGCTACGAAACTGGAACAGTTTCGGAACGTGAGAACAGTTGCGGAATGTAAAACAGAGAATAAAATGTGACTTTATGAATGAATGAAATGGAGATGACTGTGTGGATGAAAATATGACAAAATGGAAAATGAAAAATGGAGATGAAAGAGATACTGGAGAAGAAAAAATTATTGGTGGAATATGGTAGTGGAGTGAAGTGAAACTTGCAGAAGTAAAACAAAATGAAATGAAATAAAACAATGAATTTTGTAGAATACATAATGAGTCATATTTTTTTGGAAAATACAGGGTGTCAAAGTCTTTTGATTTTCACCTTGTATTTTCTGTATAAGCATGCCAATCAGTTATTGGTTTTCAACCTTATATATATATATATATATATATATATATATATATATATATATATATATATATATATATATATATATATATAATGAAAAGAAAAAAGACTATGTTGGTGGAGAAGAAGAATTCTTCTTCACCAACTTCATTTGAGAATTATTTTGAAAGATCTTGATAAACTCTTCCTTTGAGATTGGTTTTTGATAAATTTTCAACCTATGACCATTCACAAGGAGAGGAGTTTGATTCTCATCTATTGCTCTGATTCTTACTGCTCCATTACTGAAAACTTTTTCAATCTTATATGGCCTAAGCCAATGAGTTTGAAACTTCCCTTATAAAACCTTAAACTTTGAATCAAATAACAGTGCCCAATCTCCCTCTTGAAACCTTTTGTCTTTGATGTATTTGTCATGCCACGTAGCCCTCTATTGCTGAACTAGACCAGCTCTTTGAACAACTTCTTGTCTGATTTCATCAACTTCATTCAACTGCTCCAGTCTATGATTTTGAGCTTCTGATAAATCCATCCCCAACTGGACTGCCATTGTGAAAGTTTTGACTTTGAACTCTATGGGGAACAGGATTTGCTTTCCATAAACATTTTCATAGGGTGTATGCCCTGTTGTGTTCCTCCATGTAGTTCTATAGGCCCACAAGGCTTTAAGAAGCCTTTCTACCCAATCTCTTCTATGTAGATGCACAGTTTTGGTGAGGATTCCTTCAATCACTTTATTTGTAGACTCCACTTGACCTTTTTCTTGTGGATGATAGGGAGTGGATTTCCTATGCTTGATCTTGTACTCTTCCATAAGTCTCTCCATCATGTTGAATGTGAATTGTGCTCCCTGATTTGTCACAATTTCTCTTGGAACACCAAATCGAGTAAAAATATCCTCAAAAAGAAAACTAACTACAGATTTTTTGTTAGCAATGTTGGGTGTGGAGCCTGATTATCTTCTGTATTCAAAGGTATTGCCACTTTGGACCCCAGTTCGAAATGGGGCGGCAACACCGCCCGTAAAATATTCGCTGCCAGGGGGATCCAGGGGGAGCTGCTGCAACCTTTGGGGATCCCCCCCTGGCAGGGGGTTTTGGGGGCAGCACCCCCGAAGCTAAGAATAGATGTAAAATTGCCTTGTAAAAGTATAGTAATTTCTAGTCAATCTAGGCCATTCATTAGGCGAAGATCTGACTGTAGAAGTTATGTTTAATTTAGGGCTTTTTTCCCTAGAAGGAAACCCCTCACTATATATGAGGGAATTGTATTACATCTATGGAGGTCTGTATTTTGAGTGAGAAAGAGAGAGGAGATTGAGAGCGAAGAGGGTGTTACAGCGGATCTATTGTAGGTTGTATCTCTTCAGTTTGCTGGATAATATAAAAGGAAGGACTAGTTGTTTCTCCGTGGATGTAGCCCAAACTGGGTGAACCACGTATATCTGTGTCTCTCTTGTTTTATGCGTTTTCTGTGTTTATGTTTCTCCAATATTTTATGTGTTCCATTGCTTCGTAATATATAATTTTCTAACAAGCAAAAAGTAATTCTTTGGCTTCTACCCATTTGGTGACATAATCAGTGCATATCAATATATATGTTTTCTGCTTGGATGGAGGATTAATAGGTCCAATAAAGTCTAAAGCCCATTTTTCAAAGAATTCGATAAGTACCTGAGGTTGTAATGGAATTTCATTTGAGGGAGCAGGTTTTCCTACCCTTTGGCAGCTATCGCACCTTCTGACATATTCTTTGGCATCTTTGAAGATGGATGGCCAATAATATCCTAAATAAAGGACTTTATAGGTTGTCCTCTTGTCAGCAAAGTTTCCACCAAACGGCTCGTCATGACATGCTTTGAGAATATCAGGCATTTCATCTTCCGTAAGACACCTTCTAATCATAATATCTAGCCCTGTTTTATATAATTTGTTATTGATCCATGAATATCTTGCACTATCTTGAATAATCTTTCTTTTATCTATAGGAAATAAATGTGAAGGTAACTTCCCTGTAACCAAGTAGTTAGCAACATCTGAAAACCAAGAAGTTTGAGTAGTTACTGCAAATTGATATTCATCAGGAAACTTATCTTCAACCGGAGAGTCTTCTTTGATATTCTGAATCCTGGATAAGAAATCAACAATTGTGTTTTGTTTTCTAGGTCTATCTAGCACAGTAATGTTGAATTCTTGCAAAAGTAAAAGCCATATTGTAACTCTGCCATTAGTAATAGGTTTATTCATCAAATATCTAATTGCAAAGTGATCTATATGAGAAAAAGTTTCATAGCCTGTTATGTAGTGTCTAAACTTGTTAATTGCATGAACAATAGCTAAGAATTCTTTTTCAGTCACAGTATAATTCAACTCAGTAGGAGTCAAATTTTTACTTGTGTAGTAAATGGCATAAGGAATCAAATATTTGTATCCCAATACAGCTCCTAGAGCTGTATCTGAAGCATCTGTAGAAATATAGAAAGGAAGTTTCAAATTTGGTCCTCTTAAGATAGGTGCTTCAGATATTTTTTCTTTCAAGGTTTCAAATGTTAATTGACAATCAAGATTCCACTTGAATTCACAATCTTTTGTAAGCAATTTGAAGAGTGGAGATGCTACTTTGGTAAAGTTTTCTTTAAGCCTTTTATAATATCTTGTAAATCCTAGAAAACTTCTAACATCTTTTTGGCAATTTGGAATTGGGAACTTAGAGATGACTTCAACTTTTGATTTGTCCATTTTAATCGCATCTCCTGAAATGTGATGTCTTAAAACAATACCTTCTATAAACATCATAAAGCATTTTTCATGGCTTAGTGAAAGGTTTGTTTCTTTACATCTTTTAAGGACTTTTTCTAAATTTTCCAAAGCTTCTTCAAATGTGTTACCATAGACTGTAAAATCATCCATATATACCTCTACACAATCATGTATTAGATCAGAAAAAATTCCTAGTACTGCTCTTTGGAATGTTGTTGGTGCATTACATAACCCAAAAGGAAGCACTCGATAGGCAAAAGTTCCCCATGGAAAAGTAAATGTGGTTTTGTCCTGATCCTCAGGTGCTACCTGAATTTAATTATAACCATTAAAACCATCCAAGAATGAGAAATACTTTTTACCTACTAATGTATCTAATACTTGATCTATAAAGGGCAAAGGAAATTGATCTTTCAAGGTTTCTTTATTCAATTCTTAGTAATCAATGCACACCCTCCATTTACCATTCTTTTTAGGCACAATTACCAAAGGAGAAACCCATTGGCTATCTGAGATTGGGTAAATGAAATTTACATTGAGTAATTTTTGGAGCTCTTCTTTCACAATCTCCCTAAGATTTGGATTCATTCTTCTTTGAGGTTGTCTGATTGGTCTACTGTTTTTCTCAATATAGATATGATGGATGCAAGTCTTAGGATCAATACCTTTCATGTCAGTATACTCCCATGCAAATGTAGCAGAATGCTTTTTTAATATTTTGGTTAGCTCTTCTTGTTGTAGTTTCTCCAAGTTTTTGTTTATGTTCACTATCCTACTTGGAAAAATTTCAATTGTATAGCTACCAAACTCTTCCATCGAATAAAGAGAAATCTGCCTAGATGACAAGTATTCAACATTAGATTTTTCCTGAAATTGTGCATGATTGTATTCTAAAGATGTTTCAAAATTTTCCAATGTGTTCAAAATTTGACTATCATCACTAATTTATGATATAGTAAACATAGGTTGAATAACGTCTTCATCATCGATCCATTCCTTGTCATCTATTTCTGTGATTGCTTTTGTTGGAGGATACAAAGTAAATTACTTTGTTGAATTACCATCAGAAATGTACATGTCATTAAATATACAATTAATAAAAGCATCAGCTGTGGCCAGCCAAGGTCTTCCTAATATGAGTGGATGTCCTCCTAGATTATACTTGGGAGTTAAAATCATGAAGTCAACAGGATATTCTCAAGAATCTAAGGAGACTGAAATGTCTTCTAGCACACCATCTGGTTTGATTACTGATCTATTTGCAAGCTGCAGTAAGGTAGGTGTGTAAAGAAGATTAGGAAGTTTAAGTTGTTCCACAGTTTGTCTACTCATAATGTTTATTGTTGCCCTATGTCAATCAATGTGTTTGGAATTTCAATCCCATTTATATATGTCTTGACAATTGGACTTCCTGGATCCACATATTTCTGCATGGCAATCTTCCCCATCATGATATCTTCTATCTTTCTTACCAGGTGAATTCTTTTTGTTTCTCTTGGTTTTCTTCCTGGTCTTTTGAAGCTCAACTCCTTTATTGTCATTGCTAGAATTGGAATTTCTCTAATGGCTTGTAACAAGGGAATTTTGATACAAACATTCTTCAATTCATCTAAGAAGTCATAATTGGGCACCAAGATCTGTTTTTCTATTCCTCTATCAATTGTAATCTCTCAAGAAAAGGAGGTGTAGAAGTAGATGTTGGTTGCTCAATGATAGGAGTTGTGTTTATTGACTCTTTTTGTTTTCCTTTTTCAATGTTTTAGTTTTGGAGGGATGTTCCCTCAAAACTTTTATTGACTTTTAGAGAATCCTCCTCAGAAGCATCTTGTTCTTGAATGACTATAGAAGGTTTTTCCTTTTCTAATATCCTACCAGATCTAAGTTGAACATCATTAAGATCTAGAGGAGCAATCACGTAAGTAGGAAATTATTGTCCTTCTACCATGTAAGCATTCTGAGGGTTTTTATTATTGGGGTTTGGCAATGGTTGGGCTAGTAGTTGATATGGTTTTTGTTGAAATGGAAGTAAGAGTTGAGGATTTTGAATTTGTTGTGGAGGTTGTTGTGGAAATGGCAATGAAAGGTGAGGGCTTTGATTTGGAAGTTGTGGTTGCTGATTTTGCTGTTGATTTTGTGCAGGAAGATAGCTCTGATAAGATGGAGGATATTGATAATATTGAGCAAATCTCCCATAAGGATTTTGTACCCCTTGTTCCCATGGTTGAGATTTATACTGAGTTTGAGGTTGAGGCCAAGGTTGCTGCCAAGAATTCCAATTTGGTGGGGGCTGAAAATACATTGGATTGTTAAATCCTTGATTTTGTTGCTCCTACCAAGGTATTCTTGCAACAAAACAAAGATGTTCTACAGAATTGGTACTATTTCCTCTTGAAAGACAGCCTTAAGACCTAGGATTGAAGGACAGCCCTTGGTCTCATGACTTTCTAAACAAATCATACAAGTTTCTACAATTTTTGCATCTAAAGGGCATTCCCTTAGAGCATGTTTCTTTCTGCATTTTGGACAAAAGATGGCTAAAGCATCAACCTCTATTTTCTGCTTGTTTTGGATTTTGAGGGTGTCTAGCTGCTCACTAAGGCTCCCTAAAATATCAGTTTTAAACTCATCAAGCATATTGCCAATTTCTGCCCTACTTACAGATCCGGTTGCAGATTTTTTTGCTCTAACAAGAGAAGGATCTCTTGGTCCTTTCCCAGTTTTATATTTCCCTCTTGAGAGATGAACACATAGTTCTACTATGTCATTCAATGGAAGTTGAGAGATGTCTCCCTTCCCCATCATGTTGAGGATATATATCCATTCATCTCTAATGGCTTTTAACAAAAGAGTTTCAAAGTTTCTTCATCTAAATTTTTCATTTTTTCTCTTTTCAAATTGTAGTTGAATCTCTCAAGCAAATCCTCTAAGTTTTCATCTTCCTTTTGCATCATTTTGAACACCTCATCCTTATGATTAGTAGGCATACAATAATCCAAGTATCTATCCAAAAATGCCTGTTTCATGTCATTCCAAGTTCTAATGGATTGAGTGACTAACCCCATAAACCATTTCAAAGTAGCCCCTTTTAGTGTTGAGGGGAACAATTTGAGTTTTTGAGAGTCTTCTAAATATTCATAGGTTCTGCACAAGACTTCAAACTCAAACAAAAATGTTTTAGGGTCCTCACTTCTCAACCCATAAAAGTTTGGGAGGACAGATGGTGAGATGTTTTTCATTGTGGTACGTGTTTCCTCATCTACTATAGGAAATCCAAATGAGTTATCTACTTCCCTATTTCTTCTAGCTCTTCCATTATTACCTCTACCTCCTCCATTGTTTCCTCTACCTCTCCCTCTACCCCCTCCTCCAAACAGTGAGAATTCTCCATCTTGTTCTTCTTCTGCCATTACAGTTTCTTCAGAGTCCTCTGGTTCTTCTATTAATGGATTATGGGAGAGAGTTTCTGCTTCTTCCTCTTCACTAGGTATTCCTACTTCCTCAACTACAATAGGCTCCCCTATAGAAGTGAAAAAGGTCTTCTATCCCAGGTTTGTTTTAGTGCATTAAGTAGGAGAATCTTCTAACTAAGTTGATGCCCCTTGAATTCTAGGAATCTTATGGCTAGGAGTATGAGTCTGGGATGGAGGTCTATCTTTTTTTAACTCTTGATGGAGTAGGTGGAGTTGTGGAATCGAACTTCTGCCCCTAGCTATAAATCTACCCCTAGAGTCTCTTTCTCTATGCATGTCATTGTTTTGTTTTGTTGTTTTTTTTATGAATGTAAGAGATAAGGCTACCTAGTTACACTTCCCCGGCAACAACGCCAAAATGTTTAGTCAATTTAGTGTCCTAAATTGCTACATAAATTATCAATCCGGGTATCGTAAACTGATGAAGTGTAGTGCACTATATGTGCTAGATGACCCTCTTACCTCACAGTTTTTGGGTTTTATGTTTGTTTTGGGGTTTTGTTCTTTTGATTCCTAATGTTTTGCAATGTAATCTACAAAATCTTAATCTACTGTTGTTAAGAATCTAGAGAAATGAAATGAGAGCTAAAGTGCTTTAAGCTAGATTTGGAAGTAAAATTTTAAACAAGAAAATGAAAACAGAGCTTCTCTTCTTGCTATTATCATTGTTTCCAAAACATGAACTAAAGGGACTTAAAACTACTATTTACTCAATTACAAAACCAAATCTTAAATGAGAAAATGAGATTGTAGCTATCTATGATAAACCAAAAATGAAATACTGGAAATAAGATTACCACTACTGTCTAATCTATTGCAAAATCAAAACTTAATGAACAACTGAAGATGGAATTGAAGCTAAAATAAGTGAAAAACTATAATTGAAAATGAAGTTGCAACTATTCTATTATGAAAGCAAGGTTAAATGAAATATTTTTGTCACTCTACTACACAATTTAGGGAGAACTACCTCCTTGTGATAGCATTTTGAGAGATTTCATTCTTCATTATTCTAAGAAAAGTAAACATGAAAATGCAAAGAAAGACTCATTCACAAATGAAACATTTCACCACTTAGTTTTAAGATTAACCATCAACTAAAAGGGCTTTTGGAAATATTCATTTATAACATGAGTTACTAAATTAATAAGAAAATGGCATTGAACAGCTTAATTCAAAATCTAAAAACTAATGAACAACAAATGAAATAAACCAATTTATGCTACTGACATCAACTTAAAGATACTGGTAAGAAACTAGAGAGCGGTGAATAACCAAAGAACTATTTTGCGCTGAAATAAAACTACACTGAGTTAGTGAAAAGATGACACAAGCTGCATTATAAACAAAGTTAGAAAACGATTATAAACATAATGGAAAAACACAATGAATTTACAATTGAAATATGAAAGACAAAACAGAGATAAAATGTACCCTTGTCCACGCAAGGGCCCTCTACAAAGGTCTCGGATTATAAGCACTCAATTAATGCACCAACAACGCTTCAGGTATCCATTGAAAACAGAGTCTTTATATTAAAAGAGAGAATTGAGTTCTTCAAACTACAAAGTGGAAATTTGAATTATTACATAAGTAAAAACTTGAACTCCTTTCTGCATTCTACACGGTGGTATTTATAGAAAAATATACAACTATTTTGAAGAGAGAAATCAACGACAACAAAACACGTAGATGCGGAATTCTTGTCCCTAGTTGCTTGGAAACATAAATCTATGGTAATGGCTTATTAGATTCCATTTGCGCAGGTGGCAGATGAAGTATGTGGCCTCAAGACACTGCTTCGAATCCATCAATGAGAAACGTGTGCAAAACAAAGCCATGTTTGTCATAGAATTTGGATAAAACTTCTCTTTATTATTCTCTTCTTCGGTTACAGACTCGACTCTGCCTTGTGCATTCAGCTGCAGGGGTCCGCGCACTCAGCGACGGACAACTAGGCCTCTGTACACTCAGCTGCAGAGCCTTCTCCTACTCTACGACCCAAAGACACACTTAAACACTTACGAATCAATCCCTTAGACTTGTTCTCTCTTTACACTTAGAGCTTCGTTCTATTTATACAATCCCATGGTCCGCGGACCATGGTTAGGCCGACATTACATTACAAACTAGGGTGGACAACCGTATGACTGTAACATATTTCCGCGCCCGCAATTCGCAGGCCTTTACAACATTATTCGGTCAAAACATGGGCTTTGAGCCCCAAAACATGTCTCGGGGGGATTCCATGCCCAACAAATTCTCGAGAGTTTTATAAGAGACGAATAGAGATAGGAATTGAAGGTGAGACCTATAAAGCTTGTTTTCTATTTACATATTCAAAATCTTTAGAATCATTTTCCCCAAAGCTCTATCATTCCTCTAGTCTATATCTTTATTTTGGAGATGGATTCATTAAACCTCCTATGTACATTAGACTCTAATGAGCTTGTTGTTTGATATTTACTCTAGCACAACTTCGAGATTTTTCTTATTGGCTTTGCATTCAAACGAAACACCATATTCCCTAGGAGCATCATAATTGTCAAATACATTTAGACCCTTACACCAAAGAGCATTCATATGCTCTCCTTGTTATGAGATCTAATATTAATTCTACTAGATGTCTTTACACACTAGCATAGCTCCATCGAAGATTTCATGGCTTGTAAAAACTAGGTGCTAATGCATTTCTTCCTTAATTATTTAATCTACATTAATGACTTTCCAGACAAATATTTTTTTAAATTTCATGTTATAAGTTTGTCACTTCCTTTTTCTAGCTTTCTCACAAACTAAGTAAGAAAAGGCACCCTTAAGCATACTACAATGGAGGATGGCCTATCTAAACACTGGGCCTCCCTTCATTCGGGTTTGATGCATTTTAACTATCTTGTCAATGGTGATATCTGTGGATTGGGGGTTTTCATCTTCTAGCACAAGAATGGTTTTGGTTACTTTGATCTGTTTTTTTCTTCCTTTTTTTATTGCGAATTTTGAATATGATATTTGTTTTTGATCTGACTTTTTGATCCATATATACCCTGTCTAGTTCATTGATTCATATGGTATTTTACTATAGGTGAAAGCAGTGAATTGGTGGTGAAGTTCCTCTCGACTTTGCCAGCTTCTCACAATTTTGTATCTTTGGTCTTGGTCAACCACATAATGTAGTTGATCGATATATTTTGTCCCTGTTTTGGCTACTGTATAAGCTTTATGAGTATATACTCTATAGTGTCTGTAGTATATGATGAGAATGGTTATGTGAATGAATCTCGGTCATCAAGATATAAAACATGGTTATGTAACTTCGTTAGTTTTAATTAATGAAAGAAATTTATTTTTTCTTGTGAAGAAAAAAAACATCTTGGTTCAAGTAGTAGGTCCATGAAGCATGGTATATTCAAAGAAAGCGTTGGACAAATACCCATCACATACTCTCTCATAACCTCAAAGGTTAGATGTTTTTTTAGAGGATATGTGATTTTTCTCTTTGAAACGTTCTCCTTAATAAATCTTCTTAGTATTTTAATTAAATATAACTATCTAAAATTTGAAAAAAAAATAATTTATCGATACAATCAAAATTTACAATTTATATAAATTATATAAATTTAATTTAATTATACATTTTATAAAATATTATATGACTAAATTTTAATTAAAAAAATGAAAATCACAGATTGTTTACCTATTTTTTATGCTATGGGAAAAACTACTATAATTTGGTTGTTAGACCATTAATGGTGACAACTATCACTAGCTACAATCAGCTAACACTGATAGCCTCATTAGTGTTATTCAAGGAAAACCACGCCACATGTAATTACTAGTTGGTTGTCCTTAAAGAAATAGGCTCTCAATCTTAGCCTATTTCCTTACATGAGGAAAATGAGCTCTTGGCCAAACATAAGCACTTTTAAGACATACTCCAAACCCAACTTAATATCATTTTATGCCTTTTTTGGTTCATTTTATTTTTACTCGATATTATAATTTCATTTACAAAAAAACACCAAGAATACTTTATTTTGTATTCTACATTATTATATTTTATTTATTTTATCTTTCTTCCATGTTAAAATTTTTTAATCAATAAAATGAAATTAAAAAATAACAAATAACAAATATATTAGCAATATATTGGTTGTGGAGTATAACTTAAAATTATTTTTGTTTGGTTAAAAGTTGGTTTTATTTGGATGGAAATAGGTTAACGGCCAAAAACTAAGAGATATTTGGCATATAGCCTCATTTTCATTGAATGATGGTGATGAATCAATCTATATTTCTGGATGGTAGCCAATATGATTGTCCTCGATATTAATTTGACCTCTTAGTTATAATAAGTTTTCCATTTAAAAATATGATAATAGTGATAATTTATTTTTAAAATTGGGCCAAACCAAACACCAAATTGATCAATAAGACCTCTATAAGATAAAGGTGTCACCTCCACCCAATAATTTCACTAATTTACGGAGATGCAAATACATTGTGAAATTGAGCACCTGTCAGATACAATGTATGTGCTCTTTCCAACTCCAGATGAAGATCAAGATGTCGTATAATTACACTACCACGAATGAGTTGGTGAAGGGCCGCAAGATGTCGTCCATCAGCCGCATGAAGGTTTCTGGGGCATTCTTCAACCCAAAAGCCATGACCAACCATTCGAAAATTCCATCCTTGGATTTGAAGGCAATCTTCCACAAATTTGAGTGTTCAATCAGTACCTATTGATAACCAGACTTCAAGTAAATCTTCCTGAAATATTTGACCCCCTTGAGCCGGTCCAGAAGGTCATTAATCCATGTGATTGGATACCTCTTCTGGACAGTGATCTTATTCAGCACCCAAAAGTAAATACAAATCCTCCAGGTTTTGTCCTTCTTTTGTACGAATAAAATCAAGCTCTCATAGGTCGATGAGCTTGGCTTGATGTGCCCTTTCTGTAACAGCTCCTGAATCTTCCTCTTGATCTCATTGTTCTCCAATACGAGCGTCAGTATATTATTCCATTGGGTAGCTGTGCGCCCAGTGTCAGATCGATCGAGTGCTTGACTTGATAGTGTAGGGATAACATTGTAGGTGACGTGAAGATGTCCCTATACTCCCCCACGACCTTGTCCATCTGTTGTCGTGCGGAAGAACCCTACCTAAAGGTTGTGGATGTGGCCACAATCTTCCTCTTGTTCTAAGGGTGAATCATAAGGAAGACAAATTCACTGGTCTAGGAGATGATCTTACTGCATTTTTTAATAGAGATCAAAGAAAGGGCAGTAGGTCATGCTACCTCTGATATCCTGTATAATTTCTGACACAAAGTAATAATAACATAACAAGGTGTAGATTAATATACCACATGATGCTTCCATAGGTATGGCTGACTCAATAAATCATCACAGACTTCTAGAGGGGAAACATTGCGCAATACCTTATCTGCAAAGGGATTGATGTTATAAGGCAGGCAACACTGCTAGCTGACACGAAGATCTCACCCTTTGCTGGAGCCATCTAATGGTGTATGGTTGTGGGTGCGGTGTTGTCGACAGTATCAATCTCGTAATGACATTGGCTGAGATCAAGTTCTTCTAGCTCCCACTGTCAACAATGAACCGCACTATAAAACCCTTTACCCACATCTGCGAGTGGAAGAGGCACTCTCCCTCCTTTCGATACTCAAGTTTCACCTTTTGGAGCTTGATGGTGGCTATCATTGCAGTGGGTTCAGTGTAAATGATCTACTTTCCATTGTTAGTTCCCTTATTGTGTTCCAACTCAAAGTCATAGCATGCATATGTCTCTGAGTCTTTTAGCTCGGCCACCAACACCTGCTTTGTGTGACATTCGTTCGCGTTCTGAGTAGGAGTTTTATGGAACGCACACCACTTTCTAGTTTCTTTCTTCACCTTCCCATTAGTATTGGCTTGTGGCTTCAAGGAGTTGTTCTGGGGTGTCACAGGTTGACTCTACCCTTTTCTCTATGGCTTGAGGGCGCCTTTTCTCTTCTTTGGGTTTGCATATCCAAAGTCTCACTTCTTCTGCTTGAATTTTTCCTCAATATTGGAAGCATATTGGTATGTCACACCAAGTGAGGAGATGTCTAGGAACTCCATTTCCTCCTGGATGTATCTTTTCAAACAACGACGGTACATGAGAACCAGATGTTTCTTAGAATCTTTAATAACCAACTTTGTATGCATATTATGGAAAAAATTCATCAACTCATGCACATTTTGATCCCTTTATTGTCGCAACATAGTCCATTGTTTATACTTGTTCTCATAGCTACCCACGGGGTAATATTGTTCCTTGATGGCATCTCTGAATGAATTCCAAATCAATGCAGTGGAAAACAATGAGGGTTCTTTCTCATCCCTCTATTCACAATAGGTTTCCCAACAATCCACGACATTGAGGGCATCCGCACAACACTCATGTCATCTAAAGAACTCCTTTGCACCTCTATGTCCACCTGTTGTGGGGAAAAGTATCCGATGCGGATGACACTAACCCTTTCTAAAGGTGACAGACTTTAGCAACAACTGAATGACAAAGTTTTCATGTTCATCTTTATGAAAGCACAGAGAGAATAGAAAGAGGATCAACCAACCTGGTGTCTTGCGCTTAGTCGATCCTTGTCCTTCTCGCTTTGTATCCCGTTCCCAGCTCTTTACTCTCCAAGCCGATCCAGCTACACACAGAATCTGCACAACAAAAGGGAGCAAACTACGAGATACAAGCAATCATAATTGAAGCATGGATTAGGTTGCATCAAATATACATGTAAACACAAAAGCATCTATGTAAAACAAGTATATAGAAGAACATGCAAACTTTATTGATAGAAAGTAACAGGGTTCCAGAGGAAGTTACAACCAATGATGTTGGCCCCAATCCAGCAGCACCTCCTCGGCAGCAAGAACTCTCTTCTTCACCTCTAGTAAAACAATCACCCAATAATCCTGGCAGTATACCAACAGCACCTCCTTGCTTATACAAAATTCCAGCCTCCTTAGACCTCATAGAAGAGCTCTATATATAGGAGAGAAGAAGAGAGGATGAGTCAGCTTGAGGCTGGCATAGAGCTGACTAGTGTCCTCTCCCTCTTCAGTTAATCTTCAGTTCTTGAGTCCACTTGGAGATCCTTGGTTACACATGGTGATCAAGTACCTCTTACTCATCACAAGGCGAATCTGATGAACCAAGTGTCAGTTTGGAAGCTTCCTGGGCAATTGACACCTTGCAGGAGGACTGTGCCACTTGGCCAATCTCGCCCAGCGCAGGTAGCCTTCATTGTTTTTGACTTCCAGCGCAGGTACAGAGTGGGACAGTTGCAATACAGCGCAGAAGCTCAGTTAAGCAGCTGACATGATCCAAAATAAGCCTGTTCTGAAGTGTTTTAAGGTGGAGAACTGATTGGAAGTGCTGTTGATTGATGACCTTGTTCTTTTAGGGGTAAGAACAACATGTTTAGGGACTGAGGATCCCTGTAATTATCGACATTTCCTGCTCCTTGACGCGAGGCACAAAAATATCTATAACACCACCCTTGTCCTGCAATAAATGTAATGTGCTTTTTCCCTACAAAGAAATTTTCTCGTCAACTATAAACATAAAATTTTCCCTCTCCTTTTCTTTGGCCCATGCTCTTGTTTTACACATCCTTTCCCTAAAACACCTGTGTTCTCCATCTCCCCCCCGCCCTTCTCCATTGATGCCCATCTTTGTCCTTGCAAACCATTTCCCTAATACGACACTCCCTATCACTATTGTCAACTCATTTCCCCCTCTACACTCACATGCTCTTGTACAAATATGCATGCCTTGTCAAAGCCTTTTTTCTACACTTCTATCTCTACTCTTTTTTGCAAAACTCAACTACAGTAGTACTTCCTACTTTTATAATTTTTTCTCTTAAATATATGGGCATTCCCTTGCTTGTAATGTTTCTCATAAATATATGGGCATTTTTTTGCTTTCATTTCTCTAGCCTTTTTCATCTCTTCATCTACTTTGCAACACAAAAACATGTTGCGAATACACATATGGATATGGATATGCTCAATATGGAAAACATACACAACTATTACTTCTAATTATGGTAGAATCAAAAATAGTCTTCCTTCAATCCAAGACAGATATCCATATTGATATCACTTCTAATATTAATAGTATTCATTTGAGAAGTCCACCATTCAATATTACAATTCAAAACGCAAACAAAAAGAAAAAACCACTCTCTTTCAAATTCCTATTTCACCTACATTTCATATTCGACAACTTATGTATTGCATCAAATTTCGTTAAACAAAACAATTGTACCAGTTAAATGCTACTATACTTTGTAAAAAAATAAAAACAACTTTTGATTCCAAATAACAAACACACAACCTAATCCTCCAATGCATCCTTCGTTTACATTCCATATTCCTACAAGGGTTGCAGAAATTGTTTCCTGCCTTCCTTTTCATTCAGAGAAAATCCAAAAACAAAAACACATCTTTTTGTCTCAACTTAGCACATGACATGTATTGATCCTAGATTTCTTCATTGTTCATATTTATTATTTGTTTGCAAAGATACATGTTCGCTATCTCATTGCTATCATCCTTTTTCCTATTTATGTTATATATTTTTCAATTGGGACACCAAAAAGTGCCTTTTCCTACATCACACCAATAATTTTTTCGCTCCATACACTACTTTCCCTTTAACATGCATGGTTTACTTTCCTTTGCTCCACATTAACTTACACCTCTATCCTTTGAAAATACTCTTCTTTCTTTATTAGCTATGCAATCCACTTTGGAGAATGATCTACAAAAGGTACGTCGACAATGGCACTATGCACTTAACAAGGACATAATAAATGGGCGGCATCTTCTACTCTACAACAATTGTCGATGCAACCTCCCTCTCAAACCAACCCAACCTGAACTTCCAATCCTGCCCATATTTGTCTCCCTCCCATTCCAGCCACCCATCCTCCTATGTTTCCCCCTCCATGTCCACTTGTCGACCAATCTTTTCCAAACCCTACCCTTTCTTCACCTTCCACCTTCCCTATATAACCATCCCCCCATGTTGCTTCCTCTTCAACTTCCCAACAATTCCACAACAACCGTCTCCAACACGCACACCATTGCTTTCATGAAATCATTGATGCACTTAACCTCATATGAGTATGTTCCACTTGTAGTGAATCTCACCCATCCATGAAAATCAAAATTCATTGTGGTGTTGTTACCTACTCCCGTTGTGCCTCCGAGTGAACTCTCCATCGTTTTTCCTTCTCGAACAACATGGACCTAGGCAAACAACCCCATGTCCTCTCCTGCCTAACTCAAGTTGAAGAGATGCTAATTGCATGCGTCAACCCATTTCTTCAAGTGACCCATGCATGTGGAGGCAATTAAAAGTATTCTGACCATACTATTAGCTTCCCTCAATATATAACTAATATTGTCACCTCCCTTCCCTGCATGTTGTTGGGTTGTGTTATATTCTTTCCATGACTAGCCCACGTAGTTAACTGGGGGGGTTAGAGAGGGGAAGAGCCCCCCTTCGCTGCGCCGATTGTGTAGTGGGGGGGTAGGTGGGGTCACAGGGGGTTTGAGGCATACCCGTAACCTCACTTTATGGGGTCTGGGGCAGCACCCCGAAAAATTTTGGTTTTGGACCCTATGTTAGGATGGGGAGACCCACCTATGGTTTTGTGCATGATTTCTGCACATGTTTTTGGATGTGATGGTTTTCGATCCATGGTATTGGATGCTTCGACATGTATAAATATGTATTATAAAATTGAAAGGAACATAATGAAAAATCAAGCTAGTAGTCCTGGTTTTGGGATCAAGGGGAAATAATCTGTGTATATGTGTTTTATGTGTTATGCTCTCGCATTGTTTATTTTCTGTGTTTTAGAATTTGTATGCAAGTAATTTTTGTACAGGGTTAAAACCTACATTTGGTATCAAAGTAGTTTTGGCTTCAAAGGGATGCCTTTGTTGCTGAGGGGTTTCGCTCAGGCTTGTGGTAGACCCTGTTCAGTGGGAGATTTGCGAGATCGATTCTGGTGGTGAAAGAAGATGGCGAGCAGTGGAAAGATAGAGATCGAGAAATTTAATGGTCAGAGTTTTGAGTTGTGGAAACTCAAGATGGAGGATCTGTTGGTGGATAACGATCAGTGGATCGCAGTAGATCCCGGTACTAAACCAACAGGAATGTCCGATGAAGAATGGAAGAAGTTGGATCAGAAGGCAAAGAGCACAATACGATTGTGTGTCTCAGATTTAGTATTGCTGAATGTATAATGGGAAGTTACGGTGAAGGCTTTGTGGGACAAGTTAGGGACTTTATACCAATCTAAGTCTTTGGTGAATAAATTGTTCCTGCAGAAAAATCTGTATAACCTGAGGATGAAAGATGGAGACTCGGTGACAGAGCATTTGAACGCATTTAATACTGTGGTAAGTCAATTATCATCTGTTGATATTAAAATTTCAGATGAAGATAAGTGCATCAGTTTTTTGCGTTCTCTACCAGATTCGTGGGATAGTCTAGTTATTGCAATAGGTAGCAATGCAATTGCTTTGTAGTTTGATGAAATAGTCTCATCCTTGCTGACGAAGGAGATGAGACGGAAAAATATGGAGAGCCAGAATGGTGATGCCTTGTCTGTAAGAGGACGTTCCCAGAACAGAAACAAAAATAAGTCATCGAGTGGGAGATCTATATCTAGAGGAAGATCTAAATCTCCAGGAAAACCTGTAAAGGTGGTGTGCTGGAAATGTGGAAAGGAAGAGCAATGCAAAAGGGACTGTAAATCTAAAGCTCCTGATAAAGGAAAGGAATCTGATGATGCTCCTTCTGCAGAGGCGAAAACCACCTCAGATGAAGGTGGGGATGTGTACTTGGCTTCTTCAAGTACACATGTAGATCATGAGGCATGGTTGATTGACTCAGGTGCATCCTTTCACCTCACGCCCCATAGAGAGTGGTTCTGCGAGTATGAGAAATACGATGGTGGTGATGTCTTCTTAGGGGATGATAGGAAGGCTAGAATCATTGGTCGCGGAAAAGTAAAGTTGAAGTTGCAAGGTGGAAGGGTTAGAACACTTCCGGATGTTCTGCATATTCATGCATTGGCCAGAAATCTGATTTTTGTAAGAAAGCTGGATGATGCAGGTGTAAAAACAGTGTTTGAGAAGGATACCTACAAAATGGTTCGGGGAGCACTCGTATGATGCGGGGAGTTTGAATTGGAACTCTGTACAAGCTGCAAGGTGGCACTATTATTGATGGGTGCAACAGTTATGTGGTTCCTGAAAGCGGAGCAGAAAATCTAGTGGTCTCTGGAGAGAAGACCATGTTGTGGCATCAAAGGCTTGGACATATTCGAGAGAAGGGCCTTCGAATGCTTCATGGTAAAGGTATGGTAGAATGTTTGAGTAATAGCTCTCTGGATTTTGATTTCTGTGAAAATTGTGTATATGGGAAGAAGAATCAGGTGAGTTTCCCCTGTGGTAGTAAGAGCGCAAAATAGATATTAGAACTTGTGCATAGTGATGTGTTTGGACCTGTGAAGGTTCCATCACTGGGTAAGTCTGTGTACTATGTATCATTTATAGATGACTTCTCAAGGAATACATGGATATATTTCCTTAAGAAGAAATATGAAGCCTTTGACAGGTTTAAAGAATTTAAGGCTCTCGTGGAAAATCAGACAGAGACGAAGATAAAGGTGTTGAGGACAGATAATGGTGGAGAGTTTTGCAGCAAAGAATTTGAAGAATTCTGTAAGAAGTGTGATATAGCACGACAAAAGACTACTCCATATACACCTCAGCAAAATGGAGTTGCAGAAATAATGAATAAGATGTTGATGGAAAGGGCAAGAAGCATGCTCACTGGTGCCGGGTTAGGACAGGAATTCTGGGCAGAGGCGGTGGATACTGCATGTTACCTGGTCAACAGGTCACCTTCATCAGCACTGGAGATAAGACTCCACAAGAGTATGGACTGGTAAGAAACCCTCTCCCTCACATCTATAAGGCTCCACAAGAGGTATGGACTGGTAAGAAACCCTCTCTCTCACATCTGAGGGTATTTGGATGTGGTGCATATGTACATGTTCCAAAGGAGAAATGAACCAAGTTGGATAGTAAATCTAAAAAGTGCATCTTTATTGGGTATAAGGATGGTTTAAAGGGTTATAAGGTTTGGAACCCAGTCACACGGAAGAATTTGTGCAGCTGAGATGTGGTGTTCAGAGAGGTAAAAGATGTTATTAAACATGAATTCCAACCAAAGGAACCTGAGAAGATAGAGTTTGAGCTTAAGGAGGAAGAATCAGACTCTACAGCAGAGGAGGAATCAAAAGATGAATAGCTACAAACTTCGAGTGTGAGAAGATCAGTTCGAGAAAGAAGGTAGCCATAAAGGTATAGTCCATCTTCTTTCTGTTCAAATTTTTCTTTATCTATTACTGACGATGATCCCAGAACTGTGAAGGAAACAGTAGATTTAGAGGATGGTAAACTCTGGAAAGAGGCCATGGTTGATGAAATGGCATCTTTGCACAAAAATGAGGCTTGGGATCTAGTAGAGTTGCCGGCTGGAAGGAAACCCATTGGCAGTAAATGTGTGTTCAAGAAGAAGACAAATGTAGAAGGAAAGGTGGAGAAATACAAAGCTTGGTTGGTAGCAAAAGGTTATTCCTAGGTGCCGGGAATTGATTTTGGTGATATTTTTTCTCTTGTTGCCAAGGTAACTTCTATTAGATTACTTTTATCTGTTGTTGCTGCTTTTGATTTTGAGGTAGAATAGATGGATGTAAAGACAACATTTCTTCATGGGGATCTAGAAGAGGAAATATACATGAAGCAACTTGAAGGCTTTGTAGTGAAGGGTAAGAAAGAACTAGTATGCAAGTTAAAGAAGTCTTTGTATGGGTTAAAACAGTAACCAAGGATGTGGTATCAGAAATTTGATACATTTATACGAGGACTTGGCTTCACCAGAAGCAAAGTAGATCACTGTGTGTATTTTAAATTAATTGGTGACCGTGTTATTTTTCTGGTCTTGTATGTGGATGATATGTTGCTAGTTGGAAATGACAAAGAAATTATCCAGGATTTGAAGACCCAATTGTCCTCCAATTTCGGCATGAAATATCTTGGTGCTGCAAACTACATTTTGGGCATGGAAATTAAAAGAGATCGGGCAAAGAGGAAGCTCTGGTTAAACCAGAGGAAGTATGTCAAGACAATACTGCAGAGGTTTAATATGCAGGACACTAAACAGGTGAAGGTTCCTATTCCTGTAGGTGTGAGGTTATCTGCTGAACAATGTCCCAAGACACAAGAAGAAGAAGAGGACATGTCCCGTGTTCCATATGCAAGTGCAGTCGGTAGCCTGATGTATGCAATGGTATGTACTAGACCAGAAATTGCACATGCAGTGGGAGTATTGAGCAGGTTTATGTCAAAACCAGGGAAGGAGCACTAGACAGTAGTGAAGCGGGTTTTCAGGTATTTTCATGGCACTAGTGATTATGGTTTGTGCTACCAAGTAAGATCAGGATTGTACAGAATGTTGGATATTCATGGCTTTGTTGATGCGGACTGGGCTGGAATTTGGATCAGAGAAGATCTACAAGTGGGTATGTGTTTAACCTATTTGGAGGTGCAGTTAGTTGGATGAATAAGAAACAATCTGTAGTGGCACTATACACTACAGAGGCAGAATACATGGCAGCCACTCATGCAAGCAAGGAAGCAGTTTGGTTGCAGAGATTGTGTTCAAGTATGGGATTAGTACAGGGAGCTTTAAGGATAGACTGTGACAGCCAAAGTGCAATTTTCTTGGCAAAGAACCCAACATATCATTCAAAGACAAAGCGCATTGATGTTCAGTATCACTTTGTGAGGGATATGATAGAAGACAAAAAGGTGTTGCTGGTAAAGGTGGACACTTTGAAGAATACTGCAGATGCATTGACAAAATCTGTGAGCTCTGAGAAGGTCTCTTGGTGTAGAGAAAAATGGGCATTTCAGGGCTAGAGAAATGATGAAGCTCTCTTGTGGCCCCCTGTGGAAAGAAAACAACAAGTGGGAGAATGTTGGGTTGTGTTATATTCTTTCCACGACTAGCCCACGTAGTTAACTGGGGGATTAGAGGGGGGGCAGAGCCCCCCTTCATTGCACTGATTGTGTAGCGGGGGGGTCACAGGGGGTTTGAGGCATACCCATAACCCCACTTTATGGGGTTCGGGGCAGCGCCCTAGAAAATTTTGGTTTTGGACCCTATGTTAGGATGGGCAGACCCACCTATGGTTTTGTGCATGATTTTTGCACATGTTTTTGGACATGATGGTTTTTCGATCCATGGTATTGGACGCGATGGTTTTCAGTCCATGGTATTGGATTCTTTGGCATGTATAAATATGTATTATAACATTGAAAGGAACATAATGAAAAATCAAGCTAGTAGTCCCGGTTTTGGGATCTAAGGGAAAATCTCTGTGTATATGTGTTTTATGTGTTATTCTCTCGCATTGTTTATTTTTTGTGTTTTAGAATTCGTATGCAGGTAATTTCTATACAGGGTTAAAACCTACACATGCTCTCAAAAATATATATTCTTGTTGTCAACAAAGGCAACATTGACCGCACAGCCTATGAATTCTTTATCAGTGGATCATGTGTTCTTACAGCTTTGCAGTTCAAACTAGCAAACAATCCATACTACAAGGATGTCCAACTTAACCCAAATGTGCTTTATGCTTTGCATGTTATCCCTATAGATGTCTTCGCCCTTCTGCAGCATCTCACCACCAACTCCCTTGAACCCCACCAAATCCTCTCAAGAACTCCTACTCCTAAGCTCCTCCTCACATGCCTATATGACCTTCAACCATCTTCCTTTGTATCAACACTTCTAAATTCCCATACTAAGATTGATGAAATAATTTCCTACAAAGATTCTTCCAATTCCACACCCACCCATTCACTTCAATGGCCCATTATTAGGCTTTCTCCAGTCAATGAATACAACACTAAGGGCCTCTTCTCCATGGCCTTCCCCACCCTCTTCCACACCAGATCTACCATGATTAACCAACCAAGAGTTGAAAAAGTTGATATGCAAGAATATGCTTTGAATCTAATGTGTTACCATGATAATTTATTAATTGGTGAGCATCGTAGATTTTTCTATTACTTGTACAACCTTATCATGCACCATGACATCCAAGCAATTGTGTTTGTCTTCATTAAAAGATACCTTGCAAATAGTGTAACACCCCTGCCTAGGTCTACCCAAAGTAACCATGCCAACTAGGGTAAACATGAGAAGAGAGGATATTATGATCCAATTCGACCTCTTATGTCACCTTAAGGAAGTCAAATCGACGGAACATCACATACAGTCATCCAACATCGTCAACAGACCCCTCAGGAGACAAGTCAGCCACTCAAACAGCCTGCCCTTGGGTCCCACTTCTATTCTGCAGCACTTAGGCCTTAGTCGCTCCCATGCTATGGGTAAGGGAGCAACCAGCAACCTAAAGTCACTCTCACAAGATTGCCTAGTGACTCTGGTCCAGAATTACTAGTTCTGTGCCAACAACCCCGGGATTTGAGACACTCTTCTAGCCTAGAATCCTAGCCTCTACCCAGAACATGTTGTAACTTTCAAAAATCATTAAAAACATTATAACCATGCTGATAAATCAAAAATCACCCTCAAGACTAGGCCTAAGCATCCCAAACTGGGACTAAAATTATGTCAAACACTTGGCATCAATGCAACCTACAGTCTAGGATACAAGACAGAGAATAAATGGCTGAAACAACTTATGAAATGTCATCAAAAGGATCACCTCCTTCTCCATTGAACTACTACATCATCAATTGGGTCTTGCATCCATCCATTTAAAAGTTACAAGTAAATACATTAAATAACCATGACATAAACCAATCACACAACCATGCTTATAACCATCATTAAACCATGTAAAATTATAGATATGACAGCCATTGAATCCACATATAAATCACTGCAAAACTAAGAGAACTTAGCTTTTATTAATCATAGGCAAATCCGACCAGGTTCGGGATTTCCATATACCATCCAACCATAGACATGGTTGAACCAAATCTCTCTTTCAGTTAGTCACCCCCGTGTCATATTCCAAGCATGAATGTCAAATCTCATAGAACAACAAATCCAAGAAAAACCAAGGGAATCCATAGGTTAAACCACCTCCACCCTCACCAAACCGTGATCACACAAAAATTTTGCTCTGATCACAACCAAACAGAACTTGGAATTCCATTTGGAATCCATCACTATCCTTGAGGAATTTTATGTCTCCTTGTCTCTCAGACTTTACCACAATCCAAACCCGGATCACTAGGCCCTAAATCGAGACTGCTCCCTCATCCTTTACCATGTATCTCGCCAAAACCAGTCAAGGGATTCGTAGGCATTTGGGAATGAACCTTGATACCACCTCTGCCCTGGATTCCGAAATCCATCTCGCAATTCCAAAGTTCCAAACCTGAAATAAGCATCCCAACATACCATGGCATCTGGAAAAAGGCTAGGCTAGGCTGAAATCCATGGTTATAATCTGGAAATACCATGCCACTAACAACAAGAGAACCATACACCAACATGCAAAGCCATGCATGTCCAAACCAGCTAGGAAATCACACATGCAAAAGGTTACCTACAAGTATTTCTGTTGAAATTGCTTGACCCCGCTTTCCTTTCCTTGTTCCTTTCTTTCCTTCCTTTCCTTTGCTTTCTTTTCCTTGCCTTGCTCCAAACTAGAGTGCTCCAAGAAAACTCTAAGTCACCAAGACAATGAAAGAGAGAGAGAGAGAGAGAGAATATTGAGAGAGCTCCAAAATTGAACATGACAAAAGCCATGAATTGATCCTCGGAAGCCTTTTTATGCATGAGGCCTATAATTTCTTCATTTTCCATTATTTTCCTTCAATCTCCTCCTCGCATGCAACCTGTGACCTTTTACCTTCCTTTTCTCCTAATTTCCTTAATTTTCATAAATAAATGTGCCAAAATGCCTTATTTCCTTTTAATTCCTTTTCCTTAGCCTTTGCTAATTTTCCCTAGCCAAAACACACATCCATTGATGCCCACTAGGATATATTTACCCAACATTCAGCTTGGAATAAGTTTCCCTTAACCGTGGTCTTATTTTTCCTTTATTAACTTTTATTACATGGACTTTTCACCAGGGTTGTTACAGAACCCTCTCCCTTGGGGAACACCATCCTTAGTGTTAAACCACACTAACACCTCGGAAAAATAGCTGAAAAGAAAACATACTACCTATGGAGCTTTATAACTTAGCTCGTTGTAGTATTTACAATGAAGAACCTAATCAAAAGAAAAACATCATGACAACATGAAAAGATAACAACCATAATGTTTATTGGAGCTTTATAACTTAGCTCATGGTGGTATTTACATCCATATACATATACATATACAAATATCAAAACATCGGAAAAATATATGCCAAACATAAACCAACATCCAACCAAAACTACTTTGCCTCAATCGGCAAACAATGAAGGATATAGGGCCCACATCTGATCCGCCATTTACCAAGTCGATTCTTCAGTCCCAAAGTGATTCCATTGCACTTTAACTTGCTCTATGGCTATGTTCCTGAGATGAGATGTTTATGCTGCAATATGCATTGAGGCTCCGACTAGAACTCTCCTTCGTGCTCCACCTGCAATACATACCAATCAATAACATTATCAACATCCTTTATATACGTCTTAAGATATGAAATATGGAAAACATCATGGACTTTCAATGTTGGAGGCAATGCAATTCGATATGCCATTGATCCAATCCTCTCAAGGATCTCAAAGTCCTGCAATACCGTGGTGTCAATTTGGCACATGAACCAATCCTCAAAGAGCTTTTCTTGGGCTTGATGCACAAATACACATGCTCACCAACCTAAAAATATTTGAACACCCTGTGTTGATCTGCATAACTCTTATGTCTATCTGCATTACAATGCCTCAAATGGACTCATCCTCAAGGACTCTTAATAGCCATTATTGTATGCGAACTCCACCAATGGTAGATACCCTTCCCATTTCCTCTATTGGTGCATCACGTACATCCACAACATATACTCCAAGATCTTGTTAACCATCTCTATCTGACCATATTTCTATGGATGATAAACTATGTTAAAGGCCAACTCTGTACCCAAGCCTACAAATAGATCCTTCCAAAACTTGGAAGTGAACTTTGCATCCCTATCTGACACAATCTTCTTTGGAACACCATGTAGTCTCACTATCTCTTTGATGAACACATGTGCTACCTCACTAGCTGAATATGTAGTCTTTACCAAAATGAAGTGAGATACCTTGCTCAACCTATTGACCACAACAATAATAGAATCATGATGCTTCACTGTCCTCGGAAGACCTGTGATGAAATCCATGGAAATGACCTCCCATTTCCATTCTGGAATCGCTATAGGTTATAGTAGACCGCTTGGATTCTTGCACTCCACATTTACCTATTGACAATCTGGGCATCTAGCCACGAACTCAGCCACTTCTTTCTTCAAATTTGACCAATAATAGAACTTATTTACTGCTTTCAATGTCTTTTGATATCCTGGATGACCCAAATATGGTTTCACATGAAACTCCCTCAAGATAAGCTTCTTCATCTCACTACAATTCAACACATAGATCTTGTCTCGAAACCTCACCGCGCCATCTTCTGTGAGACAATAGTCAGCATCCTGATCCTTTATGCCTATATCTACACCTGTACCTATGCTCTACTATAACCTATGCATAATCTCCATGTATTTGTCATCCCGTTGACCTACTTGTAAAATCCCATCATGTAACTCTGTCCCATAAGAGATTATAGTTGCTATATGATTTACATGTACCTTCCTAATAAGAGCATCTGCAACCCAGTTCAACTTCCTTTCGATGTATCTGATCTCGAAGTCAAACTCACTAAGGGTAGCCAACAATCTAGCTTGTCTAGCATTTAGATTCGGCTCATCGAACAAATACCTCAACCCACTATGATCGATCATCAATGTAAACCTCCTTCCTAGAAGATAATGTAACCACGTATTCAATGCATGTATAATCATTGCTAGATTAAGATCATGCGTTGGATAGTTTTGCTCATGCTCATTCAGTTTATGTGACTCATAGCACACTATCTGTCCTTCTTGCATGAGAACCCCACCAATTCCCCTTTTCCAAGCATCTATACACACCACAAACTCCTTGCCTGGATCCGCAATCTTTAGCCCTAGTGCATGTGTCAACAACTGCTTAAGCTGCTCAAAAATATCTTCACATGCCATCGTCCATTCAAACTTCTTACCCTTTTGCTGCAATGATGTGATAGGATATGAAATGCATGAGAACTTCCTCATGAACCTCCTGCAATAACCTACCAATCCCATGAATGATCTCACCTCATCTACATTCTTAGGAGCTTCCTATTCCAGGATGACCCTTATCTTTTCTAGATCTACTACTATGCCTTCCTTAGAGACAACATGTCCCAAGTAATGTACCTTAGTCTAAAAGAAGTTGCACTTTCTAAGCTTAGAATACAACTGATGCTCTCTTAGAAATCTCAACACTACTGCTAAATATTCAACATGTTCTTCCTCATTCTTAGAATATACTAGTATGTCATCAATGAATACAATAACAAACTCGTCCAAAGAAGGACACAACACGCTATTCATAAAACACATAAATGTAGCTGGAGCATTAGTCAAGCCAAATGGAACAACAACAAACTCATAATTCCCATACCTGGTCCTAAACGCAGTCTTGAATATTTCCTCTTCCTTGATGCGTAATTGATGGTATCCAATCTCAAGTCGATCTTACAGAACACTATTTCTCCCTTTAGCTGATCAAAAAAATCATCAATCCTTGGCAAAGGGTACCTATTCTTGATCGTTACCTTGTTCAGCTACCTGTAATCAATGCACAATCTAAGAGTACCATCTTTCTTCTTTATGAACAACACTAGTGCACCCGAAGGTGATACATTGGGTTTCATGTATCCTTTGTCCAACATTTCTTTTAGCTGCAACTTCAATTCTACCAACTTAAGCGTGCTCATCCCATAAGGTGCTTTTGATGTTGGAGCTTCCCCTAGCACTAACTCAATAGAAAATTCTACCTCCCTATGAGGTGGAAACTCTGTAATGTCCTCCGGAAAGACATCCCAAAACTGATGCAATACTGGGTACCTTCTCAACACATTTGTATCCTCAACCTCCTTACCCTTGTCACTGTAAATGTGTACTGCAAACATCACACAACATTTTTGCAACTACGCTTAACATGTATAACGGTAACCATCCTCACTGATGTAGGATTTTTATTCCCTTGCAAGGTCCTCTTTCCCCCCCTATCATCCACACACTAAACGACCTTCTCGAAGAAATCCAATTTGGTTCTGTCAAGGTATATCCAATCCATACCCAAAATCATACTATACGATCCCAATGGAAATACATTCAAATGTGTTGTAGGCATACCATTTAACTCAAATTCACAAGCTCTTACCCAATGGTGAACTCGCTTCTTTGTACTTGTAGCCAACTATACCAACCAAGATTCTGCATGCATTTCTTTTCTCAAGCCACATTTATCCACCAAATTAGGATTAATATAACTATAGTTAGATCCAGCATCAATCAAAATAGAAACAACTTGATCACAAAGCTTACCATGCATCTCAATGATTGACGCCTGATGATCCACCTACATGTTGTCCACAACTGCATAAATCTGAGGAATGTTATGACCAATATCACCAACTATATGCACCTCCTGAGCACTGTATATTTGGGGTCTACCACCACTCTGATATCGCAGACAATCCCTCTTATGATGATCCTTACCACATATCCAACACTGTAATGGTTCCTTACCACCACCTCTAGCTTGTTGCTCTCCATGTCCCTTCTCAATTGTATTGAATCTCTTGTAAGGAACTACATTATCTTTCTCACTTGCATCTTGAGGTCTTCCCTACTTTGGTGGCCATTTTCCTTTAGCTTTGTTGTTTCTTTTCAAGTCATGTTTAGGCTCAACTTTTCACTTCGATTGCTCATAACAATGATTCAACTTTCGGATGGCCTCCTCCAACGATCTAGGCTCATCGAACTCAATCTGGTATCTGTATGCAACTGGTGATCCACTGATGAATCTTTGAACCTTGGCCTTCTCCTCTCTGAGGTAAGGCATATATCTCAACAACTCCAAAAATCTGCTAGTATACTCCTCATCTGTCATAGAACCCATCCGCAACTCATTAAACTCCTTAGCTCTGTCATCATAATACCTCTTAGACAAGTACTTCTTCATGAAGATATTTTTGAACGCATGCCAAGTTAATTCATCCTCATGTATGCCCTTGACATTATTCACATCTTCCCACCAAATATCTGCTTTACCTTTGAGACTAAAAAGGGTTATCCTTGCCTTCATGCTTTCTAAGTAATCATGCAATCTAAAGAATTGATGCATGCCAAGCAGCCAAGCCTCCTCATCCTGCGATTTATTCATCTCTCCATCAAAGGTAGGTAGCTTTTCCTTCTTGAACTCATCCAGAAAGTATCCCCTATCATTCCTCCTGTACAGATGATAATGATGACGATCATGATGTCTATCAGAACCAAAACTAGAGTAATACTTGTGTCCAGTACCTCTCCTATCCGGAGTGTCCAACAACCTGCCACCTCTGACAGTGTCAGATCTATCGAACCTATGTCTACTGTGAGACTGGTTTCCATATTCTCCATTACTTCTATCCTCATGTCCATGGTCGATCCGAAGAGGTCCATGCCACTACAAATCTGACAACTCTAAAGTAATATCACATTCACCTCTGCTTGTTTCTCTTGTGCCTGCATGATTTTGTCATTGTCTACTTTGCATATCCTTATTTCTTCCTTCGGGCTTCTGAAGATGTTGCCAATTCAGAAGAGTGCCCCACACCATGCCACCCATCTGATTCATATGGAGATTCTATGTATTCTACTACCTTTTTGGCCATCTGATCTCTTTCCTGCAAGGCATATTATGTCAGCTAAACCAAATCACCATAAATCAACGTACCTTAGCATACTTGGGGAGGATACCTTGTCTACAAGATCATAAAATCAACTTGATGCATGTACAACATAACCATAATAACATATAGACATATATCAATAACTGCATCAATGCATAACTATCAAACTAACTAAGGCCCGGTCATCAACGCAAGGCCATATCAACAATGCATGTTATGACCTTATGCATGACAACAACCATTACTCCAGTATAGACATTGCCTCATGCAACTATCCACCTGCATAACCAATTCCTAATCAACTACACATACGCATAACCACATGCAGTCGAGCATAAGCAATCAATTCTTGTAATCAACCTACACGACTAATGGATATAATCAAATAACCAAGAATGCAACCCAACATACAAGAATTTAATCAAGCTCCATGTAATTGTATAAATAATCATTTAATCATGACGATGCATTCCATAAAATCGACATCAAGTTCCTCATGATAAACTTACTTCTACCATGATAAACATGATGTAGTGCAACAAGCACATGGAACGCAAGTGTAAGAGCCACATACGCAACTCACATGCATGCATAACCAACACATTCACCCATATTTGTAGCACCATATATGACCCAAAGAGAATGTAACCATGCTCTGATACCAATATTTAACACCCCCTCCCAAGTCTACCCAAAATAACCATGCCAACTGGGGTAAACATGAGAAGAGAGACTACTATGATCCAAGTTGACCTTCGATGTGACCTTAAGGAAGTGGAATCAATAGAGCATCACATATAGTCATCCAACATCATAACCAAACCCCTCAAGAGACAAATCAGCCACTCAGACAGTCTGTTCCTGGGTCCCACTGCTATTCTACAACTTGTAGGCCTCAGTCGCTCTCATGCTATGGGAAAGGGAGTGACCAACAAAATAAAGTCAATTTCACAGGCCTCCCTGCCAGTGACTGTGATCTAGAATTCCCCGTTTTTTGTCATCTACCCTGGGATTTAAGCCACTTTACTAGCCCAGAATCATGGCCTCTGCCCAAAACTTGTTGTTACTTTAATAAATCATTAAAAACATGATAACCATGTTGATCAATCAAAAATCACCCTCAGGACTAGGCCTAAGCATCCCCAACTGGGACTGAAATTATGTCAAACACTTGGCATAAATAAAACCTACAAGTCTAGGATACAAGATAGAGCATAAATTACTGAAACAACTTATGAAACGTCATCAAAAGGATCAAATCATTCTCGATTGAACTACTAGATCATAAATTAGGTCTTTCATCCATCCATTTAACAATTACAAGTCAATACATGAAATAACTATGACATAAACCAGTCACACAACCATGCTTATAGCCATCATTAAACCATGTAAATATAAGAGATATGATAGCCATTAAATCCACATATAAATCAATGCAAAAGTAAAAGAATTTAGCTTTTATAAATCATAGGCAAATCCGACTAGGTTCGGACTTCCATGTACCACCCGACCATAGACATGATTGAACCAAATCTCTCTTTCAGACAGTCATCCCTGTGACATATTCCAAGCATGAATGTGGGATCTCATAGAACAACCAATCCAAGAACAACCAAAGGAATCCAGAGGTTAAACCACCTCCACCCTCACCAAAACTTGATCACACCAAAACCAGTGCTCCGATCACAATCGAACAAAACTTGGAATCCATCGCTATCCATGAGAAATTTTCTGTCTCCTTGTCTCTCAGGATTTACCGCAATCCAAACCTAAATCACTGGGCCCTAAACCAATAGTACTCCCTCATACTTTAATTGCATCCCACCAAAACCGGTCAAGGGATTACTAGGCCTTTGGGAATGAACCTTGAGACCACCTTTTCCCTGGATTTCGAAATCCATCCGGCAATTACAAAGTTCCAAAATCGATATAAACATCCCAACATACCATGGCATCCATAAAAAGGCTAGGCTAGGTTGAAATCCACTATCATAACCCGACAATACCATGCCACCAACAAAAAGATAACCATACACCAACATGCAAAGCCATGCATGTCCAAACTAGCTAGGAAATCACACATGAAAAAGGTTACCTGCAAGTATTCCTGCTGAAGCTGCTTGACCCCGCTTTCCTTTCCTTGTTCCTTGCTTTCCTTCCTTTTCTTTGCTTGTTTTTCCTTGCCTTACTCCAAAATAGAGTGCTCGAAGAAAACTCTAAGTCACCAAGAGAATGGACCTCGCATGCAACCTGTGACCTTTTACCTTCCTTTTCTCCTAATTTCCTTAATTTTCATAAATAAATATGCCAAAATGCCTTTTTTCCTTTTAATGCCTTTGCCTTAGCCTTTACCAATTTTCCTTAGCCAAAACACACATCCAGTGATGTCAACTAGGATATATTTTCCCAACATTCAACTTGGAATAAGTGTCCCTTAATCGTGGTCTTATTTTTCCTTTATTAACTTTTATTACATGAACTTTTCACCAGGATTGTTACAAATAGCTTGTCAGCAATCATTGCATACCTTTTCCACCACCTTCAAAAAATGCCTTATTTGACCATTCCATACCAAACTATGATCTTTGGCTTGTCCCTTCGAGGGAGCTTCTCTTTTTAGACCAGGGATAGAGGGGAACTCAGTGACATGATCATTCAACAAGGTAGACCTAACTTCTTTTTCACACTAGCTGCAGTTGATACCAAATGGCATGACTTGCATATGGCCATGCCTTCTGATTATGCATACAATGCACATGATCAACCTCGTTGGAGAATCCAAAACATTGTTGCAAACCCGCATCATGCATCTCAATACATCCATTGCAGATTTAAAATATTCTTAAAAGAGGTCATACTAAAAGGATTCCTTGTAAAGGACTATTGGTGCAAGTATTAATCTACCATTATTTGTCTTTTATCTATTATGTACAGTTTTTGCATGCATACCTCTTACTTCTTCTCATCTTATTTTCTCAGGTATGAATGGAAGCATAGAGGCTCTACACATATACATGGTTTCCTATGGTTGGAAAATGCACCTGATATGGATGGTCTCGATCGGGCTAATGAAGCAAGCATTCTAATGCCAAGTCTTTCTTTGATAGCTATGTTACTTCTTGGAACCCTTGCCCCCTCCATCAAAGAAATCCATTAATTCATCGATCAAGAGTTCGTGATCCCTTCCTCCTTGCAACAAATGAAATCCTCACTTCCAACGAGCTCCAAGACTATGAGGAAATTGTGAACTATGTTCAAAGGCACACAAATTGTCATTCCTCTACATGCCTTTGCAAAAGAAATAACTCTACAACTTGTCGTTATGGAGTCCCCTAGGAGTTTCATGAATCCTCTTCTATGCACATTGATGCTTCTGGATCGAGAATGTATATTTTTGCTAGAAATGATGATAGGCTTAACTTCCAAAACCCTCAAATTCTTGCGACCTGGAAGGCCAACATTGACTGCTAGCTTGTTCTCTCACGTCATGTTGTTTTGAACTACATCTCGAAGTATGCAACGAAAGCAAAGTCAAAGTATGAAAGTTACCAGCAAATGCTTGCATGCCTTGCACAAATTTCTCCCCTCAATGCCCCTATTGTAACTACCGTCCTCAAACTCCTAACTAAATTGGTTTCTGATAAGGACATTGGTGCACAAGAGACATGTCACATGCTCCAAAAAATCTCGCTAACACAATGCAGCTATTATTTTGTCTCCCTAAATGTTAAGAGAAAAGTTTTCAGACATGTTTCACAAAACTTGGATGGCCATCTTCCAACAACACCCTTCATCAATTCATACATGCAAATACCTCATTCACTTGAGTCATTGTCTCTTATTGAAGTTGCATCATCCTAATCGTTCTCCTCCCATCCGAAGACATCACCATGGAAACACACCTTCCCTTCCATGGTCATACGCATCATTCCTCGCTAGACCTCCATTCCATCTCAAGATTCCAAATGTTATGTAGACTTTTGTTGGAGTGAACTAATCTTGTACTGGCCTTTTCACAAAATACATGATGACATTGGTGAAACCGACAAGGTGATTGTTGCACATTGGGAACAAATTAAAAACTCATATTGTGAATGGCATGTCGATCGTGCACTTGCAAATCCACCTCTCTCTCACTCTGACAGTGACTCTACTCTTGAAATGTGCCCAGACCTGACCATGGACATGGATGAATGGTGTAGAAATATGGTGATATAATTGCAACTACTCAAGAAATTTAATCTAAATCAAGAGACACAATTCTACTCTACTGCTCTGCGGAAATTAATTCATAATTTAGAACAACATTCGTAAACATGCCTCAATCACATATACATGTACACATATTTATCTAGGGGAAACCAACTGGTAAAAACCCCGCCAGCATGCTTGCATTAATCAGATGAATAGATAATGCATTACAATTATTTCTCACACTGAGCTACACCTATCAGTGAATAACCGTTCTCTCTACTCAATGAGAAGATCTGACCCAAAATTAGTCAATTTCTTCCTCAACTTAAGCCCCTATTTCCTTGCACAAATCCTGAAGAATTAGGCCCCTAATTTTTAGGAATTTTCCTCCAATTAATTGTGGAATTCCTAAGGTTGGATCTCTGACTGCATGCAACACACATACACTGAAGACTAGTCTACAATTGATGTTACACTACCTTGGAATATCCACCATAAAAATTAGCAATCACGCATGCATAACTAAACTCCAATCCCTCTAACTCGAATTTACTAAGCTAAACAAGTGATAAGAGCCATGTCACCTCATTTAACTACCTCCAAGTTGTTTTCTAATGTGTAAATTCGAATTTTATCAATTTGACCAAGGCAAAGTCAAATTGAGACTTTATTGCTACACTTCTCAACACTCCCTCTTAGCAAGAAATGGATTTTAAACCACGTCTATCCTACACCTGTGGAATTTGAACTCCCCTCTTGACAAAGCCTTTGTCAATATGTCAACATCTTTTTCCTCTGTCGAAATTTATTGTAGCAACATTATCCTCCTCTGCACACAATCCCTTAAATGATGATACCAAATACCTAGATGCTTCGATTGATCATGCAATAATGGATTCTGAGAGAGATTAATGCAACTTTGATTATCACATTATATCACAATTGAATCCATCTCCTAATGAAACAATCCCACAAGTATCTTTCTCATCCAGATCACCTCACATGTTGCTTGAGTTGTAGCCATGTATTCAACTTCAGTCAAGCTAAGCGCCATAGACCTATGCTTCTTTCTATACGAGGAAGTTGTTGTGGACCCAATACTGAAAATTCTACCTAATGTGCTCTTTCACTCATATGGACTCCCTACCCAATATACATTTTTGAAGCCACACAACTTCACTCCCTCTATCCGTTTGTACCATAATCCATACTGGGTAGTACCTATGAGGTACTGTAAGACATGATTTGATGCCTTCCAATACAATTTAGTCAGCCTAACCATAGCTTGGCTTAGTTGGTTGACTCCATAGCATATATCTGGTCATGTGTTCACAAGATACATCAGTGAACACACTAGCTGTCAATAAATGGTAGCATCCACCTCTTCACCCAAAGTGGTATTCTCCTTCCTCCAGTTTGTTGTTAGATATGTCTCCATGGTCTTACAACTCTCCATGAATAATCTCTGTAGTATTTTTTTGGCATACTTGACTTTAGATACAATCAATTCCCCATCACCTTAACATAATTCCAGCCCAAATAAGTAGTGCATGAGACCCATGTCTTTCATCTTGAATTCCCTTACAAGGTCCTCCTTGTAAGAGTTGATCAACTGCTCATCACTTGTAAATATTAAATCATCAACATATAAAACAATGATAAGTAATTTACCTTTTACCAAAATATGATAGAGGTTCGCATCCACTTAAATTTTGGTGAAGACCAATCCACTAAGATAATTGTCGATCCGAGTGTACCAAGCTCGAGGTGCTTGTTTGAGACCATACAATGCTCGCCTGAGTCTGCACACATGAAACTCCCAATCAAATGTCTCAAAACATTTTGGTTCCTCAATGTACACTTCCTCCTCAATAACACCATCGAGAAATGTTGTTTTTACATCCATATGGTGGATCTTCCACCCCATATGCACAACTAGTGCAAGAATTGATCTAATGGATGAATACCTTGTTACGAGAGAAAAGGTTTCCTCATAATCAATTCCCTCAACTTGAGAGAATCCTTTCACCACAAATATGGCATTGCACTTTTATATGCTTCCATCTATTGCATGTTTAACCTTGAAGATCCATATCGAACCCACAATTAATTTATCTGCCAGTCTTGGGACCACTTCCTAAAAACTTTTCTTCATGATGGATTCCTATTCTTCCACCATAGAATCAACCCAAATTGGATGCTCAATTTCCTCCTCAAAAGAGGATGGCTCAATCATTAGATCAATGTAGCCAATGTACCTCTCAGGTCACCTCCTTTGCCTGCGCAAATTTGAAGGAGCTCCCACATTCTCCCTCGCATCCTGCACAAATCTATCTGCTTCCCTAGTTCTCTTTCTACCTTCTCTAGATGTTTCTTGTTGAGTGGATGTCTCTACTCTGCCTCCTCTTTGATCCTCCATTTATGTCTGCTCCACAACTTCCTGAGGCTCCTCCTTTGGAGCTAAAATCTCTTGTTTTGGAGGGATCTGAAGCTCCCTTTCAAGAGAGTATCTCATTACTTTCTCCTCATCAAACTTGACATCCCTTCGCACAACTATCATTCTAAGGGAAGGTAAGTACACTTGGTAATTTTGTGGAGTTTAGATGTAAGCCACAAAAACTCCCAACTCTATTGTCATCTCATGTTTCTTTCTGGAATCTTTGGAGACATGGAAGTAATAGAGGCTTCAAAAATTATGAAGTGAGACACATCCATCTTTCTCCCCAAGAAATTCTCCTCCAGTGTCATCATACCAAGTATCCAATGAGGACTCTAGTTCTGCAAGTATATTATTGAGTTACATGCCTCTGCTCACAAATGCAGTGGTAGGCCTTGGTCATATTGCATAGCTCTCGCAGCTCCCACAATGCTTTGGTTTTTCCTCTCAACGACACCATTTTTTTGTGGGTTATGGGGTGTTGTGGGATCTCTTCGAATGCCTTCTTTCACATAGAAATCCTTGAATTCATTCAAAACATACTCACCTCCATTGTCGCTCCTGAGAACCTTCACCTTCTTGTCAATATCATTCTCAACTAGAGCCTTGAATTCTACAAATTTTGTGAATGTCATTTTTCTTCTGCGTGAAGAAGGTCAAGCACTTCCTTGAGAAATCATCAATAAAAATAACATAGTACTTATGTCTGGAAGTAGAGGTTGTCGAGAAGGGTCCAAAAACATCATAGTGGACTCTCTCTATGAATGCATGTGCTTTTCTGCCTCGATCATGGAATACAAATTTCACATACTTCCCCAACGTACATCCCTTACAGAAATCCTATTGCTCAAGTGATCCTTTATGGAGGCTAGTGGTTATTTTCTACATAATTTTTAAGGTGCCATGATGCAAATGTCCTAATCTCCTGCACCATATTTCACCAACATCGCAACTCTATACTTTCTCTATCTTACTGCTTAATGCAGCAAAATATTCCACATCAAGTTTATCATGTTCTTCAGACGAACCCTGATCTACTTCACCTGCCTAGTAGCTATGTGTCTCAAAAAGGCTTTACATTTACTGAAAATTACATCATAGCTGTGATCTTCCAAAAATTCTAATGAGATGAGGTTCTTCTTTAGGCATGGAACAAACATGACATCTTTGAGGCAAAAAGGGGATCCAGACTCACTCTTAAAGGTTATTGTACAAATCCCAATAGCATTGTACCTTTCGTCGTCCCCAAGCTTAATATGCATCTGGAGATCTTTCTCCTCTAGGTCACTGAAAAACTCTCTACACCATTGCATGTGGAATGAGGCACCTGAGTCCAAGTACCACACGCTCCCCATCACAGTGTTGGCCATGCATGCGATTAGGGTGAAGTCCAACTCAAAATTTGAAGCCAACGCTTCACCTACTGCTCCTCCTGAGTTCTTGTTGCTATACTTTTTGTGTGGAAACTTTGCAGCATTGTGCCCGAATTCATGACAATTGAAGCATTTTATTTTGGACAAGTATTTATTCTTGCCCCCTTCGTTAGAATCTGGTTGGGTTTGATATTTCTTCCTTTTTCCCTTCTTTCCATTTCCAAGCAAAGCAAAATTTTCTTCATCCTCTCCTTTGGATGAACTTCCATCTTTGGTATGTTGTCTGATTTATGTTGGGTGTGTGTTATATTCTTTCCACGACTACCTCCACGCACGAAGGGCCACAAGAGGGGCAGTATCCCCCCTATACTTTGCGTCGGGCGCAACAGGGGGTTCACAGGGGGGGCGGTTGCCCCCCTGTCGGGGGGTAAGCAGGAGGCGACAACCCCCCTACACGAGATCCGAGGTAGTGCCCCAGGAAAAAAAAAATGGACCCTATATTAGGTGGGTGGACCTACCTATGGTTTTGTGCATGGATTTCACACATGGTTTTGGGCATGATGGTTTTCTGTCCATGATATTTTGTAGATCTGGTCAAGGGAACTACAATTATGTTCTAATCCAGGGTTAATGGATTGGAGTTTATGGATGCTTCAGCATGTATATATATGTATTGTAACATTGAAAGGAATATAATGAAAAATCAATCTGGTAGTCCCGGTTTTGGGATCTAGGGGAAAATCTTTGTGTATATCTGTTTTATGTTTTATGCTCTCGCCATTGTTTATTTTCTATTTTTAGAATTCGTATGTGGGTAATTTGTGTACGGGGTTGAAAACTACATTTGGTATCAAAGTGGTTTCAACTTCAAAGGGATGCCTTTGATGCTGAGAGGTTTTGCTCAGGCCTGTGGTAGACCTTTTTCAGTGGGAGATCTGCAAGATCGATTCTTGTCGTGAAAAAAGATGGCGAGCAATGGAAAGATAGAGATTGAGAAATTTAATGGTCAAATTTTTGAGTTGTGGAAACTCAAGATGGAGGATCTATTACTAAACCAATGATAATGTTAGCTAAAGACTGGGTGAAGTTGGATCAGAAGGAAAATAGCACAATACGATTGTGTGTCACAGATTCAATATTGTTGAATGTATTAGAGGAAGCTTCGACAAAGGCTTTGTGGGACAAGTTAGGGACTTTGTACCAATCTAAGTTTCTGGTGAATAAACTATTCCTATTAAAAAAGATGTATAACCTGAGGATGAAAGATGGAGACTCGATGACAGTGCATATGAATTCCTTTAATATTGTGGTAAGAAAGTTATTATCTGTTGATATTAAAATTTCAGATGAAGATAATTGCAATAGTTTGTTGTGTTCTCTGCTAGATTCGTGGGATAGTCTGGTTGTTGTAATAGGTAGCAATGCAACTACCTTGCAGTTTGATGAAATAGTCTCATCCTTACTTTCGGAGGAGGTGGGATGAAAAAATATGGAGGGTAGGAATGGTGATGCCTTGTTTATATGAGGATGGTCCCAGAACAGAAACAAAAATAAGTCATCGAGTGGGAGATCTAAATCTCCAAGAAAACCTATAAAGGTGTGCTGGAAATGTGGAAAGGAAGGACATTTCAAAAGGGAATGTAAATATAAAGCTCCCGAGAAAGGAAATGGATCTGATGATGCTCCTTCTACAGAGGTGAAAACCACCTCAGATGAAAGTGGGGAACTGTACTGGGATTCTTCTTCAAGTACACATATAGATCATGAGGCATGGTTGATTGACTCAAGTGCATCCTTTCACTTCACTCCCCATACGGAGTGGTTCTATGAGTATGAGAAATATGATGGTGGTGATGTCTTCTTAGGGGATGACAGGAAGGCTAGAATCGTTGGTCGCAGAAAATTCAAGTTGATGTTACAAGCTGGAAGGATTATAACACTTTCGGGTGTTCTGCATATTCCTGCATTGGCCAGAAATATGTTTTTTGTAAGCAAGTTGGATACAGGTGTAAAAACAGTGTTCGAGAAAGATACCTATAAGATAGTTCGGGGAACACTGGTATTGACACGGGGAGTTCAGATTGGAACTCTATACAGGCTTCAGGGTAGCACTGTTATTAATGGGTGCAATAGTTTTGTTGTTCTTGAAAGTGGAGCAGAAAATCTAGTGGTCTCTGGAGAAAAGAGTATGTTATGGCATCAAAGGCTCGGACATATTTGAGAGAAGGACCTTTGAATACTTCATGGTAATGGTATGGTAGAAGGTATGTCTAATTTCTCTCTGGATTTTAATTTCTATGAAAATTGTGTATATGGGAAGCAAAATCGAGTGAGTTTCCCCTCTAGTGATAAGAGGGAGAAATAGATATTAGGGCTTGTGCATAGTGACATGTTTGGACATATGTCGATTCCAACACTGGGTAATTATGTGTACTATGTATCATTTATAGATGACTTCTCAAGAAATACATGGATATATTTCCTCAGGACGAAATCTTAAGTCTTTGACAGGTTTAAAGAATTTAAGGCTCTGGTGAAAAACTAAACAAAGAAGAAGATAAAGGTGCTAAGGACAGATAACGGTGGAGATTTTTGCAAGAAGGAATTTGAATAATTATGTAAGAAGTGTGGTATAGCATAGTAGAATACTACTCTATACACACCTCAACAAAATGGAGTTGCAGAAAGAATGAACAGGACATTGATGGAAAAGGCAAGAATCATGCTCAGTGGTGGAGATTGCATGTTACCTGGTCAATAGATCACTTTCATCAGCATTGGAGAATAAGACTCCATAAGAGGTATGGACTAGTAAGAAACCTTCTATTTCACATCTGAGGGTATTTGAATGTGATGCATATGTACATGTTCCAAAAGAGAAAAGAACAAATTTGGATAGTAAATCTAAAAGGTGCATATTTATTGCGTATAAGGATTGTTTAAAAGGTCATAAGCTTTGGAACCCACAAACAAGGAAGATTGTGTACAACCGAGATGTGGTGTTTAGAGAGGTGAAAGATGTTATTAAACATGAATTCCTACCAAAGGAACCTAAGAAGATAGGGTTTGATCTAAAAGAGGAAGAATTCAGACTCTACAGCAGAAGAGGAATTAGAAGATGAAGAGCCACAAACTGCAACTATGAGAGGATCAGTTTGAGAAAGAATGCAGCCAAAAAGGTATATTCCATCTGTTTTCTATTCAAATTTTTCTTTATCTATTATTGATGATGATCCCAGAACTATGAGGGAAGCAGTAGATTCAGAGGATGGAAAAATATAGAAAGAGGCTTTGGTTGATGAAATGGTATATTTTCACAAAAATGAGGCTTAGGATCTAATGGAGTTGTCGGCTGGAAGGAAACCCATTGGAAGCAAATGGGTATTTAAGAAGAAGATGAATGCAGAAGGCAAGGTGGAGAAATACAAAGCCGGTTGGTAGCAAAAGGTTATTCCCAGGTGTTGGAAATTGATTTTGGTGATATTTTTTCTCCTATTAGATTACTTTTATCTATTGTTTCTACTATTGATTTTGAGGTAGAATAGATGGATGTGAAGAAAACATTTCTTCACGGGGATCTGGAAGAAAAGATCTACATGAAGCAACCTGAAGGCTTTGCGGTGAAGGGTAAGAAAGAACTGGTATGCAAGTTAAAAATGTCTATGTATGGGTTAAAACAATCACCAAGAATGTGGTATCATAAATTTGATACATTTATACAAGGACTTGGCTTCACCAAAAGAAAATCCGATCACTATGTGTATTTTAAATTAATTGGTGACTGGGTTATTAATCTGCTCTTGTATGTGGATGATATGTTGCTCGTTGGAAATGAAAAAAAAATATATCCAGGATTTGAAGACCCAATTGTCCTCCAAATTCAACATGAAAGATCTTGGTGTTGCAAACTATATTTCATGCATGGAAAATAAATGAGAACGGGCAAACAGGAAGCTCTAGTTAAACCAGAGGAAGAATGTTGAGATAATACTGTAGAGGTATAATATGAAGGATAGTAAACCGGTGAAGGTTCCTATTCTTGTAGGTGTAAAGTTATCTCATGAACATTGTCCCAAGACACAAGAAGAAGAAGAAGACATGTCACGTGTTCCATGTGCTAGTGTAGTCGGTAGCTTGATGTATGCAATGGTCTGTACTAGACCAGACATTGCATATGAAGTGGGAGTATTGAGCAGGTTTATGTCAAAACCTAGGAAGGAGCATTGGACAATAGTAAAGCGGGTTTTCAGGTATTTGCATGGCACTAGTGATTATGGTTTGTGCTACCAAGAAAGACCAGGATTAGACAGATTTTTGGACATCCGTGGATTTGTTAATGTAGACAGATTTGAAGATGTAGATCAGAGAATATCTACAAGTGGATATGTGTGTTAACCTATTTGGAGGTGCAGTCAGTTGGATGAGGAAGAGACAATCTATAGTGGCACTTTCAAATACAAAAGCGGAATACATGGTAGCCACTCATGCAAGCAAGGAAGCAGTTTGGTTGCAGAGATTGTGTTCAAGTATGGGGTTAGTACAACAAGCTATAAGGATAGATTGTGACAGCCAAAGTGCAATTTTCTTAGCAAAGAACCTTGTTTATCATTCAAGACAAAGCACATTGATGTTTAATATCACTTTGTGAGGGATATGGCTGAAGACAAAAAGGTGTTGCTGGTAAAGGTGGACACTTCGAAGAATATTTCAGATGCATTGAAAAAGTTTGTGAGCACTAAGAAGTTCTCTTGGTGTAGAGAAACAATGGGTGTTGCAGGGCTGGATCAATGACTAAGCTCTCCTATGGAAAGAAAATAATAAGTGGGAGAATGTTGAATGTGTGTTATATTCTTTCCACGACTACCCCAGGCGAGAGCGAGTCATATGTGGGGTGGTATCCCCCTTAGTACATTGCGCTGGGTGCAGCAGGGGGGTCACAACGTCCGGGGCAGCGCACCAGGAATTTTTTTTTAGACCCTATATTATGTGGGCAGACCTACTTATGGCTTTGTGCATGGATTTCGCACATGATTTTGGGCATGATGGTTTTCTTTCCATGGTATTTTTTAGATCTGATTAAGGGAACTACGACTATGTTCTAATCCAAAGTTAATGGATTGGGGTTTATGGATGCTTCAGTGTGTGTATATATGTATTGTAACATTCAAATGAATATAATGAAAAATCAGTCTGGTAGTCCCGGTTTTGGGATCCAGGGGAAAATCTCTGTGTATATATGTTTTATGTTTTATGCTCTCGTCATTGTTTATTTTCTGTTTTTAGAATTCATATACAGGTAATTTCTGTACGGGGTTAAAATCTACAATTTCTTCTTGTACCAATTCAGACCACAACCTTTCCCAATTTGGTAAGTTTTCCCTTCCATTTATAGACTCCTAGTAGCTATGCCGAGATTTTGAAAGGCCTAGAAGAGTTAGGCTTACTAGTTCCTCTTCTGCAACATTCACACCAACCCCTCCAAGCTCTCCCTGAACTTATGTAAATCTGGTGAGATAGTGCATAATAGTATCATTCTTCTCCATCTTAATTTTTCGAAGTTTGTATTAGGGGGCCAGTTTTCTATGGTAGTGTTGCGGTGAAAACACAACCCCCCATTATTAATTTGTTCACTTCAAATAAATGGGACCCTTTCTATAAAAAAATTCGCTAAACACCTTCTAGGATTTTTACTTTGATTATCCTACGATTTTGTTAGTTTTTCATTTTCTTTGGATTCTTGTTTTGATTGCTTTTTTAAAATCGATTTTTTATAAGCTTCCCATTGACGCGTGTTTCACCTTATTTGGTCAACTGGTTTGAAAATGGTACTCTTTTGAATTTTCATCATTTATCTAGCCTGGGTTAAAAATGCATAAAATGTACAATATTGCATTTTGTAAATAAATTAGTTCAATAATGCGTTTATTTTAAATATTAACCCCTAGTGAGTTCTTACTAACATTTTTTCATCTTTTTACTTATACAGCCAAATCATGAAGCAACCAGATTTTAGTAGTTTACTCCAACATTTCAAATAAATTACTAATCTCGAAAAATCATAATTTCGAAGTGGCTGTAGTTTATTTTTTCATTTATTTTCAAAATAGTTGTAGTTTAATTTTCATTTTTATTAAAGTGGCTATAGTTTATAAAACAAACCTCATAAATAAAACCAAAATAAAAATTGATATTTAATATTAAATCTTAAATTAATTAAATTAATTATTATATAAAATATAATTAATTAAATTAATTTATAAGTAGAACTTCGGCATAAATCACATAAACATTTGTCGACGCGTTTCGAACCAACCAGTGTGGCTAAATAATATGGATCATAGAAGCCTCAATTCAACAATTAATTAAATTAAATTAAAATTTAATATATATAACTTATTTAGCGATTGGAGGATCGCATCGGGACTTTTCAATAAACACATCTCTTAAAACTCCGATACCCCTGCCAACGCTGATTTGCCGATTGTGAAAAGAGCATGAGGCATTAACTTGTTTTTGGGTTTAGTTTAATAAATTACTCATACGTATGAGTAATATGGAGTGATAGTTATGAAATAAGGACTTATGAAATAGGTAGGGCAGTGTTAATATAATATTATATTTATTATTTAATATTAAAATTAATATTTTATATTAATTAATTTAATTAATATATAAAATTTAATTAAATTTAAATTTAAACATTATTTAAATTAATTAATTTATAAATAGTTAATTATAATAGTTAGCTAGATTAATAATTCTTTTAGTTTATGATTAATAATTAAATTAGAATTTTAATTTAGGATTAGATTTTTAATTAAAATTTTGATTTTTAGCCCAGCGACAAAATTTTCAGATTTATATCAGATTTAACTCATCAACTTTGGAAACTCATAAAATGAGTTTTACTTGGCCAAATGAGAACCACGATAACTCCTTGGAAAGATAAAATTAAGGAGAACATTTCTGAGGAGGTTTCACGAATATATTTGGTCATTAATTGGGTCAAAAATCATGCAGAAAATCAAGCTACGAATTTCTAAAACAAAATCAATTTTCTGAGTTTTATTTTCTGCATTTTCATTTCTCCAAGCCTCTTCTCAATGCAGATCCATTCGTCAATAATATCCTTGGCCAATTAAACTGTCACAGAGATTAATAGAGCTCGCTTATATTTTATTTTCAATTATTTATGTAAATTAAATTTGATTGGATTTGTTTTAATGCCAGAAATGATATTTTGATTTTATTGTTACATCTTAAATCATTTTGATTTCTTTTTACAGGGAAACAGTGGAATAAATATGGAGAAAATGATCTCAATCAATGAGAATGCTCCAGCAATCGAAGATTAGAATTTTTGAGCAAATAAAATTGGATTTGGCAGATTTACCTTCAACAAACTTTCTTCTCAAAAATTCCTTTGCACATATTATAAATAATAGATTGCAGAATGTAATAAGGGGCTGCTCTCCTCTACAATTTTAGACTTTTAAAAGCACTACTGTAATAGGAATTTAGAGTTGTAGGAGGGAGCAGAAAAAATCTCAGATCTAGGGATTATTGAGGATTTTTCCTTTGTATCTTGAATTATGTATGAAGGGCAGAGTTTGTATTAATGTGGCTCTAGTTTTGAAAGCAGAAGTTCAAGCAATGTAAAGGACTATTAGAGACCAGTGTTGGAGAAATTGATTCAATAAATAGGTATTTCGAATACTATTATTTTAAATGCTGGTTTCATTTTTAAAGACAGGAATATCTCAATTTACTTTCATATTTGTGCACTTTTGTCGGTATGGGTAATTTGTCTCTATTTTTTGTTATTATGTATCTCTGCTCTTACGGATTAAATTCTGATTTTTGAATAACTATTTACTCAGAATTCTGTCTTACAAAACTGATTTATTAAATAATTATGTGTTATGAACTATTTCTGCATATTATTGTTTAATTATTGAATTTACTGATTTGATAATCAATATCATTTTTGTGAACTACTTCCCGGAATGTTGTTGGTTTATTATTTCAGTTAATAGGTCTCAATAGGATGTGTTTTGGTATCCATAATATCAGTTAATTGAACTACTTCATTAACTTGATATTCATTATAAACAAGACATTTAAATCCCAATACTTTAATTATCTTGCTCTTAGTTGGGTTAGATCTATATCTGCCTAATTAAGATAGGATTAAGATTAGTTTCTTTTTGCTTGCATTATAGAATAAGTTTGCATTTAGATTAATTTCTACATTCTTTTAAGTCCTCTTCTCAAAGAGGCAAAATTTTAGTTGTGGCTTGGCTGAACCCAAATCAGCTTAAGGGTCATTCTCTTGCTCGATTAGCAAGAAGAAGTGATCTGATATCCCTAACTATTGGTAGTGAAAGATACATCATAAACCAATAGCGATAGGGAGAAGGTAACTGGACTTAATTAAACCAGTCGGAGCCACCACACCAAACGGAAAATGAACTTCTTTAAGGTCTGGACCGGGTGGTTATCCCCCAATGTTGTTGCAGCAATTTTCGAGGCATCAACATTTTTGGCGCTAGAAAGAAGGCTTGAAAGTTGTTGTCTTTTGGAGTCTTTTCAATTTTAACATTTTATTTAAATGATGATGGCTCCTCTTAAGCTTCCAATTTGGAGTTGCATCCATGGACGTGCATCTTCCAATACTCCACCCGAAGTGGTAAGACTCTTGTCTCAAGTAAAGTTCAATGGTAAAAGAAATTTTTCTGCTTTTAATCATGTTTTTCAATTTATTCAAAAGGTTTCAAATTATGCTTTTCAAGGAATTGATGAAGGCATTTTATGCATAATTTTTACTCTTACATTCATGGCAAAAGCCAAAAACTGGTGCAGAACTCTTCCAGTTGCCTTAATTCACAGCTGGGATCAATTTGTTACAATCTTCATTTCTAAATTTGACAACTATGATTATGAACAGGATGTAATGAAATTGAATATTTGCGAAGATTTGAAAATGAGTCTGTTATTGATTTTAATATTCGATTTCATTTGAATTGTTTAAGATTTAAAGTCGAAGATAAACCTACCGAAGAACAATCATTAGATTGGTTTGAACATATTTGTTCTCTTCCTCTCATTCCCAATCTATATGAAATTAGTTCAAGTTTTGTTTCATCCCTTTCCAACATAAATGAGAATTTCAATATGGATGTCCAAATAAATTGTAATGAAGTGGTTTCACAAAACTTGGAAAATATTTTTAATCAAATGCAAGAAGATAACAACAATAATTTTGGAGAAAGAGCTGCATTGAAATCTGAAAGTTACTCTGCATTAAATTCAAAAAATCAGATTGCAAATCAGCAAGTGCAAACAACAATCAAAGTAAAAGATAGCATGCAAACTATTGTACAAATCTCTAAATTTTTCCATGATGAGCAAATGCCTAAATCAGAGCAGGAAAGTAGCCTTCTTCAAGAAAGCATGAGCACACAAAGGAATGATTTTGAATCTGAATATTATAGTGAACAGAACGCACAAGAGTTGTCAAATAGAAACATTTTTAAATGCATTGTTTCAGATTCACATTTTTTCCCTTTATCCTGATATTTTTAATGATGGTAATTTTTCCCCTCTTGTTATTAATAATATTTCAGAAAATAAAGAGGATGATCTAAATGAATTACAAATAAGTTTTTATTAAGATAGAGAAACAATAATTTATCATTCTTTTGCCATTAATGAACATGAAATTCGTGTTCCTCCTTGTTTGGATCTATTGGCTGAGATTGAAGGGAATTCTAGAGAATCTTGTGAAGTCATTTATGATAATTACTCTGACATTGAGGATATTGATTTTTATTCTTCTAAAGAGAGTTTTCCTGATAAAATTCTAATAACATCTGAGAATGAGGGACATTTCAATTTAAAAATTATTCCAACCAATCCTCATTCTAGAGCAGCAAATTATCTTCATGATTTCACTATTCAAGAAAACATTCCAATTTATTATTCATATCATGATCAAGCTCTCATTCCTACTCATAATCATAATTCATTTTCTAATTCACAAGTTGGAATTCGAAATTACTCAAATTCCATAATTCTGGTCAATCCTTGTGAAAAAAATTATTTCAAAACGATCCCAATTGTGCTGTAACATTAATTGTAACAATAGTGATTTCATTTTATTTTTGTTTCTTCACTTCTTTAGTTTAAAATCAGATTTTATTTCTAATTTTATTTTTCAAATTTTTGATACTTTATGCTGCCATATTGAGCACTTTACTATCAAACACTCAATTGATAAATAGCCTTATTGGGAAATTGAAGTTTCATGTTATAACCATGAACATCAAAAGTTGTTGACATGTCAATATCAATCGATGTTCATTTCCTATCAAAAGCTTCTATTTTCTCAAAGGTGATATCAACAAGAGAATGCATTTTTACAATCTAGCCAGTAATCCAATTTAATTAATAATTTTCCATTTTATTTGAAAGATTTCCATCCATTTTTCATTAGCTTATTTGAAAATTATTTGGAAATTTTTCCTTCAAGGAATATTGTTAATAATTTAACATTTGTACATAACACTAAAAATTTCTTCCAGACCTTTGAATGTAAAAGTTCACATCCACAATCTGGCATGTTATCTCTTAGTTTGAACATTTCCCAATCCTTAATAGAAATCCATCCAGACTTCTGTGATTAAATTGGTATTCAATTGGAAAGGAAAGTTCAAGAGAATGAGATTTTAATTAACTTGCTAACAATAACTGTGCATTCTACTTACACATTTAATTTTCTTAGTTCAATTGAATTTGTATTTTTATTACTAATATTTGAATTGTACATACATGAAGGAATTAAAATTAGAAAATGGTTACACTAGAAATATGACTATACCTAGTCATTCTCATGTATATGGTTAAAATAGAAGTAGAATTAATTTAGTTTGTTTATTTTTATTTCAATAGTTTTGCAGATTAAAAAATAAAACAAAGCAATCAATCATTCTCATACATGTTCACTGAAAACATTTTCTTCCTATCAGAAAGTTTTAATTTTTGTTTTCCTTTTTAAATTTGTTACAACAATACCTCTACTTTGCCTATTTTGAATAATGTCTTGATTAAATTCAATTGAGGTTGCACTTGGCATCGATCGCCTCAAAGCCATTTTTCTTCATTTCGAGATTTCCTTTTAATATTTTCTTTTAAAATTTATATGATAAAGGTTTTGAGGATATAAAAGCTTCATGATCTCATTATCCCATGAAATGTATGGCTGTCTATGATAAGCTTAATTCTAATTCAATCATTATTAGTCAATTTAACCTTTCGCAGTAATCATATGAAGTTCATATTATCTTCCTCAAAATTCGCTAAACCGACCTTAAGGATGTCCATTTTACTGTGTGCACACATTCAAATCTGTTTTGATATTTTTCTATAATTAGTGGCTTCATCACATTCTGATCTTTAGTTTATTATTTAATGCTACAATATGCATCATATTCATTTACTAAAGGCATTATTGAACAGTCACTATAACAATACAGATTCTTCTCTAGTTATTCAGAATAAGCAGAGGTAATAAATTGTTGTTTCAATTCAAAAGAGAAGACTATTTTCATATTTATTTTTGGTAAATTTTATATTTCCTGAACATAAATAAACAGATTTTATTTAGTTTGATTGCACATTTCGATTTAGAATAAATGATGAGATGATTTTGAACAAAGTCAAAATTTTGATAAATCCAAAGAAGGATTTGAAGATTTACGAGGTAAAATCTACAGACAATTTCCTTCGAGGTACGCATTTACAAGTTCATTCTCATCTATTATTAGTTTCTCTTTTCCTTAGTTTAATTTTTATTTTTGTTTTGTTTTATTTAAAGGTTTTCATTTGTTTTCAAAACTTGAAGTAAGCAGCAAACCCATTTCAAATTTACAACAGGTTCAGGGAAATTTTATTTGTGATTCATTAGAATTTGAGCATTTTTAACTTTATTTTCAACCATCAGAAAACTCAATTGAAATTTCAAACAATATCATAGGATTCAACTTGATTTTCATATTGCTGATACTTCAGTAAAAATATTCGCAATACTACCATCCCGCTCATTTTCGTTAATAATTTCATTCTGATATCACATCATCCACTTCACAACCATTTGTAGCGAAATATTTCATCGGAATTAGCTTTTAGAATTTTTGAAAACAAATTGTTTATAAAATATCTCCGATGTATTGTATCTCTCATATGTCATATCGCATTTCTCATATCAGAGATTTGCAGTTGAAGTATACTTTCGTTATTGTGAATCGCCGATCTCCAATAATCGACTTTACCAATATTGCGATGACCACATAATCCCCAACCCGATATGAAATTCAAATCAAATTCATAAAAAATATCGCGTCCGCTCAATCGCAATAATGGTAGGAGCATAACTTCAAAAGGGCCGATGTCTCGGATCTGATATGTTATTAAATTTTCATCATAAAATTATCAGGTCCACTCTTCATCACATATCGAGAATTGTTACATCATGTGTTTAAGATTGCCAATCGCGATCGTCGATTAGCCACATCATTCATCGCATATCGGCATCGCAAGAATCATATTGTGTTTCATTCAGTACTTAAAATTCGTCGATCGCCGATTAGCTACATCATCCATCGCATCGCTGATATTGGCATTTCCAACATGATTATTCTCCGATATTTCGATACGCCGATATCGCAATTGCTTCATCGCATTTTTATTCATGGCCATACCACTATTCCAAATTTGCGATGCACAATGTGCAATGTGCAAAGTACAAATCACGAGATGCGGTGTGCAATCTGCAAATTGTAACATGACTATCCCCGATTCACAATACAATAGTTCTTCAATAGTGTGATCGCTACATCTCATCGCACATATTTTCTTCACATGATCTCATATCGGCAATTTGTTATTTCAACATCCAATGCGATATCTTCCAATGCATGCCTCTAAGCCATTAGCATTTAATCAATATATGACATAGCAACAAAGGTGAAGTCTTGCAAATTAAACTTAAAGCATGGTGAAGAAACATGTTATGTGAATCATCCGATACGGCAATATGTTATTTTAAAAGCGAACTTGGATAACCACTATGGTAAGAAAGCAGTTAATGACCAATTTGCAGCATATTTAAATCATTTTGATTTCTCATATATTTCAGTTTTAAATATATAATTCCATAATTAAAATGGAATTCAAGACCTTTCTATCTTCATATTTAAATTTTATCATTTTGGATTTGGTCTTAATTCTGGACAATTTATAAAATCATGGAGTTTATATGAAACTTATAATATTTTGAGAAACAGTCATAACTACAAATTTTCATTCTCATTTATAATGCATTTGTTTTAATTTCGATTCCCTTGAACATAAAGAATTCTCTTTTTACATTTTCTGCTTGTTTTAGTTTAAATAAAATAAATAATGATTTTGGGTTACACGATTTTGGTTAGTTTGACTTCTTTATGTTTTTAATGTTAATTAAAATAAGAAGTCGGCTAGTTTGGAGAAACTAATACTTTTCAGGTAAGATCAAAAGCAATTATCCAATGGTAAGATTCATATACCCACTTTCATTAATTTTCATTTCATTACTTTAGTTTTGTTTTTAAAGTATGCTGATATAAAAAATATGTTTTGCAGTTCTCCATTCGAAGCTTTCAATCCTCTGCCAGATCATATTCTCGAAGTCCTATACTCTTCTCCTAGCTTTATTTCAATAAGCAGCGATAATCTTCATCAAACAGTGACACCAAGAAGTTTCTGAACCTTTAATATATTTCTTTAAACATTCCTTTTTTAGAAAACGATTAATATGATGCTTTGAAACAAGAAGATTGACATTAGCAATCTAAAGCCTAAAACATTCACAACCCTACAAGGTATAATTTTTCTGACCCTTGACATAAGAAAGAATGATTACATGATTATTTTCTTTTACTTCATGTTGTTGAGACATTGGTATAACCATTCTTGTCAGAGTTTGTATTTCCAAACTTAGATTTTCCTTTCCACTTTCAAATTTCTTCATTTTTATTTTTCTTTATTGATTTCTTTCTCACTTCGGCTTAAATTATTTTCTTTCGGTTTTCAGTTTTGATTTTGGTGACTTTGCTGTGATTTATATGGAAGGCCTATTTGTTGCCTAACAATGGTCATCATACATGGAAGAAAATTGTTAATAGTCACCTATTAGATTTTTCTTAAATCTCTTAGTAAAGTTTGATTTTCTTATTATAAAAGTAGGCATACTTAAGGAAGAGATTACCAATTTAGAAAAGTTGACAACATATCATAAAATCTAGAGAAATTTCTTTTTCATCAAAATTGTAATCATTTTGATATTTCAATATTTTACTAAGATCTTTCAAAGTCTATTATAAGTCAAGAAAAGTTATTTTCAACTAAGTAAAGGCACTTTACAGCAAAGCACCCTCATCTCTGAAATTGTCATTCTTGACTCTTAAGGAGTCAATGATTCTCCCTATCCCAAAGAGTCTTCTTTTTCTAGAGTGTAATCCAAAAATATATTTAAACTTAAAAGATAAGAGGTCTCATCATGAGCCTGTTTATCATGATCATAGGGGAAAAATAAGCTCATATTACCAATACTGCTAAACAAACAGGGTAATGGCTTATGATTGCAAACAATTATAAGACAAGGTGTCTCATTACGAGCCAACTTGTTCAATCCAATTATAACCAGTGAATGGCATTGTCAACTATCTGGCTACTAAACCAGGACAATGGCTTTAAAATAAAAAATAATACATATATAAATAGATTTATCTCTAGGTCAATAATTCTTAAAGAGATAGGATTTAGAATCATTGATGATTAAAAGGTAACCCTGTCGAAACTATAGATGTTTGATGGCAGTAGTGGCTCTACCCGTGACAAATGAGTATATTTTAAAAGCTAAGCAGTAGAGTGACCCATGTTTTATCTCTACAACTAATTAAGGACTGATAGAGAGTTTTGAAATATTTTAATTTATGAGAAATTTTGAGAAAAATTACAGTTAAATGATTCTGGCTTTTATTCAGATTAATGAACCTAGTCAAACATTTCAAACATAATTCTCTCTTCTTTAATTATTTTTACTTGAATTTTGGGGAAACATCATTCATATCAAACAGAGATAACTGGTTCTTCTCCCGTGTGTCGCCATTGTTGTAGTGAAAATACAACCCCCCAATCATTAATTTGTTCACTTCAAATAATGGGGACCCTTTCTATAAAAAAATTGGCTAAACACCTTCTAGGATTTTTATTTTGATTATCCTACGCTCTTGTTAATTTTTCATTTTCTTTTGATTCTTGTTTTGATTGTTTTGTTAAAAACGATTTTTTATAAGCTTCCCATTGACGCTTGTTCCGCCTTATTTGGTCAACTGGTTTGAAAATGGTACTCCTTTGAAGTCTCATCATTTATCTAGCCTGGGTTAAAAATGCATAAAATGTACAATATTGCATTTTGTAAATAAATTAGTTCAATAATGCATTTATTTTAAATATTAACCCCTAGTGAGTTTTTACTAACATTTTTTCGTTTTTTTAATTATACAGGGAAATTATGAAGCAACCGGATTTTAGTAATTTACTCTAATATTTCAAATAAATTACTAATCTCGAAAAATCATAATTTCGAAGTGATTATAGTTTATCTTTTCATTTATTTTCACAATAATTGTAGTTTAATTTTCATTTTTATTAAAGTGGTTGTAGTTTATAAAATAAACCTCATAAAATAAAACCAAAAAATTAATATTTAATATTAAATTTAAATTAATTAAATTAATTATTATATAAAATATAATTAAATTAATTAAATTAAAAATTTAATATATAAATATATATATATATATATATATATAATTTATTTCACGATCGGAGGATCGCATCCGGACTTTTCAATAAACACATCTCTTAAAACCCCAATACCCCTCCCAATGCCGATTTGCCGATTGCCAAAAGGGCATGAGGCATTAACTTGTTTTTGGGTTTAGTTTAATAAATTACTCATACATATGAGTAATATGGAGTTATAGTTATGAAATAGGGACTTATGAAATAGGTAGGGTAGTGTTAATATAATATTATATTTAATATTTAATATTAAAATTAATATTTTATAATAATTAATTTTATATTAATTAATTTAATTAATATATAAAATTTAATTAAATTAAAATTTAAATATTATTTAAATTAATTAATTTATAAATAGTTAATTATAATAGTTAGTTATATTAATAATTAGTTTAATTTATGATTAATAATTAATTAGAATTTTAATTGAGGATTAGATTTTTAATTAAAATTCTGATTTTTAGCTCAGCAACAGAATTTCTAGATTTATGCCAGTTTGACCCATCAACTTTGGAAGCTCATAGAATGGGTTTTACTTGGCCAAATAAAGCCCATAATGGCTCATTGGAAAAATAAAATCAAGGAGAACATTTCTGAGGAGGTTACACTAATAGATTTGGTCATTAATTGGGTCAAAAATCATGCAGAAGATCAAGCTACGAATTTCTAAAACAAAATCAATTTTCTAAGTTTTATTTTTTGCATTTTCATTTATCCAAGCCTCTTCTCAGTGCAGATCCATTCGTCAATAATATCCTTGGCCAATTAAACCATCCCAGGCATCAATAGAGAACTTATATTTTATTTTCAATTATTTATGTAAATTAAATTTGATTGGATTTGTTTTAATGTCAGAAATGATATTTTGATTTTATTGTTACATCTTAATTCATTTTGATTTCTTTTTGCAGGAAAACAGTGGAAGAAATATGGAGAAAAGGATCTCAATCAATGAGAATGCTCCAGCAATTGAAGATTAGAATTTTTGAGCAAATAAAATTGGATTTGACAGATTTACCTTCAACAAACTTTCCTCTCAAAAATTCTTTTGCAAATATTATAAATAATAGATTGCAGAATGTAATAAGGGGTTGCTCTCCTCTGCAATTTTAGACTTCTAAAAGCACTACTGTAATAGGAATTTAGAGTTGTAGGAGGGAGGAGAGAAAATCTCAGATCTGGGGATTATTGAGGATTTTTCCTTTGTATCTTGAATTATGTATGAAGGGCAGAGTTTGCACTATTGTGGCTCTAGTTTTGAAGGCATAAGTTCAAGCAATGTTAAGGACTATTAAAGACCAGCGCTGGAGAAATTGATTCAATAAATAGGTATTTCAAATACTATTATTTTAAACGCTGGTTTCATTTTTTATTACAGGAATGTCTCAATTTACTTTCATATTTGTGCACTTTTGTCGGTATGGGTAATTTGTCTCTATCTTTTGTTATTATGTGTCTCTACTCTTATGGATTAAATTCTGATTTCTGAGTAACTATTTACTCAGAAATCTGTCTTACAAAACTGATTTATTAAATAATGATATGTTATGAACTATTTATGCATATTATTGTTTAATTATTGAATTTACTAATTTGATAATAAATATCTTTTTTGTGAACTACTTCCCGGAATGTTGTTGGTTTATTATTTCAGTTAATAGGTCTCAATAGGGTGTGTTTTGGTATTCATAATATCAGTTAATTGAACCACTTCATTAACGTGATATTAATTATAAAAAAGACATATTTAAATCCTAATACTTTAATTATCTTGCTCTTAGTTGGGTTAGATCTATATCTGCCTAATTAAGATAGGATTAAGATTAGTTTATTTTTGCTTGCATTATGGAATAAGTTTGCATTTAGATTAATTTCTACATTATTTTAAGTCATCTTCTCGAAGAGGCAAAATTTTAGTTGTGGCTTGGCAATTAGCTTAAGGGTCATTCTCTTGCCCAATCAGCAAGAAGAAGTGATTTGATATCTCTAACTATTGGTAGTGAAAGATACATCATAAACCAATAGCGATAGGGAGAAGGTAACTAGACCTAGTTAAACCATTCGAAGCCACCACACCAAACGGAAAAGGAGTTGCTTTAAGGTTCAGACCGGGTGGTTATCCCCCAATGTTGTTGCAGTGATTTTCGAGGCATCAACAGGTAGCTGTGATCAAATAGTTCTTTTAGTGCCTTCCACATTACAAAGGGAGTTTCTTTCCCATGGATATTTGAGACAATGTGGTCTCCCACTCTCTCCAGAATTATTCTCCTCACCTTGGCTACATCTTTCTTCCATTGGGCTAGGTTTTTTGCATCACATTCTGTCGGTTTTGCAACATCTTTCTTAATGTATTCTAGAAATCCATTTTCATCAAGCACTGCCTCCATGTGGTCTTTCAAGGCAATTAAATTTGAGCTATCTTCCAAGGCATACTCTAATCTCAGACCATTGAACAACATTTTCCTGATCATGAAGAAATCTTGCTACACTAAAGCTGCAAATTCGAACCTCTTAAGGAACAACTTCGAAATTATTGTTCTAATGTGAATCCAACTCTAATACCATGTATAAATATGGTAATATAATTGCAACTGCCTAAGAAATTTAATCTAAATCAAGAGACACAATTCTACTCTACTGCTCCGTGAAAATTAATTCACAATTCAGAAAAACATTCACAAACATGCATCAATCACATACACAAGTACACATATTTATCTAGGGGAAACCAATTGGTTAAAACCCCTTAAGTCTGCTTGCATTAATAAGATTAATAGAGAATGTATTACAATTGCTTTCTCTCTCTAAACTCAACCTGCAAGTGAATAACCTTTCTTTCTGCTCAATGAGAAGCTCTGACCCAAACTTATTCGATTTCTTCCTCAGATTGAGCCCCAATTTCCTTGATAAAATCCTGAGGAATTAGGCCCCTATTTTTTAGGATTTTTCCTCCAATTGATTTCACAATTCCCAAGGTTGGATCTCTAACTGCATACAACACCTGTACACTCAGTACTAGTCTATAACTGATGTTACATTGCCTTGGAATCTCCACCATAACTACAGAACTAAAATTCTCTGCATGCAATATCAATTTTTGGTTGATTGATCAGTTAACTGGATGATCACTGAGTTATAATGTTGTCCCATTGCACAACTGACCTCTGACTAGTTCTATCAACATTTAGAACTAGTTTAATTGAATACAATTGGAAATAATTGAACTGGATTGCTACAAATTATCAATCACACATGCATAACTGAACTCCAATCCCTTTAACTTGAATTTAGTGAGCTAACTAAGTGACAAGAGTCATGTCACCTCAGTTAACTATCTCCAAGTTGTTTGCTGATGTGGAAATTCAAATTTTCTCAATTTGACCAAGGAAAAGACAAATTAAGACTTTCTTGCTACACTTCTCAACACATGTAAATTCCTCTCTCAACTCCACCCAGAAAAAAACATCCTCCTTGATAACCTTGACATGCTTGGGAATTGTGACTTTGATGCAAACCATAATTGGGTCCATTCTCTTATCCCTTCACACTTGTAAGAGACGACCATTCGCTTCATAGAATTCAACTGCTCCTCCACACAACTCGCCAACTCCCCTCTTCAAATCCGCACTCCCTTTCCTCCTTGTCCCCAAGCCAAAGCATGGCTTTCAATATCATTTTTACCCACTTTTCCAGTAATGCCTCCACCACACTACTAAAGATGCTCATCCAAGGCACTGTGGGCACCAACAAGTATTTCCTAATTGATTTCCTCAAAAATGACTTCCTAACTAACTCTACTAATAGAGAAATCCCTCTACTCTTGCATGCTCCAACTAGTGTTGCAGCATTCTACATAAATGAACTAACAATACATTTCGGCCTTTGCATCCTTGTCTCCTCTATGCAACCTTTGGAAGGTCAATCCCTACTAAACCTTCAAGAACAACTCCAACATGTGAAATACATTCTCATTGATGAGATGAGATTCATTGGTCCTAAAATGCTTGCTCAAATTGATGAACATTTGCGAGAGGCATTCCCATCCAATAGAAACACCCCATTTGGTGGTCATTCTATAATCCTTGTAGGTGACCTCGGGAAATTTCCACCTTTCAAAGATATACCAATGTATGTATGCACGTTTCATGACAATTCTCTTTAGCAAAGCCTCGATATAGTTGTCACACTTTCAACAATATTTCACCAGCAAGGCACAAGCTCTGAACAGATTACATTTTTCCAACTCCTCTCCAACCTTCAAAATGCAACCCCCACATTGGATGATTGGAAACTTCTCATGGCATGTACAAAATCCATTCTTCCACAATACGAGTAGCAAACATTCGACAATTCTATGCACCTCTATGCAACTAATGAATATGTTGCACTGCACAATAAACACATGCTCAAAAAATTGAACATGCCAATCGCACATTGCTATGTCAATAAAAGGAAACAATTTCCCTCTATCACTACAGAGGATGAGCAACTTGATGCAAAATTTATTCTATGCATTGAACAATAAGTCATTCTAACAAGCAACTTGTGGGTTGAAGCAGGCCTTGTTAATGGGTCACTTGGAAAAGTTGTTGCTATTTTTTATGCATCTGGTTCTTAGCCTCTAGAGCTTCGATCATTTGTTGTGTTTTATTTCATTCACTACAAAGGTACACCATGGGATGCTTCAAATCCAAAGTGTGTGCCAATCCCCCCTATAAGAAGGGTCTCTCGAACACAAATTCCCCTTCACATGGAATGGGCCCTAACAATCCATAAATCACAGGGAATGACCCTACAATAGGAAACAATCGAAGTTGAAAACATTGATTATCAAGGGCTAACATTCACAACCATATCTAGAGTTAGATCATTGAACAATATTTTCATCTCTCCAACTTTTTCCTTCTTGCACTACTCACGCATGCAAGAAAATACTTGCATAATACGCAGAAAAACAAAGAAGAAGCATACCTTTCCTCCAAATCTATGCATTAATCTCCATGTAGACATTCTCTTTTTGGTAACTTGAATTCCTTTGCATTTCACTTAAAAGAAATTCATCTTCTCTCTAATTTAAAAACCTTCAAAGTTGCATGTTTTTTTTACCTACTCTATTTCTAATATACTTTCACTTTCAATGGTTGCTACTACTTGTCTTCTATGCTTTCCCTTTTAGTTAATGAATTTATAAATGTTTTCTTATAAACTTTTCCTTTGCTCAAACAAACAAATGGATATACAGTATGCTTCCCAGCTCTACAAATGTTTCCATGAAATACATGAACAAGAGGTTGCTCTTTTGGATATACAAGCATTGTTTCTACGCTCTCCTAATTTTCCTCTATATCGAATGCGACCAACTCTACAAATACTTAAACGGATTAAGGATTTAATGCATGTGCTTGTTCATACACATGAAAGGGATCATGCAAATAGGAAAAGTCGAGCAGATTATCTCAATCGTATCCCAAATATGGATCTCAATTGGTGTTGTAAATGCCATGCATCAACTTGTATTTATGACTAATAGTTTTCCCTTCATAAAAAACATGAACTTTGATTGATCAACTTCAAACTTTTTTTTTCATTCTACTACATGCTTCTACTTTGATAGCAAACAATACACTGCTTTTTGTAAATTTTCACTCGCTTAACAATGTCTTATAAAAAACCCTACCATACTTACATGTGCATTTGCTAGTTCTCACTCTCTTCTACTATGATTCTTTAATTTTCTGCCTTTGTATCTTCTCACATGTTTCCAATATTTACAAACAAAAAAAACACTATACAAATCATGCACACTATCTTATCACATGAAAGACATAAAAATAAGGCGATGCACATGACAACGATGTTTTCTTATAGGAGCTAGCTAAAATCTTGCTGATCTACCTTCTCTTAACAATCAATATTGAATTTTACTAGATTGTTATATTCAATGTTGGTGTGTCTTTTTATATAGGCAGACTATGTCCACGTTAACCTTCTTCAAACATGTTGATGTGCATTCCCAGTGTTGAGTTACTAATACAAAAAATACCAATATATATGTAAACAAAGAAATGGATCCACCATTTAATATGTTCCTTTCCAATGTTTGATATCAGAACACATCATCTTCCCAAGTGTATGCACAATCATCTTCCCAACTGTATGCACAATGACAACCACATGCCACAAGCCTTAAAAACCACACATCGCACTTTTGATAGACACAACCCCTAATATTGAGTTTAACCAACTGAAGCCTCTCTAGCTGAGATGTACTTGGAGAAAATAATTATGATTAATATAGATGCTACACTTATGTTCTCTAAACACCTAACACTACTGTAATTTACCGATTGTCCTCTCAATGCTTACAATATACTAATATATTTCATAATCAATCCTAGGATTAACTCTTCCTAGAGCCAAGGAAAATATAAAGCAAGGTAATCCTCCATAGTAACAACAATCACCTACCTGATCAATGTTGTGGTTGCAATTCTTCCCTTTCACAATAAAAATTGCTTACTCACTATAATATAAGCTCATTGCATAAGCATATAAAAGTGAAAAGCTATGTTTTATTTATGGATATGAATAGGGAGTGTAATAAACTTCAATATAGCCATTAACTCTCCCATCCATTGGCTAAAAAAGTGAACATCTACACATTCTCTTGTAAGTGCTAACAATCTATTAATCTATTTTATAGTAAAATCTAGGTCCAACTCCACTTAGAGCTAGGCAAAATGGTATACAAGATAATCCTCCAAAGTAACAATAATGCCCTATTTTTCTACTATTTGGTCAATAGTTTGGTGCTTCACAAACACACTTGTTCTTGTATACAAGAGGAAAATATAAGTTCATTGCATGATCATATCAAAGAGAAAAACTTTCCACTTGAAAGCAGACTGCCTAGTGGCAATTCAACTGAAAGCACAACAAGCCCAGTGACAGAGAAAGGCACTACAATAATATAATCTTAGCTCATATCAATAGCCAACTGATGAGACAAACAATAAAATCTTTCACATTGAAAGTGTATCTCTTACAAGAGCTTGGATTGTATGGGAATAACCAGTAATGAGGGTTAATTAAGACATTGATAAAATAGGTGTTTATGCCTTCGTAGAGCACCAATTATTGGAATAGGATATTGACTATAGGAAGGGGAAAGTTTAAATTATTTTTAAGGAGAACTTTAATAAGAATTTTTCAAACTAAAATGACAATGGCAAATAAATATCATCACATGTGGTCAAAAAAACTTTGATGTTAAACCTTAGCTAGATAAAAATTATGTGTATATCACTACGCATGATTTCCTTGTGAGCTTTGCCTCTTTCTCCATAAATTGGGAGGGAAGAAAAAAAAAATTATAGGCTAAAGCCATATTCATGGCTTGCCATATAACTATGAGGTATATAATTGATTTAATTACCAATGAATAACAAACAAGAAATAGAGGAAAAGTCCTTAGTTGAGATGATTTGTCAATCCACATTAGCCAATTGCAAATTTATTAATCCATGGCCATGAAATAAGTGCATTACAAGCATCCAAAACAAGTGGCAATGAAAATATTAACATAATGTTGGTCAACTTCCAAGAACAACAGCAAAATACCATCAAAGCATAGAGATCTATAACCATAAGCAATGTAGAATCAGATGTACATTAACCATACAAATGCATACACAAATACAAGATTCAGAAATATACAAGTATATGGAGGAAAACTCAAATAGCTTTATTGATAGAAGTAGTAGAAGAGAGGATTACAACCTAGCTGTCTGATCCAGCATCATCCTCCCAGCATGAAAGCCCTCTTCACCTCATGAAAAGCTAGATCACCCAACAATACAATGTCTCAAAGAGAAACCAACAGCACTTCCTTACAAATTACAAAATTCCAGCCCTTGGATCTCTAGGATGAGGGATCCATATATAGATATCTGCAGGGGAGTGAGTCAGCTTCTGGGATTTTGATTAGTGTCATTTCACTGATAGTTCTTGGTTCCACTTGGAGATTTCATGATCTCTTACTCATCCCTAGGCGAATTCAGAGAGGCAAGTGTCATATGAGCAGTTTCTAGAAGATTCTCTGAGTTTCCACCTAGAAAAATGTCTCTGCCATTTGTCTGCTCTCGCTCATTGCACCCTACAGGAGGGCTTTTCAGTATGCATCGCACCCTTTGTGTGTAGCATGTGAGATGCATCGCACCCTCAGCATGGAGCAGTCTGTATGGTCTAGTTCTGAGCAGTTTTTCAGGAGAACTTCTGGGAAATGATGTAATCAGTTGACCTTGATCCTTTAGGGTATGAAACAACACTTTTAGGGGTTTGAGAGCCCTTAGTTTATTGACATATGTGATTGGGGTTGCAGTGCCCAAATATGTCTATAACAATTGCCCCCTAAAGCATGAGGTTGTAAATCTTTTGATGTCAGGTGAAATGCTTGATCATGAGGATCCGAGGTTTTTCGAACTAGAAGGTGACCTGTAATAAGATACAATACAATACATTATCTTCATAATATTTTCACGATCTAGCTAAGGCGGGCATTCCCATGCTCAGATTTATAAATTCATTTTCATGTACATAGGACAGACAACCGTCTGTGTGGCAGACTGATGATTCTGGTAGAGCCATCATCCCATAGCTTGGATGATTATCTGTGCAGCTATGGAGTACATTTGATGTTTTTATTTTCCTGAATATTTCGCAACCCGGATGGATGAAACTAGATCCGAGGTCTTCAAACTCATTCAATCTTCACCCAATGTACAAGTCAATCCATGTGAAAAGATGTTCCGGTGTCGAACATGGAAAGACATCGCCTGATTACCAGCCAATGATGTAAGTTGTTAACAGGCGCGAGAGGAATCATCGATAATGATAATGACCCTCAAGGTACTATAGTACAATTCACGTGGTGTGAATACATGAGTCGATGTCGAACACCACGCAAAATCTTTCGGTCGAAGGCCATTGATGTAAACCTGTCATCGGAAGTGAGAAACTTGCCATTGAGGCATGCAAGCTTCAAAGTACTGAAAGGGTTGTTCCTAAGTCAACTTCTTGGATAATGAGTTGATGTCAACAAGGCCTTAATGAATCCCACATCTACGACATGGAACGGAGCAAATGATTTTGTGGAGGTGAAAACGATCTGATGATACAAAGTTCAGGGTGGCGGTCATGAAAGAATGGAGCGTGAAGGTATTGCAGCGGATGAGGTGTTAGCTGGGTTGCTAAATTCTCTGAGCGACTTCTCTTGAACATATCAGCAACAATGGAATGGATTGGTAGCATTAACCCCAAAATGGATGGTACAGAGGACCAATGGTGATATGACCGGTGAACGGAATAACCCAACTCGACTCAATCATGGTGATGGAGTGAAAGTGTCATGTTCAAGAGTGACCTGCTACCAATGAATTTCTTCAAGTTTTCTTCCCTTTTTCCCCAGTCATTGTTGACCAGTGCCTCTTTATTTTTGTCAAGCTTGAGGAGGATAACATATGCTTTTTCTATAATTTTCCCTTCGGGCAAACCTGTCGCTATGTTTTAGCAAGCTTAGCGATAGTGAAACTCGCTCTTGTCTGTATGGACAAGTTTGTCGCTATTGTTTTAACGAGTTTAACGACAAATATAACTCAGTCCTTTTCAGTTTTAGATACTCTGAAAAGAGACGGAAAGGAAACTCTAGTAGTCCTTTTTCGTAGTATAATCCCTTAAGTCTGAAAAAAGTATAAAATAATATGAAAGGGATGACATTTCCGATCACTTTAGCAAGCCGCAAAAGACAAGCGCTCGATCTTTTTATGTAATGAACCCTCAGGTCCAAAAATATTAAAATATAGAGGAGGGATGGCACTTCCAATCACTTTAACAAGCTGGAGAGGCCAATTGCTCGGCAATCTTTTTATATTTTACGAGTCTAAAAAGAGCTTAAAAGAGACTCATTTTTTAGGAACGAGTGATGTTTTAGGGTAGCAGTTGGTTCCAGGTAAGGTTTGGAACTTTTCAATCACGGCAGTGTAAAGAAGGTGGCTAATAGAATCACTCATTGCAGTTGTTCCTCAAAAGGGTAAACAATCAAGTGGAGGCATATGATCGGCTAAAAAGTGGAGGTGATGGTAAGAACACGACCAAGGCTCAAAAGCTGATAGCAATGCGATCAAAAAGGTTATTTATCGAGGGTGGGTTCATTTTTTAATGAGCTAGAACTCTGGGGGAACATATGCTCATTGCTAGGTTTATTTTTTAACGAGCTTGAACTTCGCATAAACTTGCTCGTGATAATAGTCAAAGATGTCCAATTCACCATTAACACTATGTTCTCTTGATGGTCGTACTGTCTATTCAATTGCTCCATCAAATTGATTAGAAATGTAAATACATGCTTGAAAAATGAGTTAAACACTAACATTTTACTTGAATTACGTGAATAGTAACATAAAAGTAGTTTTTACCTCTCATTTTTACCATTTCATTCAAATTTCGGATCATTGGAGCTCTGGAGGTGTTTTCCCCCTCGATTTTCATAAACTAATTCCGGGAGATTTGGTGGACTATTTTCGGTGCCATCTGGACCAGGTAGGAGCTAACCCTGAGCTCTTCAATTGCATTCTTTCCTTTTATGATTCTGAGCATCTTTTCCTGTTTTTCTAGGCCTCAGGGGTTTGAATAATTAGTTCTCTCCCCATCGCACCTAGTATACATTGAAAAGTGTGATGCATACTGAGCTAGCCATTGGCCAATCAGTATGCATCCCACCCAGTATACAGCTAGGGTGCAATGGGCGCAAGGAGGAAATTTTATGCACTGTTTTTTCATGGAAATTTTGCCTATTTTTTCCCAAATCAGGATCCTAATCCTTCTCTTGTTTGTTTTTCAAAGATTCATAAAATCAAGATGGTCGTTACATGGCATGAACGTGAGCATGAAGAAGAGGATATGATTTCCTTACATGAACCGGGTACAGTGACTACATTGCGAAACTGTGGCTTGCTCAAATTCTTCCACATATCCAGCATGAGGCAACAAATCAATTTGTTGTAATATTTTCTCGATGCATGGGATCCTACCAACTAAGTGTTCCAGATTCAAGGTAAATCCATCCCTTTTACAGTTGAGGATGTCTACTTCTTGACCGGTTTATCGAGGCGTGGTGCCCCTCTCTCACTATCAGGATCCGCCCGTGGGGGTGAATCCGTGAGGGATTATATTCACCGGTTCTATAGAGATGGATCTCAACCGAGCAAGGACGGCAAGATCAGTATTCAAGATGTCACTAACCGGTCCTTGAGGACTATCTTATTCACCTTCGCTAGATTGGCTAGTAGTGCGGCTCTTCATTTGGCCAACAGGTCCTATATGCAGTATGTTCTAGAATGCCTTGAACCAAAGGTATTAAACTAGTGTGATGCAGTACTTCTGGTTATAAAAGAACAACTTTCCAAGGTGAATAACAGAAGATCCAAGAACTTTGGTTATGATTCTATTCTGACCGCTTTCGCCTTGGAGAGGATCCCACTGATGCAGCCATAGTACATTTCACTCAGACTGTCAGCACCGACGGAACCACGGATGCAGAGATAGGTCGATCTCATGGCCAAACACATTGGTCAGTTACAGATTTCATTTTCTGATGCCTTCTTTGAGTGTTTCGACCATCAGGATATGGTCTTTGCTGAGTACCCATATGTTGGGATGGATTTCCGGGGTGACCCAGATTTGGTGCTGCCGGCTGGCGAGCAATGGGGTGTTATAGGTAAAAAGATCTGACCATATCTCTGTTTATTGCTTTTATAATGTTCTTGTGTTTTTTAAATGTTATCAAGACTAATCAAACTCATATGTTTGTGCAGATATTGGACCAGTGCGACCAGCAGCGCACCCGAGGGTAGCAACTGTCGTTCCAGCAGGAGAGGCTGTAGGGAGGGTTGTCCTTCGCAATCTAGACATAGTCGAGACCCTTGCAGTATTGCAGGATCAGATCGAGGGTCTCACCCTTGGTATTCAGGATGTGAGGACCGACGAGTTACCTCTGAGATTACAGCGCCATACCACTGGCGTGCCAAGTTGATGGACTAGGCTCTTACGTATGATCGCACAGGCGATGACTTGTTATCACCAACACCATTAGTCTAGGGTGCTTCCTTGCATTTTTGAGTTTTTGGGTCATATGACTGATCTTGTCCTAGATACAGAACATTTTGTAAAAGACTATAAATAGTTATATATATTTTTTATTTTTGGAGCTTTATTTTGGTTAAGTTTTATGATCCTAATGCAAATGTTGATTGACATGCTTTTTCTTTTATAAATGCTGCAAATGTCTATCTAACACATAATTTTCCAATGAATCAGTTAATGTGTTTAAGTTTCTGGAAATGTGTTGATATTGAATAGAATCAAACATCCTTTCCAAAATCCTGACCCTTAGGAACATATGATAGATAGCTGGATTCTGAACGGAATAGATGCCAGTAAGCTATAGGATGACGAGTTGTGAGTCTAACCTGACAACAAGTTGGCGTATGCCATGTGCGATGGAATTAGAGAGAAGCTCTATCAATGCGTTGTATTCAGCGATGTTGTTCGTTGACCGACCAATACATACCCCTCTGAAACTCACTAACTCGCCGCTTGGATCAAAAATGGCCCAGGCTGTAGAAGATAGGTTTCGCGTACTACGACTAGCTCCGTCGGCATATCCAACAAATGATTCCAATAGGTTCGACATCTGCAACAAATGCAAAAGTGGATTACCTAACCAAAACAATCACTCTTGACGAAAACAAAAACGTAACAAAAGCATATAAAGAGATTACTACACTTAGTCAAGCATAGTAACACTTAAGGTACAACCCGTTTCGGGGTTGCGACAGTGGAATTCCATCATAATCTACCAGCTCATAGGCTCCTTTTGCTAATACTCATTTAACAATGTAGGGTCCCATCCATAATGATTGGAACTTTCCTGCTCCCAATTTATCAGAGTCCTGATCGTAGAGTAAGACCAGGTCACCTTCTGAGAAGACATGGGGTTTGACTTTTTTGTCAAATTACGCCTTGACCCGTTTCTTATGAGCTTCATTAGCTAAGGCGGTGTCATGATGGGTTTCATCCAGTTGGATTAGTTCCAAGAAATGAGCCTCTTCCTCTGAAGTTTCAAGGAGTAGATCGATTGCGAGCTTTAGAGATGAAATCTCACATTGAATCGGTAAGACAGCTTCCAGGTTGTACACCAATTAAAAGGGTGTAAACCCGGTCGCATTTATTACCGAGGTTCTATACACCCATAAATCTAAGTACAGGATTAAATGCCAATTCCGTTTCTGGGCTCCAATAATTCTCTACAGCATGCGTTTGAGAACTTTGTTGATCGCCTCAACTTGTCCATTAGCCTGCGGATAATATGGAGTAGAACTGTCGTGGGACAGTCCTAGTTTGGCAGTCAATTCAACCATCATGTGATTGCGAAAATGCAATCCATGATTTGTGACTATAGCCTGTGGAACACTGAACCTAGAGACTACATGATTGAAAAAGAAAAGAGTAGTCGTTTTGCCGTTGTTGTTTAATGTAGGCATCGCCTCGGCCCATTTTGTAAAATAGTCGATAGAAACTATGATATACCCATGCCCCCCGGCCGAGGTGGGGTTACATGTCATGAAATCTATGCCCCATTTGGCGAATGGCCCAACAGCGACTACAGGATGCAAAGGTGTGGGTGGTAATCTGGTTTTGCGATCAAAAATTTAACACGCATGGCAACTTCTTACTGCTATTATACAATCTTTGAAGATAGTAGGCTAGAAGTAGCCAGCTGGCAAGATTTTCTGTGTTGTAGCGTAGCCAGATAAATTCCCCCCACATGCGCCTGAATGACAGTCATTCAGGACTTTTTCGGCCTCCTCATGTGTGAGGCACCTTCGCAAAACTGTATTGACACCACGACGGTAAAGTGTATCACCGACGATCATGTAGTCTTTTGCTTGGTATCGAGTACGTCGTTGTTCAAAGCGAGAGGTATTAGGCCTAAATGTTTGGGTTTGGAGATAGATCAATATATATCCATACCATGGATCACTTGACGATATCAGAAACAAAGATTCATCCATGATTGATTCTTTGGATGTTGAATCGTTGGACGACGATGGTAAGTCGCATAGTAACTCCGCAAATACTAGAGATTTCTTTGATTTGGATTTTACGAATTCCAAATCAAACTCTTGCAAAATGGCTATCCCTTTCGAATATTTTCCCCCAAGTAACTGACACGACAGAATGTAAATCATAGGGTTGCAATCTAACAAAATGGTAGTTTTGCGAAAGAGGATATAGTGTCGAAATCTCTGTACTACTTGAACAGCTACAAGAGCTAGCTTTTCAACATAGGAGTACTTTCTTTCTGTATCATTTAAGTTTCGACTTAAATAATAGACTGGATGTTCGATTCCATTGTCTTCTTCAACTAAAACCATTGCGATGGTCATATCTGCTATAGCTAGATACAGGGTAAATTCTTTTTGATAGTCAGGAGTGTACATTAATGATGCTTTTATTAGGGATTCCTTTAGAGCATCAAAGGAAGCTTGCGCAACCTGATCCCAGTTAAAGGGCACTTCTTTTTTCAAAAGACGCATATAACCTTTAGCAAGTTCGACATAATTTGGAATGAACCTCCTCAGAAAGTTTGCTTTCCCTTGGAGTTTCTGAATCTGAAGCAACTTTGAAGGTGGAGGCATGTTGATGATTGCCGGAACCTTACATGGGTCGAGTCAAATCCTATCCTTAGAAACCACGAAACTAGGTAAATGACCAGAACCAACAAAAAACACACTTGTGCGGATTGAGTCGTATCTTGTAGTGTTGGCAACGTAGAAATATAGCTCTCAAATGCTACGGATGGTCAATCCGCTTTGGCAAATGAGCCGGTAGATCATCGAGATACAGTTGAATGATGTTCTTGATGTCATGGAATGCGTAGTTCATAGCCCTCTGAAAAGTTGCCCCTGCGTTCTTTAAACCGAAAGGTAGTTTGAGTTACACGAATGTACCCCAAGGACATATAAATGCAATCTTCGACTGGTCCTCTGGGCGAATATTTATTTGATTATACCCGGAAAATCCATACATGAATGAAAAGATTTCGCATCCGGCGCATTCATCAATTATCTGGTCGATGAAGGGTGTAGGGTAGTTGTCTTTTGGACAAGCTTGGTTTACATCCCTATAATCGACACACACTCTAATCGTTCCTTGCTTTTTCATCACAGGAACAATATTCGATACCCAATCAGTTAGAGGAACCGGGTAAATGAAACCAGCATGTAAAAGTTTTTCAACTTCTGCCTTGATGGCAGCGGCTTTCTTCGGGTGTACTTGCCAAAGCTGTTGTTGTACCGGTTTGACATCTGGATACATCTTGATTTCATGTTCAACTATACTCAAGTCTATGCCTGGCATTTCTTCATATGACCATGCAAAGACATCTCTGAATTCACGAAAGAGAGCGCAATATATTTCCAGTTCTGCAGAAGAATAAGATTTGCCGACATGAATATTCTCTACAACATTAGGTTTGGTCGAGATATTTATGGTGATAGTTTCTTCAATATTGGACAGATTTCGCTCGGAATCCACCGTATTTACAGTATTTGATAGAAAATCAAAAACTGAAGGATGATTAAGGTCGCTGGAATAATCTTCATTGTAATCTGGAAGATGGGAACAATGGTGGTAATCTTCCCATGGTGCCTCTCCTATCATCATCGACTGAATAATTCCTTCGTCTGTAGAATGTACATGTGACCAAGGATCTGAAGAGGTGCCATATTCCTTAGACCTATCTATCCAAACACTCAATGAGCATTGATTTGGGTTTGTCGCCCAGGCCAAGAAAATTGATTGCTACAAAATTTCTATTGGGCTTGGAGGAAATACCTGTTGATGATCCATGCTAACAAAATGTTCAGAAATCTTCTTAATCCGTGTAGATATGGAAGATATCATATTGCAGGTTTCCACCGTGGCCACTTCCACCATATTATTCGGAGGCGGTAGGGCAAAAGTACCCATTAAGGCAGGGTCTTTTAGGAGGCCTACTCCGACATTTTGAAGTGAATGAGAGCTTCCATGGATCATTGGAATTCTTCCTATAACTTGCGAACTGTTGGGGAGGAAGGATTATTGATCAATGATTGTAATTCCTCCTTGAAAGGGAAATGCAATCTTTCTAAAGTATGTTGACACAACAACAGCCATATCATAAATCCAGGGCCTTCCCAGTAGGATATTGTAATCAAGGTTTCCATCAATAACTTCGACGTCAATTTCTATTGTCTTGCCCCCCAGTTCAACTTGCAAGTTACTTAAAATCCCGTACGGGGTGTATGTTCATCCATCGAATGCTTTTAATGTTGTTGATGATCTTGACAAGGGTAGTGAGCCTAAAGTTTTCCAACAACTCATCGACATAATGCAGGTAGATGCCCCCTCATCAATAATTGTTCAATGAACAATTTTGTTAAGGGCTTTCACTTGTATGAGGAAAGCAAGTTGAGCTGGTAACTGAGGTTCGTATCCTTTATGATTAAAGGCCACAAGATTGGAATCTGCTGGGTCAATCCCACTTATTGCTGAAAATAGAGCTTGCTTTTCGTAGGGGCAATTTTGCAGTACTTCAAGCGTCGACGTAGCAGATGGCGATTGGGCCAGATCCTCTACTATATTATAATTTTGTGCTGCTCGAGCACGAGGATTGAACGTCGATTTGTGTACTACTCCCTTTGGCGGCTTTATTGTTAGCTCAAGAATGATGGGTGGCACAACTTCTGTCGAAGTTGTTGTCGAAATACTAGGTTGATCTGTAGCCTTGTTGTTCGACATCTATGGATTCCCATAATCTTTATTCCTTTTCGATATCAAAGCATCATTTTGCTGTCTCGAAATGGACAACATAAGCATTTGGGATGGGGAAGCATTGTCGCTAGCAACCAGATTGCTTTCTGGGTTTGGAAACGGATCAGTCAACACTGCTGAGGTATTTGAACTCTTAAAGAACTTATTAATCTCAGCTTTATGCAGACAATCTCTCGTCCAATGGTCTTCATCGCATATGTGACATGGCCGATTAGGTTTCTTTTACCCAGAAGGGTTTTTAGAAGATTTTTCAAGAGTCAAATCTTCTTGTTTCTTCTTTTTGTTTTTCCCTTTCTTCTTGCCCCCTGGTTGCTTCGGTTCTTTGCCTTTGTCAGTCGACACGGCATTAACCTCCGAGGCAGGAAGTTTTTCATTTGCCTTTTTACTGGAAACTGCAAGGGCTTTACCAGATGGGGCCTTTTCGGTTTGCATACTTGAGGTGCCAATCACACCGTTGCCAGCATGAGAGTCCCTATTCGATTTAGGAGCATCAAGAATTTTGTCATAGAGCGTGCCAGACTAAGTATAGATCAAGTCTAGATATTGTGCATGAGCAATGACTTGCTCTTCAATTACGACTCCTCCCTTGGCCACATATTTTGTAATAGAAGGTAATAATGACTTAATAAACCATTCAGCTAGAAGCTGATTAGGAACATATGTCTTTACCATTCGGCGATGACGTCGCCACTCATGAATATGATTAAATATGTGAGTGGTTGTTGTATGTTTAAAATTGGTAAGAAGTTCCGTTCTTGTTTCGTACCTCATGGGTAACTGAAAATGGGTTAAAAAGGTGGTGGCGAGGGTGCTGAAGTTATCGAATGAAGCTCTAGGCAATTCGATGTACCATTTTTCTACCAGACCAGTTAACGTTCGCTGAAAAAGGCGAAGCCTAATCGAATCATCATTGAGGGTGTTGGACAAACACCACAGATGAAATGTCATCACATGATTCGATGGGTTTTCACCCGGATTTCCATTGAATTTAGGAATATCTAACGGAAGTTTATGAGAAATCGCTGGCCACCAAGGGGCGTAAGCAATTGGATCATTTGTTATCCAATTCAGATCTGGTAATTCTAAAGTTGCTACGAAGGGAAACTATTGATTCAGGTTTGGTGAAGCATACCGAGGATAAGATGGGATCACCTGAGCAGTGTGTCTTTGCATACTAGAATAATGTATTTGATGTTGATAACTTTGATAAGGTTGATGGGCATAACCATTATAATATGATTGTTGGTAACCATTTTGAATATACGGCTGCCCATTACTTGCAAAGCTTTGTTGCTCAGGTCCTCGGTAAGCTTGTTGGAATTGCGGTTGTTGCTATTGCACCAGCCATGGTTGTGAGACCATTTGTTGTTGTCCAATACTCGATGTTTCACCAAGATGAGGGGTGATAGTACCCATTTGAGTCTGAGTCGCTTAAGTTAAGGAGCCACTAATTGGCGGTTGTGATTGAGTCGTGGGGACAAGAGGTTGTTGTATTATGACCTGAGAGACTTGAGGTTGACATACAACAGGCAGTACTTGTACTTGCGACACTGTCACAATTGCTGGTGTAGTGGGAATGTTCGACACAAGTTGATTTTGTTGCATTGAATATACAACTCTTGGTTGTTGACGCAGTATTGGCACCCAACCACTGGATGCAATTCCAGCTTGACCCAAACTTTGTTGTAAACTCTCATATGGTTGCTCCCCCAGAGGGAACAATGAAAAAGCATACTGCCCCCCATATGGCGGCAATCCAGTGTTCAAAGGGTAAATTGGCCTTTGGAGACTGGACTGCCCAAATTGATAGTGATGTGAAGGATCAATTTGCTGAGTCTCAACATAAGAAACTCTAGATAAGATTCCGGATGAACAAATAGGAACAGACCATGCTGTCGAAACAGTCCCTGGGTGGACTCCATCTAGTGGTTGAGAACTAGTTGGGACAGATGGTATACCAGCGAACATTGTCAGAGTAGCGGCAGGAAGTTCTGTTGCTGCTATATCAGAGGACACAGTCCTAGATGTCGATGGTTGTTCAAACATATTGAGTCTATCCAAAAGATTTCCTAGCGATTCGACAGGAACTTGCGATGAAGGGTGATCAAAAGAACTAACTTCTGTGGTAGAAGAATATAGGTGGATCCCAGTTCCAAAATGCAATGGGGTACTAGATGGAAGATCCTCCACAATTTCTTCTATATCAATCAGTCTAGGTGGAAGAGGTAGACCATCAGGTCCGTAAAATATTTCTGGTGCCGAAGAAGGTATAGACTCTGTAGCGATAGATGTTGGAGGGGTGACACCTTCCAAATCAGCCCTAGACGGAGCTGGCTCAGGAATAGAAGTGTTTACCATTACACTAGGATCAGTTCTAATGTCCTCTTGTAACCACAGAACTTCTTCTATAAAGGCAGGGGTACTAAAAATAATTGGAGTAACTGGAGTCTCTGAGGATGTTGAAACACGAGTTTCAAATAAACCAGAAAAATTCGACCCAATTAAACGAGATCGCTTAGCCCGGAATGGTTTCGTTTCCAGAGTCAAAGACAATTGACTCGTTAGTCTCCGTGAACGATGGGGTTTTGATTGACTTATTCCACGATTGCGGATTACTAGATCAACTCAAAACAAAAAGGGGAAAATGTTATTCTAAATTAAATGAATTTTATGACGCTTTGACACAACTTGCTTTTTCAATTTTTAAGAGTCGAGAAAAAGCTAAAGATGACTCTAGTCGCCTTCGATTTTTAATGAGCCTGAAGTGACAAGTGCTCAGATAGACCTTTTCTTTTAAGGAGTTTGAAAAGGAACAAAAGTGACTACTCTGGAAATCTAGACAAAGGGATTACTAAAACACTCGCAAAACTGCAACATACACCTCGATGGTAAATTATAGAGAAATTATCGAGGACTTTACGTATAGCAGTCAATCTTCCCAAATGTTGTGTTCAATTCATTGCGATCGATAGGGCGGCAGACACGGCTTCCTAAGGATAAAGGATATCAGCCTATTGTGGTCTCCCAATATATACTCGACGGTATGTGGGAGCACTAGTCTGTACTAGCACTTGTCGTATCAAAGAGGAGGAATCACCCAACCTACGATGAAAACTATAGTTACCAGGCTTTACGACGCAGGAATACGTCTCTAGCCTAGACTTCTAGATGTTGTGCGTTAGGTTCCAAAGCGTTTTTATGTTCATTGAGGTTTATTTTATAGTTGATCTTTCTTAAGAAGTTTGTCTTTCAATGTTCACCGCGTGATGTAGATGTACAACTCCTAAATATGCAATCTAAAATGATAAACAGTCGTTTATTTTTCTTTTAGCAATTAAAAACCTAGCTACTAAGGAAGGAAAAATATGATTCTTTCAACATAAAGTAGAGAGCACACACTAAATGCACTTTTCCTAAATCAATTTCTGCATGCAATCTAAATGCAAATGCACATGCATGTATTTGTTTTTTCAGTTCCTTTAATGTGAGAATGACAAAAAGAAAACTAAGTACCAATCTGAACTACTTTTCTTCAAAGCGACACTATAACAATTTCTTTTCAAAAAAGCGAAAGGAAGACTAAGATGACACTTTCTCTTTCGAATGGAAAACTATTTTCGACACTTCAAAGAATTGATAATTCAAATCAAATATAATGGCAAAATTGTAATCGACTATCTAAAAGAGGAAGACTTTACGACACTCTTTTTTTTCACTGAAAATGACAGTTGCGACACTTTCGAATCAAAAGATGACAATTCGATTAAGCTATTGTTTGCAAAGGAGGACTGTAAATGATTAAAAAAACATTCACAATTCCTTATCAATGGAGGCTGAATAATGTGAAGGAAGAAGGTTTCAGCAGTGATATACTGATCATAGACAACAAAACTACTGAATAGAGCTGAAAACAATGAAGAAAAAAACCAAAATCTGGAGGCAGAAATAGTCTCATTAAATCATTGCACCTGTCCTTAAGGAAAACAGGGATGCATCTCACCTGCAGCACACGGGAGGTGCGATGCATCCAGACTACCAATGAGAGACAGTGCAATGGTCTAGGGACGAGACTGAGCTTGGTTTTCACCCATAGTTTACAGCTAAGTTCAGGGATTTAGGCCGAGCTTATGATAGACAGTAATCACAAAGTATAGGGGCTAATCTAATGAGGTTATTGAGCTACCACCAGGGCACTTAGGATGTTTGCAAGTCAGATGTTCAGTTCATAAACCAACCTGGAGATTGACTGAAGCAGCGTTTATCTACCTTGCAGTTGCATAGCAAAAGCAGTTCAAAGGCTAGTTGGCTTAACTTCGGGAGCCATTATAAAGCAAACAACAATAACAAACAAACAAACTATTCGCTCCCCAGTGGAGTCGCCATTTTGTTTCCAGGAAAACTAGTGTCCATTCAGAGCTACTATTCCCACTAAGACGGGTAGCTATCTTAGAAACAAACAATTCAAAGTAACTTGTGTTTTCCTTTACAAGAGATATATGAGATAGAAGTAGATAGTACCAACCTCAGTCTTTCGCTTGGCTCCTTGCTTGTTTCCTCTCCCCTTTGATAGAGCTTCGCCACTCCTTTCTCACTTGTCTCGCTTCAAATAACACATGTAGAGTCAAAGCAGCAAAATACCATCAAAGCATAGAGATCTATAACCATAAGCAATGTAGAATCAGATGTACATTAACCATACAAATGCATACACAAATACAAGATTCAGAAATATACAAGTATATGGAGGAAAACTCAAATAGCTTTATTGATAGAAGTAGTAGAAGAGAGGATTACAACCTAGCTGTCTGATCCAGCATCATCCTCCCAGCATGAAAGCCCTCTTCACCTCATGAAAAGCTAGATCACCCAAAAATACAATGTCTCAAAGAGAAACCAACAGCACTTCCTTACAAATTACAAAATTCCAGCCTTTGGATCTCTAGGATGAGGGATCCATATATAGATATCTGCAGGGAGTGAGTCAGCTTCTGGGATTTTGATTAGTGTCATTTCACTGATAGTTCTTGGTTCCACTTGGAGATTTCATGATCTCTTACTCATCCCTGGGTGAATTCAGAGAGGCAAGTGTCATATGAGTAGTTTCTAGAAGATTCTCTGAGTTTCCACCTAGCAAACTACCTCTGCCATTTGTCTGCTCTCGCTCATCACACCCTACAGAAGGGCTTTTCAGTATGCATCGCACCCTTTGTGTGTAGCAGGTGAGATGCATCGCACCCTCAGCATGGAGCAGTCTGTATGGTCCAGTTTTGACCAGTTCTGAGCAGTTTTTCAGGGAGAACTTCTGGGAAATGATGTAATCAGTTGACCTTGATCCTTTAGGGTATGAAACAACACTTTTAGGGGTTTGAGAGCCCTTGGTTTATTGACATATGTGATTGGGGTTGCAATTCCCAAATATGTCTATAACAACAAGGTGGTTGTTCTTCACTTGAGGATGCATTGATTCTTGGAAGGTGCTTGGGAGAAGGAGTGGCAATCACGAATGGTCCAGAAGAAGAGAAAAGAATTGGAGAAGCATTGAAGAAATATGTGGAGGCAAGGAGATCTAGAGCATTTTGGGTGATAAGTGGAGCATATATAATAGGACTTATGCAACAAGGATCTAGGGGTTCTATAACAAGATTCTTGTGAGAGAGACTTTTTTCTAGCAGGTTGTCCAAAAAAAATTGAGTCATGGAGACTGATTGTGGAACACTCTCTTCATGTAATCGATCCTAATAATATCTATTATCATTACCACTACTTCCATATTGGATGCCTCACATAAGTGGATGAATAAAGTACAACAAGAATGGAACATTCTTAGAAAAAATTTACCAGGTTTGTCAAATGGAACTTTCTAGGCCGCTCTTTACTTTTTATCTACATGTGTAAAGTTATTCAATATCATGCATGTGAATTTTTTCTTCAATTGCTCATAATTTCTTACTAGATGGATGTCTTTAATGTAGTAGAAAGCTAGAACCCAACAATTGTATGAATGCAGGAAGTACTTTTCTAGTAACCCAATTATTCATGTGGATACAGTGTACTCACAGGAAAACAATATTTCAAGCACTTTTGTTGTTAAAATGAAGGTTGTTCTAATTTTATCATATATAAACTCTACATTGATTTGACAATTACCATTTTTATGAAAGTCTATGATGATACAATGGATTTTCTCAGGCATGTGATTGTTAGAGTAGTTGGGACTCCATATCATGATGGACTTTTCTTTTTTGATATTCATTTTCCATCCAAGTATCCTGATGTACCCCCTGTAAGCCTTAGATTATCTTTTAATTGAAAGTGAATTTGGAACCTTATGTTTTTTATGACTTCAATATCAAAGTCTCATTTCACTTTATGTTGGCTTTCAAATTTGCAGTTGTGTTAAGGCTGAGGAAGACATTGCAACTTACACAATCAAGATAGTGGATGATCCTAGAACTTTGAACAAGACTTTGTACATGAGGCCTCCTGCAAATACTTTTTCTATGAATGAACTTATGGGCCTATGGGAGAACAACATTGGCAAAACTCTGGACAAGAATTGGGTCATTTAGTGATTGCTTTCTTTGGGGCTGCCCTAATTTGAATGTAAGAAAGTATTTGTACTTTTGGAGCTAAAGTTTTGAATTTCAAGATTCTTTCCAAAGGCTTAAGAAAATTTGTAAAAATTGGAACCTAAGAACCAAATACTCTATCAATAGTCCTGGATCATGTGAACAACTAGAATTTTTCCAATGCAGATTAAAACAAATTACAATTGAAAGTAGAGGTGGTAACCTTGAAGTCTCACAATCAAACCCTTAGTCAGCAACATATCATGGTTGTGTCTCCACTTGAAGATCTTCCACGATATTTCCAACCATAAGTATTACAAGAGAGCCTCAAGAATGGTTGCATTTTGAAAATGAAATCCATAACTGAATATAAATACAATTTTCTAATCATGTTGTTAATCGACCTATGGAAAAATAGTTAAAGCCACACAGATTTCTAATCCCCTAAATGGAAAAAACCTTCAAACTAATGGGGCATGTTTTAAGCTTGTTATTGAAAAGACTAGCTCTCATATTGTATTTTGCTTAGTAACTATGTAATTATAACAAATTCATTTTTACAAATTAGATTATCTAAGTCTATTGTTTACATTCCAATATTATTATTGTCTTTGGTCTCCAAATGATTTTACCTGAAATCTTTTTACACCTTTCAGGTATGACAAATATTCACATTTTTTTAGTTTGGGTTGTTTGACATATATATTCAACAAAACTTTTAAGGGTGAATATCTTGTCCTTATGCATTATTGTCCTCCATTATAAGTGTAATCTAGACAACTTAAGAAGCTTTGCTCCCTCAATTACTTTCTAAAAAATAATTATCCAACTTTAAGTTCATTATTGCGTTCCACATTCCCTACACTCCTCTTATCGACATTCTTTTGCACCTCGCAGTGCAATTGCTAGTTATAACTAGGTTGAATTTAGGTTAGGGCTAGCCAATATATTGGATGGAAGAATGATCTACCCATTAAAATTGTGAGATGTTATCACTAAGATTATGTCCGTTGAAATTGTGGGATGCTATAACTAAGATTTTGTGAAGCTCAATGAAGTTTAGACGCTAGTTTAATTGCTTTCCATCATCAGTTCCTGCTTATATGGTTTAAATTTGACACCCACTCAAACCAACTAATTTACTCCTTATAAATTTCTGCACTAGAATTATTACTTTAAATTTCTTCAGTGAAATTATTACCTCAATAAAGAGATTGAATGAAAGGACGGCCTATGCTTCTGTGCAAAGAACCTTCCTCCAAAGTAAATAATTCACATATCTTTATGTGTCATTGCTGTCCTTTATCTGCGCGATAATGGAGTGCCCACAGTGAATAATGGATGTTGGAGTGCCCACCGTGAATAATGGAGATCCACTTCAACCGAGGCGGGGAATATTTGTTAATGAAACTATCATATGTTCCTGCGCCATATCAATATAAAAGAATGTATATACAAATTATAGGTACTCAAAATGTAAAATATCTCAGGTTGGAATTTGGAGAAATAGCATGCTTCAAAACTTTACAATTGCACAGATTCAGAGCCACTATAAAAGGAACTTACAATGTACAAAAATTCTAATTCACAGCCAAACTTTTATGTAATTCACATCGAAAAAGTGAAAGATTTGTGTGGCCGTTTTCCCACTCATATAGGGTACACCAAAATTGGTCTTTTTAAAAATATTATCATATGATTTTTTATTCTTTAAACATTTTTTCTCATAAAAGAATCGGTGTTCTTGTTGCTCGCTTTTAATCATATATGGTTTTGTATTCTTTAAACAAAGAATTGGTGTTTGGTGTTCTTGTCGGTCGCTTTTAATCATAAGTTTGCGGTTTTTAATACTAGTACTATTTCTGGGCTTTTGTGCGCCTGGAAATTTAGAGTTGCGCTTTTCTCTTTTTCAAGAAAAAGAGGGATGAGTTGCACCCAACTTTCTCTTATTCAAATATTTTTTCCATTTTCAAGTGTTATGACTACTAAGTCTCGTAATGACAGTGGACCCTAAATCATTTCTTCATAAGGATCTATTTTGTAAACCTCACCTCTTTCTTCTAGGAACCAAGGATGAGGTTGAAGTCACTAATGATAAATTCGTTGAATAAGGTGAGGATCTCCCCAAAAGTTTTGACGAAATTCTAACAAACTTATTTGTCCATTTAAGATTTCAAGGAATAAATGTTTACATTTGGGAAATCTTAAGAAAATTCCATGATATCCTACACATCAATACCTTTCCAACGGGACAAGAATTGTCTCAATTGGAGTTAGTATGAGAAAGTTATGTTTCTTGCAAGTTGAGCACCATAGTACAAGTGGATGTCATGTCAACTCCATTACTCACACATGTGGAGCTATCCATGTTATGGCTTTCAAGAAGTATCTAGATGATCCAAGAACCTTATTACTAGTTGAGATTTGAGGAAGTCAAACCTTACCCCTAAAGGGCTATCGATCCATGTTAAATAATGGGTTGCTAAGAGGAGTAAAGGTTCCCTTCTATGTTATTGTATTTTATTCTATAGTTGAAAAAATCAACTAGGAGTGAGAGGTTAGAGATCATAGCAAAGGGGGTTAATATTATGTAACAGCGTTATAGGTTATAGATCTCAAGTAACTCCATAAACGTTAGGTTAAATTAGCACGGTGAAAGAGTCAAAGTTACTTGGTTGACATTGTTGTTTTTGGGCACATGGTTTTTGTTGCCCATAGTTTTGTGCTTGTGGATTTCTTGTAATGTAGCCTTTAAGAGCCTTTTGAAGACTTCATTGTAATGTGCCAAGGAGGTGAGCAGTGAAGGCTCACTTGGTTGGATTGGCCAAGTCTTAGCCCAAGGACTAATAGAATAGTATGTTTGCTATTTAGTTTCCCTATATTGGGGTTTGAATAATCATTGTGTTTATGTGCCTATGCATTTTTATTTTCTTGTCGGTAAATTTATCTTTCTTATTTAATTTCTCTTGGTAATTTTTAACATGGTTTCGGAGCCATGGGGTGAGGTCAAAGTTGAAAGAGAAACTTAATGGGTTTTGATTAGCATGTGTGAGAATGATAAGAGTCATGGATATGTGCAAACAGGAGTACAAGAAAACTCATGGATATGTGCAAACAGGAGTACAAGAAAACTCATTTCATGTGTCTGAGACAATATTTATGTCAAGGATTTATGCAAAGTGTTTGATGCATAACTTCAATGAGATGGTTTATCGTGGTTTGTTTGCTTCGGATTGTAATTTTTCAATGGTTAAATGGGTGATCTATGGAAAAAAGTGATGATGGTTGTGTATTGTAAATGAATATGTGTGTATGTGTGTGTATGTTGGAGTTAAAATATTTTACATGTAAATGGCATACTACTATAATACCTAATAAGGCATGTGTACCCCTAGGAACAATTAGACCTAGGTGATAAGGAGCATGTCAAATTACTAGATACCCTAGATATAAACTTTGAGAGGGTAGGGCCTGGAGGTGAGTGGTTTTAGTTCACTTGGTCAGTCTGGTTGGAATTGATCGAGGGAGACCCAAGTCAAGTTTTAAGGTGGGATTGTTAGGTAAAATTGACTTGGTTAAAGAGTTAAAGTTATTTAGTCAGTGGTGGTAGTTTTAGGCAAATGGTTTGGACACATCGTTTTGGTTACCCATGGTTTTGTGCCCATGGATTGTATGTAATGAATCCTTTAAAAGGCTTGGGAATATTTCATTGTAATGTGATGAGGAGGTGAGTAGTGAAAGATCACTTGGCGACTTGGTCAAGTTCTGGGCAAGCAACTAATAGAATATTATATTAGCTAGTTTTTCCCTATATTAGGGTTTTCCTAGGAAAAACATTGTGTTTATGTGCATTTTTTCTTGTTGGTAAATTTATCTTTCTCCATTAATTTCTCTTGGTAATTTTTAACAATAGAGAGTACATATTTCTTTGTACTTTCATATATGATACCAAACAAAAGAGAATAAAGATACCTCACTTTTTGGCAGGTTTTCTCCCATAAGATTTTCACAAGGAAAAACTTGTGTCTAATATATATATGTATGTTTGTATTTTTCTTTGTTCTTTATCGGTTTGGGACTCTGTTTTATCAGCCATCTATACACCAAAGGCGGGTTATATTAAGCTCTGTGTGGATGTTCTGGTGCATAATCTCAAATGGTGGTGGCGCAGATTATGGAAATTATAGTGTCCTGCTAAAACAAAGTTATTTGGATGGTCGTTGATGGAGAGTAGGGTGCCTACATGGGATTTTTTGCAAAAAAGACAGTTTAATGGTCTGGGCTGGTGTTGCTTGTGCAAATTGTCATTGGAGTATATTCCTCATTTATTTGTTAAGTGTCCATTTGCCCGTGCTATTTGGTTGGAGGTTTCGCGAGTGTTTGGTATGCAATTTGTTTGGGCGAGTAACTCCTCTAATGAGGCATATCGAACATGGTATTCTAAAGGTCTTTATATGCAATTTCGAGCTCTTCCTGTGATTATTGCTTGGGGTATCTGGCTAGCGAGAAATGTTGCCATTTTCACTGACAACTATTTCATTCATTTAAATAGAAAATAAATTATTAAAGAATCTGAGATTTATGAGAAAATTAATCTTAATAGTATACATTTCAATTATTTTTATCAAATTTGTTGTGATTAATGTTCCCATAGTTAATACAAATTAATTCGCATCACATAATGCGGTTGTGGTTGTCGTAGGAAGAAGATTGAACAAAGGGAATGATGGAGTGATCAAATCAACAACTTTGACCCTCCAAAAGAATAAACATCGAACCATTGATTTAATACCAATAAAAGACTTTTAAAGGTCACATTAAAAAGATAAATATTCTATTCACGTGCCTTTAAAGTTTTTTTTGGTTATGAAAGTGGATACAAATTTATAAGGTGGAAATATATATAAATCTTTTAATATTAGGTGAGAAAAAGAAAAGTTCAATTCTAAAGGAGAAAAGTGGTCATAAACTTATTAGAGGAGGAAATATATACAAAGGAAGATATAATAGTATTAATGTTTGTAAGAGCAATTTAATTGTTTAATAAAGTTGAAAAATACTATATTAAAATTGGATTTTAATAAAAAGGAAGGAAGATTTTTCTTATAAAGGTGTTCCATCTTTGTAATTCAGATTATTAATAGTTAAGTATTTAAGAAAAAAAGATTAACATTATTAGTAGTGTGAATTATAAGGAAAATTACATTAATGTTGATTTCACAAACCAAGTTTTAATTGGAGATAAGTATACTTGAAAATAAAACTTTTTGGTAAAAAACAATGTTAAGTCAATGCGTAACACCTCTATTTGAACCCTATATTGTAAATACCATGCACGTGTGAAAGTTAGGATGGTGGGTTGGAACATATTAATTAGGGTGGTGAACCAAGAATTACTTTTTGGGGGTGGTGCACCCATGTGTATGTGTGTGTATATGTTTTAGGGGTAGCGTGCCCATGCGTATATGTTCCTATATGCTATGAGGCTAGAAAACGTAATGTTGTAAATATGTTTAACTTATGCAAGTTAATAAACACATTATGACTACAGACCAAAACAAACGAAAAGAGTATGGGGGGGCCAAGACTCCATGAGAATATAAAAATGGGTTGATATGAATTAATAATCATTGAAAAGTTAGAGAGAATATGCATATAACAAAAGTCCATTAAGTGACTTTATGGGGAGCCAAGTGTCAGAGAGGTCATGCACATAAAAAACAGATGGTCACATTGTGAAGGGGGTTAGCTAGTGAGGCAATCAAAGTAGATACTCGGGATAACAACAAGAACTCTTGGAGACCCAATGCTGAGAACACCCTTATTCGACCAGCTTGGGCACCCTAGAGGTGGTGGCATAGCCCGAGGGACTATTGGTGTATAGAAGGGTTTTCACTGCTTGGTTGTAAGTTGATGGGGGACATGAGCCTGGAGGTTGGAGGCTACCAAGGTTTGATATGAGCGCCTGGAGGGTACCTGGATACCCTAGAGAGTAATAGGAACTCTTGGACCCATGGGAATCTGGGAATGTCCTTTTCCGGTTGAGTAAGATGCCATGGAGGTGTTGGTATAGCTCGAGGGACTATAAGCACAAAGAAGGAATCCACTATTTGGTTGAAGGCTAGTGGACGGCATGATCCTGTAGCTTGAAGGTTTTTGGGGTTTGGTACCTTGGCCCATTGATGGTACTAGACATGTACCTAGATTTGGGTGATTTGTTACCCCATGGAGTTGATGCCCCAACTTAAGAGTAGCCCATTGTTGAGAGAAAATGGACATTGTGGCCTACATATGGGAGGAATGTCGAAGTTCTGTAGCGAGTTAGTCATTCATCAAATAAGCTATTTTGTAACATTTATTTAATTTAGGTTGTAATTACTAATTAACTATTTTTTGTGTTATGTGTGAATTTTAATTGTTGTGCATGAATTATAATTTGTTGTGTGTAAGAATTGAATACTTAAGAATTTTCATGTAGTGTATTTAGATATGCGTATCACCATGCTAGAAACGAAATAAAAAAGGGAAAATATCCAAGTGACAAGGTAAAACAGTAATAGGAAAATAATTATGCCTTAGCCAGTGGTTGGAGGCATCGTTGGAGTTAATAAATAAAGGGGGAAACTATCTATGCCTCAATTTATAAAGGGTCACTGGGCATGGATATGCCTAGCAAATGGTTAAAGTGACGCAACAATGGATTGGGAATGTTCCAATTTGAGTCGGGAGTGGGCTGGGGACATTACATAATGACTTACAAGTAATAATTGATGGCTATAAATTCATATATAAATTCAATGTTACACATATGTTTGATAAAGAGGTTGACATAATTCTTTGTTCAACCTATCTAGAAATGCTAGATTTCTTCATCTCAAACATGAACAAGAAATCTATGGTATTATACTATAGAAAGAATAAGATAGAATTACAAAACGTTACAATGAGACAATGCTCAATGGAAACGTCGTTGGAAGACTAGCAGGATGCTTAAAACATGAACTTTCAAGATAGCCAAAAGTTGTTGCATCACTAGAAAAAATTGACAAGTCATAAATGATGAAGAACAATTCCATCTAAGGAACCATTATCGATGTTTTCTTACACAAATCAAGAAGTTAAAGGATGAAAAGAAAACACAATCAAAGTTAGAAAATTGTGTCAACAAAGAAACAATGATTGATCCAATTAAAGTAGGTATATTAACATACCTTGAAGTACATACAATGGAAAATCCAAATAACTTTGCTACTAAACATTTAATGATTAACAAAGAAACAAAAGTTGCAAGGAAGACATACCACTGAATGTGAAACAAGAAGGCACTATTAATATGGTAAGAAAAGACAGTGTTACAAGGATAGCTTATTATTATCCAAATTACAAGATTCATAGTAACCAAAGATAAAACTAATGGAGAAGCTAAGTGAAAATCCTATTTTTTGGAATTGAAGTTCAAGTATGGAATCTTAGCATTTCTTCAATCACAAAAGTTGTTGCAGCAAAAAATTACAAAAGATCAAATTAGGGTGGTCAAACCCTTTCATAGTTTATCTGGATTTAAGAAGGGAATGAAATGAAATACAAATTTAAAATCAAAATATAGAGATGCAATGAAACTAAACTTCAATTAATAAATATAAATGTTGAAACTATTTACATGTAGAATGAAAGTGAACTAGCTCGAACGGTGCTAGCTTATCACTGAGAAGATATGTGACGGATACACATCTTTTGAACTATGTCACATTAAGGCTCAAAGGCCTTTCCTATCATGAATAAATAATGAAAAACCCTAAACATACAAAACCCTAACCCTAGGAGATGAACTATCGAAGGCTTATGGGCCCTAATGGGGTAAGTTGGAACATAAATTTCTTAGGGTTTTAAATTTGGCATACCATCTTCGTTTAGCATGCAAGATAGCGTGTTAGAAAGGTCCATATGAGGAAAACAAATTTTGACTTCCAACATTAATGAAAGACTCACCTTGGCCTGTTTCCCTAAAAAATGTCATTTAGGGCCTCAAAATGGATCTGGAAGTTCAAGACCTAAAATTGCCAAAAATAGAAAACTACCCAAATAGGAAAATTATATTGTGAGCTAGTGGAATAGGTGGATGGCCGCCAATATCCACCTGGATCAATCCTCCCCCCTTAGGAATAAATGGTCTCCATTGCGTTGAGTTCCTGCATGAGATGAGGAAACTTCTACTGAACTTGGTCCTTGGTGAACCAATTTCCTTGGTGCAAGAGTCGGCCTACTTTGAAAACCCAATACATTCAGATTCTCTATTGGTGGGTGTTCTTAATATGTGCATACAACATCTAATCAATTGTGGTTTATTCAATGCAAGTTGGTTTGATCCCTATTGGTGTCAATTGTTCTACAATTTCTGATGTGTCCAACAATATGGTGGAGAGTAATGTTGAAGGTGATCTACATTGAACATTAGATGAAGGCCAAGGAATGGGGGGATATCTATCTCAAAAGCGTTATCACACATAGCCTTAGTGATGGTGTAAGGTCCATAGCAGAGTGGTTGAAGCTTTTGATATGCCCTTGTAAAGTGCTCCTTATGCAAATGCAACCAAACCTTGTCTCCCACTTGAAACTTATGTGGCACTTGGTGTTGATCATAACATTGATTGTACTTAGTATTAGCCTTGTGAAAGATATCATGAACCTATTGGTGGATGTGCTTAATTCACTCAATTAACTCAGTGGCTTTATCAACTTCAGATTGAACATGTACATATTCCACTTTGTAGTTGCAAGGGTTAGTGCAACATCAATGGGACACAATGATTGAAATCCTAGACCCACCTAAAAGGGGATATGGCTAGTTGATATATGGAGAGATTTGTTATAGTTGTATTGGACATAGGGGAGACTCTCATCCCATGCTTGAAGTTGTACATGTGTAATATGTTCACGATAATTTTGTTGACAACCTCAATTTGGTCATCAATCAAGGGTTGGAAGGTAGTTAGCTTAGTGGGAATGGTTTACAACAATGACTAGATGCTCAACCAGAATGCGCTTAGGAACCTACTATCTTGATCTAATATGATGGTCTCTAGGATCCCAAAATGTACTCACACCCATTCAAAAGAAGCTTGACAGTGGATTCTGTTGTGATACTCTTTTTATAGGAAACAAATATGGCCATCTTAAAAAATCTATCAACAACCACAAACACATGATTATTACCATGCTTGGTAGAAGGAAGGTCATACATATAGTCGATGGAGATGGATTCTCAAGTTCAACTAGGAGTAGGAAGAGGGTTGTATAGGCCTTGCTTCTTAATGGTTGGTTTGACAGTGACACAGGCAGTGCAAGACCTAATATATTTTCATACATCATGTCGGAGTTTCGACAAATAAAAATACTTTTGTAGTACCACCATTGTCTTCTCCATGCCAAAGTGTCTTGTTACCTGACTATAATGTACCTCCTCAATTAGCTTAGCACGCTTGCTTGAGAGAACACAAAGATGTCCCAGGAAGCACAATAGTCCATACTGAAGGTGGAAGTCTGGAACTAGCATGTTAGTCATCAACATCTTGTAGGTGGAAGTGAATTCCTAGTCGATATTGTATAGTTGTGTCCATCCATAGGTCTCGCTCCCATAAGATTTGAGAACTTTTTTCAGTGCCACAATCGGGTGCTAATTGAGGCAGTCTGCAATGTGATTGGTTCTACCCTTCTTGTATTTAATGTTCAAGTGGAATTATTGGAGATATGTGGACCATTTTTGGTGGTGATCATTCTGTAGCTTCGCCTATGTTTACATAAATTTAAGAGGTTGGTAATCCATGTGGATGATCGCCTCCTTTCCTAGAATATAATGTTTCCATTGTCGGTAGAACTATACAATGGAATACATATTCTTATCCTAGGTGGGGTATCTTTAGACAGTATTAGAGAGTGTATCATTGTGATAGGCCACTAGATTCCCTTGGTGAGTGAGGATTGGACAAATAACATAGTCAGAGGCATCTGTATGAATCTCAAATGGTTGTTGCAGGTTTGGCAAGGTGAGGAATAGTACAAAGAAAAGGCGGTGTTTCAGTTCAACGAATGCCTTCTATTGTGATTCGAACGAAAAAAAAACTTTTCTTTTGCTCCACCATTTGTAACTTGGCTCAAGGGCCATGTGATATGAGAGAATCCCAACACGAATCTTCGATAGAAATTAGCAAGGCCCAAGAAGATATGAAGCTTTGTTAGAGGCTTCAAGGGTGACCAATCTTGAATGACTTAGATCTTAGCTGGATCCACATGCACACCTTTCTCATCGATAATGTAACCTGTGTATTGGACCTTGTAAATTCCAAAGGAGAATTTTTAAATCTAGTGCATAGCTTGTGCTACTATAGAGTTTGAAGGACTTGCCGAATATGTTGTAAGTTCTTTGCCCAAATCTTACTGAAGATGAGGATATCATCCAGATATACAACCATGAATGGGTTGGTGAAAGGCTACAAGATGTTATCCATCAGCCTCATGAAAGTTGAAGGGGCATTTTTCAAACTGAAGGGCATGACCAACCACCAAAAAAGACCCTCCTCGCGCTTGAACATATTCTTCCACACATTTGTGGGTTCTATTGGAACTTGGTGATATTCAAACTTCAAGTCAATCTTTTTGAAGTACTCCCCCCCCTGAGTTAGTGAATAAGGTCATTAATCCATGGAATCAGGTATATGTTCATGTATGTGATTTTGTTCGGAGCTCAATAATCAATGTTGAGTCTCCAGGTCCCATCCTTCTTCTACACGAGTATGATTGGGCTCCCATAGGGTGAGGAACTTGGTCAGATGTGCCCCTTTTGTAGAAAATCTTGGATTTGTTGCTTAATTTCCTTGCTTTCGAGAAGACAACGACAATATATTGGACCATTAAGTAGAGGTGCACCATGGGTCAGGTTTATTGAATGCTTGACCTAACAGTGCAAAGATACTCTTGTGGATGAGGAGAATATGTCCTTATACTCTTCCATGACCTTGTCTACTTGCCTTTGTTGCAAGAAGGAACACTTCTAGAGGCCATGTATATGGCCAAAATCTTCCCCTTACTTTGAGATCGAATCAGAAAGAAAAGAAATTTCCTAGTCTCAGAGATGATCTTACTGCATTACCTAGCAGAGATCAAAGAAATGGCAATAGGTGAGGCTACCTCTACTATCTTATATAATTTTATGCCCAAAGTAATAATAAAAATACGAGTTTTTTGCTCATACACAACATGATGCTTCTACGAGCGGAAACGAGATGGAGTGTGCAGGCAATTTTTCTCCTGCCCTAGGGTTTATTGTCTCGGAAGCTGCCGCCGCTTGCTGGTTCGCGTCGTCATGGAGGTGCGGCCATGAATCTCTGCTATCTCACAGCATCGAGAACGATGGGACCATACCCACGACGCAGGACCGATTACCCATGGCGGTTACCACCTGGAACCCCTGCAGAAATGCCAGGAGCAAGAATGGTGCGAGATGTTACCCTTTAGCCTGTGTGCCATGGCAGAAAGGGAGGGCGACGTGGAGAAAAAGAACTGAGTCCCTCAACGCTTTGGACCCTCAGCTTGAGACCACTCTGGACGCCATTGTTATTTGGCCGTCAAACTACGCCATGGCAAAACGTTTCGCTCTGGCCTTTTCCATTTTGGGCAGTCGGCTCTTCTTACTCCACGTCCCTGCCTGCAGACTCCCTTCTTCGGCAACTACCGCACTCGTCCATATGCAGCAGTAGTATAGCCGGGATCTGGGGATGGCCCCGCAGGCACACATTCATGATATTTCAACCTCAAGCCCTCATTCAGGCAGCCAAGATTTTACTCATCCCCAGCAAGCAAGTTTTCAGATCCAAATAATTCTTCTAACAGGCAAAACCCTGCTACTTGAGGTCCAGCCGTCCTTCACAGTGCGCCATCTCTCAAAGATTCTCGAACAGAGGTTGGGGATCCCTTCCTCCCTTCTGCGGCTCCTCTTTGTTGGTAAGCAGCTTGACCACAATCGGCCTCTTTCCTTTTATAATATAGAAAGAAATGCCACAGTGATCCTATCTCTGCGTCTAAGGGGAGGTGCAGTGGGGCAATCCTCTGCCTCCAAAGGTTTTTCCTACAAAGATGTCGTACATGCACAGCCGGCCAAGAAGTCTGCCCAATCCGCTGAGACTCCCAAACCTTTCTTGGTGGACAAAATGGAGGAAACCCCTGCCATTGAAATCTCTCATCCATCTTTGGATGATCAATACCAGACATTTGCAGAAACAACCCTCATTTGCAGATTTAATGGCCTATGGCCCCGCACTGCTGATCTATACCAGTGGATCCATTCTAATTGGACCAACAACTGCAAACTCTTTTTCTGTTCGAAAGGCTTCTTTATTGTTGTCTTTGCCTACAACGAAGACTACCAGAGAGCCTTAGAGGGGGGCCCCTGGTTCTGGGGATCAGCTGGACTTTTCCTCTCTCCTTGGTTCCCAGATTTTGACCCCTCCTCTGCAGTCATCTCCAAGCTTCCTATCTGGGTCAGGCTTCCAAATCTCCCCGCGCATCTATGGCATTTTGCTGTCTTTCAAGGAATAGGAGATACCCTTGGCCGCTTCCTGACAACAGATACCTCGAGGGGGGAGAAAGGAATATACACCTACGGCAGAATTTGTGCAGAAATAGACATCAGTAAAGGGCTGCCAGATCAGATCATCCTCAAAGTCGGGGACTTCCATTGGACGCAAACTTTGGACTATGAGAATACAGCCTTCAGATGCCGTCATTGCCATCAGACAGGGCATCTCCAGAACTCATGTGCAGCGTTCCTCAACAAAAAGAAGAATATCACTCGCAAATCCAAATCCAAGAGTTGGAAACCTTGTGACAGACCCCCTATGGATGACATAGAGTCCTCCAGCTCTGATGAGGAGGACATCGAAGTGGACGAGGAGAACTTGGAGTGCCCGAAGGACTCGCCCTTAGACCGCGATTTGGATCCTTCTGCACCTCTATTCTCGCAGAAGCGTACTCATGAGTCTTCGCCCTCTGATTCAGACAAGGAGTCTCCTCCTTTAGCTCAGATCAGTCTGCAAGTAGTTCCGGTCCAGCCAAACCAAAATGGTTGGGTCAAAGTCAGCAAAAAGAAAGGAAAAAAATGTAGATTGGAAAATTCTACTCATGCTGGGTAGACTCCCTAGACCTGCTCGTTCTTTCTGTCCTCTCTACTTTCTTCTGCTTGTGCCGTGGTTTTTGGGACCGAGGTTGATTTCATATCATTTCCGGCTCCCATGCTTTTTTGCTTCGCTTCTTTGCAAGCTATGATTGTACCATATGTCTTTTATTAATAGATTTAGTCTTAATTCAAAAAAAAAAAAAAAAAAAAACATGATGCTTCCACAAGTATGGTTAGCCTAATAAAACATCACAAACTACAAGGGGAGCAACATCACACAATACCTTATCTATGAAAATCTCATCATTGTAGGCAAGCAACATTGTTAGCTGATGCAGAGATCTTTCCCTTGGTGGATCCACCCAATGGTCTATGGATGTAAGTGTGGCGTTTTCAACATGCCCAACTACTTAACAACCTCTATTGCAATGGGGTTATTTGACTCCCAAAATCGAAAATGAAAATCAGTGGCGCACCCTTCACCCACATTTTGGAGTGGAAGAGACACTCACCTTCCTTCGGATCTTTAAGCTCACTTTGCTGGACCTTGGCAGTGACAATGGTGACACTTTCTTCTACATCAATGATTTGTTTCCCCTTGTTGGGTTCTAGTTCAGATTTGAAACCTAAATATGAATCTAAAGCTTTTAGCTCAACCACCAGTGATTGCTTTAATTTTGTGTTATGAGTGGGGCTCTTGTGGAAATCACACCACTTTCCATGTATTTATTCATGTTCCCGTTACTATTATTTTCTTGTGGCTTCGATGGGTTGTCCTGGGGTGTTCCTCCTTGAGTCCTTCCTTTGTTTTTTGGTTTTTCGTTGCCCTTGCACTGCTTTGGATTCACAAATTCAAAGTCTCTCTTCTTTTGTTTAAATTTTTGCTTGATTTTGATAACATATCGATATGTTCCACCAAGTGAAGAGATGTCATGCAACTCCATTTCTACCTAGATGTATTTGTGAAAACACCCGCATTACTTGAGCACCATATGTCACTCAAAGTCCTTGATACCCAACTTTGTGCGCAAGGTATGAAAGATATTCGTGAACTCTAGCACTTGTTGGTCCCTTTCTTTTCATAGTGTGGTCCATTTTATGTACTTGTCTTCGTAGCTTCCAATAGGGTAATATTGTTCCATAAAAACATCCCTGAAAGAGTTCCAATAGGGTGTGACTGCAAAAAGGGGGGAATCTTTATGGCCCTTTTATCACAATAAGTTTCCCACCAGTCCTTGACATGAGGGGTGGCCTTTAGGAGTGAAAAAGTGATCTTTTCTCTAGGAAATAAATTATGGACTAAAAAATATCCTTCTAGCAAATTTAACCATTTATCCATAGCATCTGCATATATTTGGCCTTTAAATATAGGAATATCAAATTTAACTTGTACCTTGAAGGGGGCGCACCTCTGAAGTGGATGCTAGCCTATTGATATATGCCGAAGGATCTGGGAAAAATTATATATCATCTCGTTCCCTTTTCACTTGAGGTGTTCTTCAAGAAACAATTTTATAAGATCTTCGACTCCCTCATCTTTCTATTCTTCCACCATGGGAGGTCATCAAGGTCGACGAGGATGATCTTGCAAGGGCTCAAGCAATTTGAGTCCCAACTCCTTATACCCAAACCTTGTTGGGGACATGCACAAAAAAATAGAGAAAGAGCAAACCGCTCTGATACCACTAATATAGATTTAAGAAGGGAATAAAATGAAGTACAAATTTAAAATCAAAATACATATATACATTGAAATTCAAATTCAATTAATAAATAGAAATGTTGAAACTATTCACATGCAAAATGAAAGAAAACTAGTTCGAATGGTGCTAGCTTATATATGAGAAAAGATGTGACGGCTACACACCTTCTGAACTATGTTACAATGAGGCTCAAATGATTTTTTTCTCTCAGGGGTTCCTCCCTGGCTCTGTCCTTTGTTTTGCAGTTTGGGTCTTCCCTTATCCTACTTTTGATTCACATAACCAAAGTCTCACTTCTTCTATTTAAGTTTTACTCGATTTTGACAGCATATCAATATGTTGCGCCAACTGAGTATATGTCTAGGAACTCCATTTTTGCTTGGATGTATTTGTGCTGACAACCACAATGCTTGAACACTAGATTTTGATCAGAGTCCTTGATAACCATCTTCATACCATGGTATGAAATATATTCATGAACTCTAGCACTTCTTAGTCCCTTTCCTGTTGTAATGTGGTCCATTGTATGTACTTGTCTTCATAGCATCCAATAGGGTAATATTATTCCTTAGCAACATCCCTAAAAGAGTTCCAAGAGGGTGTGACTGCAAATCGAGGGGTTTCTCCATGGTCGTTTTCTCATATTAAGTTTCCCACTAGTCCTTGATATGGGGGGCACCCTTTACGAGTGAAAAAATAATATTTTCTCTATCAGAGAAATTATGGACCGAAAAATATCCTTCCAACAAATTTAACAATTTATCTAGAGCATCTGCATATATTTAGCCTTTAAATATAGGAATATCAAAGTTAAATTGCGCCTTGAAGGGGGTGGTGTCTCTGAAGTGGTTTTTGGATGAAGATGTGTCACCTATTGGTATTCGTAGAAGGATATGGAATAAATTATACATTATCTCATTCCTTTGCCACTTGAGGGCTTCTTCAACCAACAATTGTTGGCATTGTGACAAATGTGTTGCTCTTGATGGAAACATACTTGATGAGTTGTCTTTTGATGGCAACCTACTTAATGAAGATGTCAAAAGGTTGTGTCTATATGTGATAGAGAGTTTGGTCAAAGGCATCGCATTTCAGAGACAGAGGAATGTTGAAGGGGATGTTTTGATAGGCACACGCGGGTTCTATGAAGCAAAGTCGCGTACACACGTGGGTATGAAGAAGAAAAGGCGCGTACAGTTTCTGTACCATGGTATTCTAAATACCAAGGGTCTTTACCATGGTATTGACCCATAGTATTGAGCCCAACAACAAATATTTGATCCCGTCAAAGAATACCATCGACATTAGTGTGGTTTTGACCTGTGGTATTGGATAAGGGCTAAGTTATATAAGGAGATGAAGATCAAAGTACTTGTGTGTGAAAGTAATGAATATTTCATAGTTAGATCTGAAGCAAGTGTGCATGTAATGGGCTATTAATGAATAGTTTGATCTAAAAATAAGTATGCACCCGGGAATTTGATGATAGATCGGATCCAATAGATATGAAATGACTATATTGATAATGGATTGATTTGATATGTAATATTTATGTCTAGCACATGTTTAGTTACGTATGTTGAGAGATGGGTTTGTTCTGAAGGTCTGATGTGCAACGAAGCTATAAGTCAATAGTTGCAGATCTATACGTGGGTTTGATAACCTAAAAGGTGCATACATACGCGGGTTTGATAACTTGAAAGGTGCATACATACGCGGGTTTAATGTTGGTAAGTTGCGTGTCAATTATGCACTTTGGATAGATCTATACGTGGGTTTGATTCCTGAAAAGTGTGTATACATGCGGAAGTGTTTTGCACAGGTATATAAGCTAGGGTTTTGCTAAATAAGATGTCTGATGAGTCTAATCAGTCTTGTTGTTATTCTATTGTATGTCAATGAACTCTTATTTGATGATCTAGGTTTAATGGTAATGATTGAAGTTGAATTGATTGATTGAAGAGTGATGATGTTGCTAGCTATATGCGATTGAAGATTTGTGATGGTTCAGTGATTATTTCAGAGTAATTCAATGATTTAGGGTGTAACTCATTTTTATTTCAAAATGACAGTGATTCAGTTTTAGGGTTCGATGTTTTGAAATCTGTGGTATGCTTCAAGGAAGTCACGTATACACGCGAATTTGCTAAAGTAAAGTAGCGTATATATTCTGACATTTTATTGATCAGGGTTTTTAGTTGGTTCAATAAGTTGATGCAATTTTTGGGTTCAGTATTGGTATTTTGGTTACAGTAATCTAACTATTGCAGTTGTTTGAGAATAAGTTGATTGATTTGGGTCTCACTTGGTTCCATGATTGAGTGATTTGTTGCAGTGATCAGTTTCAGTTTTGATATTTGGTATTGGGCTTAAATGATGGTAGTGGGTCCAGTCTGAAAATTTGATGAAAAGTGGCCTACAAGTTGTGATATTTTGTATTAGGTGGATCCAGTGTGAAAATTTATGAAACGTGGTCCACAGTGGTGCAGGGGGTTGGAGCTCCCTTCTAGTGGCTGCTGGAGAATGATAGAAGGTTGTAGCCTTCTGCAAGTGCGTTCTTGCATGCTAGTATGAGCCTGTGCCAGTAGAAGGCTATAATAATTATTTCATCATAATAAAAAGAAAACAAAGACGACAGCAACGTGGTTTTTTCCCACATTGGGTTTCCACCTAAAAATCATGGTGTTCATATGTGTTGCTTATGTGTGATTCTTTATTTTGTTCTTACTACACATGGTTACTTGTATATCTAATGCTGATGAAGTACTAACATACTGGTTCAAGATAAAATTGACTGAAAAACTAAGTTGACTAGATATACGCTAGTTGTCTACATTAAAGTCATGTACATACACAAGTTTACTTCAGAATAGTCGCATACAGAAATTAGAATAAGAAAATTAAATCAAGTTTTGTTAAAATATTGATTCACCCCCCATCTCAGTATTTTTCCTAATAATTGGAATCATAGCAAGTCCTTCAGAAGAAGCTTGATCGCTTGAAGGAAGATTCATCAAGATGAGAAATCAAGAGGGGACAACATCTATCAGGCCACCATTGTTCAACAAAACCAATCTAGTTTTTTGGAAGGTAAGAACAAGAGCTTACTTACAGTCACTTGGAGCAGATGTATGGGGAATCGTTGAAGGAGGCTATCAATATCCATCCTCCATTCCCACAGATGAAGCAGAAAAGAAGAAATATGAGACCAATGCAAAAGTTATCAATGCTCTGTTAGGAAGCTTGGCATAATCAGAATTTGTCAAAGTCATGTAGCTGAATATAACAAAGGCTATATGGGACAAGATCATCCAAATTATGAAGGTGACACCAAGGTAAAAAGTGCCAAATTTCAAACTCTTATAATTCAATATGAAACTCTCAGAATGCACAATGATGAAAGTATCGCAATTTTCTTTCTTAGGGTATATGAGATCGTGAATTCTATGAGAAATATTGGTGAATAAATAAAAGAATCCTCACTGGTTGAAAAAGTATTAAGGTATCTAACTCCCAAATTCGATTTGAATTTTTTTTCCATAGAATAAATGCAGGCCTGAAAGAATCTTATTGTTGAACAACTTCATGGGATTCTAATAGCCTATGAAATGAGAAAAGTGGGTCTCGAAGATATCAGAGAAGCTGCATTCAAAGCTACTGCAAAAGGAAAAGAAAATGAAGAATCAAGTTATGTATTAGAAGAATAAGAGGCAAACTATGGAAAGAAAATCCAAGTGGGTACTGGAAGATTCAGAGGTAAGATTCCCTTCAAGTGTTTTTCTTCTGGTAGAGTTGGTCATTATGCTGCTAAGTGTCCCTATAGAGAAAATCATGAGAAATGGAAAGAAGCTGCAAAAATAAATAAGAGAGGGTGTGAAAACGAGAGAATTTTTTATACACATGAAGATAGTGATGATCTTTCAAATGGTCAAGAAGTTGAGTCTGATCAAGAATGTCAATTACTTATGGCATTTGAAGATAGAAGTAGTAATGAGTCTGATAATAATTTCATGGATGCCCTATAATAAAATGACATTTTTATTGAATAAATAACTCAACTTAACATTTGTTTAGGAAGAATCTAAATTAGCAAATAAAAAAAATAAAAACAAATAAATAAATAATAAAAATTAAAAAATAAATAAATAAATAAATAATTGAAGAAAAAAATCATAGAAAATGAAGAGCATAATGAAAAGCTAGAATGTGAAATAGTAAGTCAAAGGAAAGAACTTGAGAAAGAAAAATGTATTAATCTTATATTTTCTAAAGGATTTGAAACCTTAGATGAAACCATCAAAGTTCAATGCTCTCCTCTTATAAATACAGGTCTTGGATACAATAAAGAAACATCAAATACTGTAAAGTATTCTATGGAAACAGGAAGCTAAAAAGAAGCAGTCAACAAAACTCCAGCCTACAACAAAAGAATAAAGGACCAAACACTTCCCAGGTAAATTATGCTCGGTTCAATCAAAAGGAAACAACACTAGAAGATATTATACTCCCATAAACTCCTACTTTAATGGACAATGTTTCGCTTGTCACAATTTTGGTCATAAGGTTTCTCAATGTGTTTCTTACAAAATTATCATGACTAGAGAAGCAAGAAAATAAAAGAATGAGATTGGGGTAAAGAAATACTCTTACAATGCCTTCTCTCCTCTTCAATATGAAACTGAATGCTCTTTTTGCAATAAATTTGGGCATAAAGAATCTGAATGCAGGAGAAAAGGATGATCAACACCTCAAAATGAGCAAATGGAAACAACATCTAAGGTATGGAAGAAGAATACCATCGAATCTAAGAACTGTGGTCTAGCTTTATATGCAGGAGATCAAGAATACATGTGGTACATTGACAGTGGATGCTCAAAACACATGACATGTGATAAAGATAAGTTTATGTCTTTTAATGAAACAAAGAAAGAAAAGTATGTAACCTCTGGAAATAATTCATCTGTTTTTATTAAAGGAAAAGGAATTGTTTTTCTAAACCAAAAAGTTAACGCTGAAAATTTTTTGTTTGTTGATGGGTTGAAGCATAACTTGTTAAGTGTTATCCAGATATGTGACCAAGAGAAGGAAGTTGTTTTCAGATCAAAGAATTGTGTGGTTCAAAATCTCGATACAGGAAAAACCGTAATAAAAGGAACAAGACCTCCAGGTACTGTCTATTGGAAGGTGGTCTAGAAAAATGTTACTTAAGAAAATCAGAATAAAGTTGGTTGTGGCATAAAATACTGGGAAATCTAAGCTTTACTCAAATACTTAAATCAAGCAAGCTAGGAACAGTTCGTGATTTTTCCAACATCTCTCTACCAGAAAGTTCCATATGCAAATCATGTAAATTTGATAAGCAAACCAGGGTATAATTCACATGTAAGCTACTTGAACTTATTCATACTGATTTGTGTGGGCCAATTAGGAAAAATTCACCTTTAGGTGAACAATATTTCACCTTATTTATTGATGGCTTTACTAGAATGTACTGGATTGGTTTATTAAAACATAAAGATGAATCATTTGATAAATTTAAGGTCTTCAAATCTTTAGTAGAGAATGAGTTATACCTAAAAATTAAATGTCTCAAATATGACATGGGAGGAGAATTCTTATCAGATGAATTTTTCAACTTTTGTGAATAGCATGGCATCAGGAGGCAGTTTTCTGTAACTAAGACTCCTCAACAAAATGGGGTAGTAGAAATAATGAACAAAACAATTCAACAAATGGCATGTGCCATGCTTGATGATTCTGAGACACCTCATACCTTCTGGGGCGAAGCAGCACATACATGAAATTGTTCTCAACAAATCTCATATCTGTATAAACAATGATAAAACTCCTCATGAACTTTGGTTCGGTAAGCCTCCAACTATCAAGCATGTTAGAGTACTTGGAAGTAAATTTTACATAAAGAATAATAATGATAAGCTTGGAAAGTTTGAAGCTAGAGCAGATCAAGGAATTCTACTTGGTTACTCCTCTAGAAGTAAAGGATACAAATGCTACAATAAAAAACTTCAAAATATTGTTGAATGTATTGATGTTGTAATCGATGAAGCATGCACAGGTTCCAAAAGAGAAACATCAAGAGATGATGAACGTATTTCCACAATAATCCAAATACATGTAAGGGAAGAAATCAGTGAAGCATCAGAAGAAGGAATTAACAATACCAAAGCATCAAAAAATACTCCATCCAGGTATGTTCAGAAAAACCATCCAGAATCTCAAATCCTAGGTGAAAAGGAAGTTGGAGTACAAACTAGAAGATCCCTTGTTGGAACTCCTAGTTATCTAGCCTTAATATCCACAATTGAACCACAAAATGTAAATCAAGCAAGCAAAGATGAATTTTGGGTTAAGGCTATGAATGAAGAACTTGACCAAATAGAAAAGAATCATACATGGGAATTAGTACCTAGACCTCATGATAAGAATGTTATTGGGACAAAATGGGTATTCAAAAATAAATTGAACAAGAATGGAGAAGTAATTAGAAATAAAGCAAGACTCGTTTGCAAAGGCTATGCTCAACAAGAAGGAATAGACTTTGAAGAAACATTTGCACCTATAGCCAGACTTGAAGCCATAAGAATTTTTCTTGCCTTTTCAAGCTTTCATCATTTCAAAGTCTATCAAATGGATGTTAAATCTGCATTTTTAAATGGGAACCTAGAAGAAGAAGTCTATATTGAACAACCTGAAGGGTTCATTATAGGAAATGATGAAAAACTTGTTTGCAAACTCAAGAAGGCATTATATGGGCTAAAACAAGCCCCTCGTGCATGGTATTATCGCCTTGACAGGTATCTTCAACAACAAGGCTTCACTAAAGGGTTTGCAAATAGAAACCTATATATAAAGGTGGATGATGGTAAACTTTTAATTGTTTTTGTTTACATGCATGACATCATATTTGGTAGCAATAAAGAATCCATGAGTCAAAAGGTTTGCTTCTGTTATGCAAAAAGAATTTGAAATGTCTTTACTTGGTGAACTAACACACTTTCTTGGTTTACAAGTACAACAAGCAAAGAATGGCTTCTTTCTCTCACAAAACAAAATACCTCAAGAAGATTCTAAAGAGATATGGAATGGAAGATTGCAAACCAGTATGCACGCCAATGGTGACAGGATGTAGTCTCAGTTCGCATGATGATTCTCCCGTAGTCAACCAACCAAAATATAGATCCATGATCGAAAGTCTACTTTATCTTACGAGAACAATACCGGATATCATGCACGCAGTTGGGATTGTTGGATGATTCCAAGCTAATCCAAAAGAAACTCATCTTCAGGCAGTCAAAAGAATATTAAAATATCTACAAGGCACTCAAGACTTTGGTTTATGGTATCCCAAAGATGCATATCTTACTCTTCATGCTTATACAGATGTAGATTGGGTAGGAAATGTTGATGATAGAAAAAGCACTAGTGGAGGAGCATTCTATATAGGACCCCGCTTGGTATCATGGTTCAGTAAAAAACAAAGCTCAATTGATTTATCTACTGCAAAAGCAGAATATTTTGTTGTTGCATCTTGCTGCACACAAATTCTCTGAATGATGAAAACATTGCAGGATATTCAAATCAATTGTTCTCCATCCATTTCCATTCTATGTGATAATACAAGTTCCATTAGTATTTTGAAAAATCCTATTATGCACTCCAAGACCAAGCATATTCCAATTAAATATCATTTTCTAAGAGAACAGATGCTTGAAAAAAAGGTCAAACTGGAATATGTTCCCTCAAAAGAACAAGTTGCTGACATATTTACAAAACCTCTTCCATGTGATGCATTTGAATATCTCAAACATAAATTAGGAATGGTCCCTGCTTCATCACTCTGTTAATCTTTTATGTTTAGGGAGGACAATGTATATGTTGTCTTGGTGATTATTCTCATGGTTGATTTTGATATCCATCCTTTTATTACTAACAATGCATCTGGTATAGTCACAGTGAACATGATCAGATATTACAGGCTCAGGGGAAGCCATAGTTGTGAAGTTTTAGTACTCTAGTTTCTGTACACGGATACTATGAATAATAGTCACGTATATACACGAGTTGCTACTTACACAATCGCATATGATTTGATATGATGAAGAAACAAGCTCCAATTTTGTGTGTTCGTTATGGAATTGGTTGAGTGAAATCTACTGATAGTGCCTGTAGTTCTGGAGGAGCATTTGCAATGCTAGCATTATATTTACTTGCAAATGTATTGATGCTTATGCTACTGAAGTTACTCATATAGTTGTTGTTGTCATTGTTACCTCAATATAGACATCTTTGGTCTTGGTTATAAATGTCATATATGTCATTTGATGTAAAGGTCATGCAAATACCTATGATGTAATCATTGTAAAATTTAGTCATATATGGACTATTGTGGTCAAGTCATGCAATCCCATCTTTTTGGACATGTGGTGTAATGTTGAGTCAAATATGAAATCCCACTGTGTTGGGTGATCAATGTAAGCATGAGTCATTGGTGATAGGAAAGATCATGTTTGGTTGAGTCATAGAGGCATGTACTTCTTTATATATCTTCAGAAAATTTAGCATGTGCTCAGGGTGAGCATGGTCAGTATTTAGTATTCATACTTAGCAGATCATATCTACAATGCTCATGTCAATAAAGGGAGAGAAGCCTTCATTCAGCATTGGTCAGCCCTTTGCCCTTGATGTCAAAGGGGGAGATAAGATTGGTGTTTGGAGAATGATTGGTATATTTATAGATGTGTTTACAGGTATCTACAGGTGGTGGTGACCAAACGCCAAAGTGGTTTCCATCAAGTCCAAAGGGGTAGATAGTTGGCATTATGACAAATGCGTTGTCCTTGATGGAAGCCTACTCGATGATTTGTCTTTTTATGGAAACCTACTTGATGAATATGTCAACAGGATGTGTCTAAAACAGATATAGGAATGTTCAGAGATAGAGGAATGTTGAAGGGAATGTTTTGATAGGTATATGCTAGTTTTGTCAAGAAAAGTCACGTACACACGTGAGTATGAAGAAGAAAAGGCGTGTATAGTTTCCGCACCGTGGCATTCCAAATACCAAGGGTCTTTACCATGGTATTAACCCATAGTATTGAGCCCAACAACGGATATTTGATCCCCTTAAAGAATACAATCGACAATAGTGTGGTTTTGGCCTGTGGTATTGGATAAGGGCTAAGCTATATAAGGGGATGAAGATCAAAGTACTTGTGTGTGCAAGTAATGAAGATTTCATAGTTAGATCTTCAGCAAATGTTCATGTAATGGGCTATTAATGAATAGTTTGATCTAAAACTAAGTATGCACCAAAAAATTTGATGATGTATCGGATCCAATAGATCTGAAATGACTATATTGATAATGGATTGATTTGATCTATAATATTTGTGTGTGATGCATGTTTTGTTATGTATGTTGAGAGATGGGTTTGTTCTGAACGTTTGATGTGCAACAAAGCTATACGTCAATAGTTGCATATCTATACGCGGGTTTGATAACTTGAAAGGTGGCTACATACGTGGGTTTAATGTTGGTAAGTCACGTTTCGATTATGCACTTTGGAAATATTTGTATGCAGGTTTGATTCCTGAAAAGCATGCATACACGTGGAAGTGTTTTATGCAAAGCGCGTATATAAGCTAGGGTTTTCTTGAGTAATGTGTTTGATCGGTCTAATCAGTCTTGCTATGTTTCTATTGTCTATCAATGAAGGCTTTTTTTATGATATGGGTTTAACGGTAATGATTGAAGTTGAATTGATTGATTGAAGAGTTATGATGTTGCTAGTTATATGTGATTGAAGATCTATGATGATTTTGTGATTATTTTAGAGTATTTCAGTGATTTGGGGTGTAACTCAATATTTATTTCAGGATGACAGTGGTTTAGTTTTAGGGTTCAATGTTTTGAGATCTATATGCAAGTATGCTTCAAGAAAGTTGCGTATACACGCATATTTTCTAAAGTAAAGTAGCGTATATATTTTGACATTTTATTGGTCAGGGTTTTCAGTTGGTTCAGTGAGTTGATGTAATGTTTGGGTTTAGTATTGGTATTCTGATTACAGTGATATAACTACTTCGATTGTTTGACAATAAGTTGATTGATTTGGGTCTCAGTTGGTTCACTGATTGGTTGATTCAATTGGTTCAATGATTGAGTGATTTGTTGCAGTGATTAGTTTCAGTTTTGATATTTGGTATTTGGCTTAAATGATGGTAGTAGGTCCAATATGAAAATTTGATGAAAAGTGGCCTACAAGTTGTAATGTTTCGTATCAGCTGGATCCAATGTGAAAATTTATGAAACATGATCCACAATGGTGCAGGGGGTTAGAGCTCCCTTCCAGTGGGTGTTGGAGAATGAGAGAAGGTTGTAGCCTTCTGCAAGTGGGTTCCTGCGTGTTGGTATGAGCCTGTGCTAGTACAAGAATATAAGAATTATTTCATCATAATAAAATGAAGACAGAGACGACAACAACAATGGTTTTTTCCCACATTGGTTTCCACCTAAAAATCATGGTGTTCATATGTGTTGCTTATGTGTGATGCTTTATTTTGTTCTTGTTGCACATGGTTACTGTATATCTACTGCTAATGAAGTATTAACATACTGGTTCAAGATAAAATTGACTGAAAAACTAAGTTGACTAGATATATGTTAGTTGTCTACATTAAATTCGCGTACATACACAGGTTTACTTCAGAATAGTCATGTACGGAAATCAGAATAAGAAAAGTCAAGTTTTGTTAAAATATTGATTCACCCCCCTCTCAGTATTTTTCCTAACAACAATTTGATAAGATCTCTTTTCCCTTGTCTTTCTTTTCTTTCGTTGTGGGAGGTCTTCGAGGTCGATGAATACAGTTTTGCAAGGGCTCAAACAGTTTGAGTCCCAACATCTTATACGCTGACCTCATTAGTGACATGCACATAAAAATAGAGAAAAAGCATAGCGCTTTGATACCGTCGATCCAGATTTAGAAGGGAATGAAATGAAATACAAATTTAAAATCAAAATACAAAGATACAGTGAAACAAAAATTCAATTAATAAGTAGAAATGTTGAAACTATTTACATGCAAAATGAAAGAAAAATAGCTCGAACGATGGTAGCTTATCTCTTAGAAGAGATGTGATGGCTACATGCCTTCTGACCTATGTTACAATGAGGCTCAAAGGAATTTTTTTATCATGAATAAATAATGTGTTATAAACATTTTTGTGCCTTACAACTCCAAGCATGAAATGTCCATAAACCAAGGGCTCCTAAGTCCCTAAAAGTGTTGTTCTAACCCCTAAAGGAACAAGGTCAACAGATTACAGCTTCTCCCATAAGTTCTCCACCAGAAACTGCTCAGAATAAGTCAAAACAGGATCATTTCAGCTGCTCCACTGGCTAGGTGCGTTGCAATGCACCTAAATACACTGTGAGGGTGCGTTGGGCGAGAAATGACAAATGGCAGTGTCATTCCGCGAGGTGGAGAGACAATGGAAGCTTCCAGAATCTTCTCCTATGACACTTGCCTCACTGAATTCGACCAAGGATGAGTAAGAGGCCTTCAGTCTCCAAGTGGAAGCAAGAACTGACAGAGAGAAGACACTAATCAAATCACAAGCTGACTCATCCTCCTTACACATATCTATATATGGATCGCTCATCCCAGAGATCCAGAGGCTGGAATTTTGCACATTGTAAGGAATTGTTGTTGGTTTTGAAACAAACATCAGAGTATTGGGTGATCTATGCTTTGTTGGAGGTGAAGAGGGGCTTCTTTGCTGGGAGGTTGATGCTGGGTCAGGAACCATCGGTTGTAACTCCTCCTGGATCTTTTCTTGTTTATCAATAAAAACTATTTGAGTTTTTCCTCCATGCTTTTGTATCATTGATGCTTGTTACATTTGTATGGTTAACTTAAATCTGATCCTAAGTTGTTTATGAATATAGATCCATGTCTTTGCATAGTGTTCTTCTTCTGTGATCTTACAGGTACTTGGTGAAGCTGGGCAAGTAAGGGAGCAGGTAGCTAGAAGCTGTCAAAGAAGAGAGGGATTGGATCAAAGGATTAGCGCAAGACACAGGTAGGTTCTTTCTATTCCTCTCTATCTATAGTTCATAAAGGAAATACAAAAGTAGTTTTTCTCTGTTTGTTTCTAAGGCAGCTGTCACACCTTAGTGGGATAGAGCAGTTCTAAATAGACACTTTTCCCGGTAACAAAATGGCGACTCCACTGGGGAATGTCTAATTAGTTTGTTTGTGTATCTCTTTGTTGTTTGTTTCATAAACTTATAAGTAGCATTCAAACTTCATTTGCCATAACAAATGCAAAGTAGACATCTGCTGCTTCAATCCATTCACTGGATCTGTTTATGATTTAAATAGCTGATTCACAAACTATCTGATTGCCCTTGTGATAGCTCTTAGACCCTCCTTAGATCTACCCCTGATTGTGCATTACTGATTGCTTTTACTCGGCCAAAAACCAAAGACTGAACTGCAAACTGTGACCCAGAACCCGGACAGATTCTCGTTTCTGCCCCAGCGCAGGTACTGTTAAGAGATCTTGAATTTCAGCGCACTTCCCGAAAGGGAAACCTACGCTGCAATGCAGTTTCTCTGTGTTACAGGTGCGCTGATCAGACTAGCCCTGTGCAGCTGAGGTTCTTGTGCTTCATTCTCTCCAGTTCTATCTCTGAATTTTGCTGCCTGTGATCAGTATATGTCTGTTTAAAACCCATTTTCCTTGTTGTTATTCTGCCTCCTTTGTACAAAAGAACTGTAGATGTTTTTGTGTGTTTGTTGAGTCGTTTACAGTTTTCCATTGCAAAAGTAGAATAGTCGTATTGTCGTCCTTTGATTTGGATCTGTCGCAAGTATCGATTTCGATCATAGGAGAAAGTTTGATTGCTGTTGATGGTCGATTATACTGTTACTATTGCCTTTGGTCTGAATTTGTGATTTTCTAGTGTCAAAAACGAGTATTCATTTCAAAATCGTAAAGTGTCATAATCATCTCTATCTTTTGATTTCGAAAAGAAGCTTGTTTGTGTTTGTCGCTTGAAAGCAAATTCAGATTTGTACATCAACTTTCTTTTTAGCAGCAATACTAAGAAAGTCGAAAACAAATACATGCATGTGCATTTGCATATAGACAGTCTGTTTGGCTTGATTTAGGAAAGTGCATTTACAGTGTGCTCTTTGCTCTTTTTTAAAAGATTGTGTCTTTCTTTTCCTCTAGTAGTTGGGATTTTCATTGCACAAAAGAGATAAAAATTTGTTTATCATCTTTAGATTGCATTTTAGGAATTACATCTACATCTCGTGGTGAACCCAAAAGGCAAACTTCATAAGCAAGATCAACTTAAAATAAATTCAATGAATCTAACAACGCTTTGGAACTTAACGCACAACATTTAGAGGTCTAGGCTAGAGACGTATTCCGGCGTCGTAAAGCCTGGTAACTGTTGCCCTCACTGATGGTTGGGTGATTCCTCCACTTTGAGACGATAAGTGCCAGTACGGACTTGTGCTCCCACGTACCGTCGTGTATATTTTGGGAGACCCCTATAGGCTTAAATCCTTTATCCATAGGAAGTTGTGTCTGCCGCCCTATCAATCGCAATGCACTGAACACAGCATTCGGGAAGATTGACTGCCGTACCGTAAAAAGTATTCTGCAGTTTTGCGATTGGTTTGGTACTCCCTCTACCTAGACCTCCAGAGCAGTCCCTTTCGTTCCTTTTCAGACTCCTTAACGGAAAAGGTCCATCTGAGCACTTGTCACTTCAGGCTCATTAAAAATCGAAGGAGACTAGAGTCATCTTTTGTTTTTTCTCGACTCTTAAAAACTGAAAAAACAAGTTGTGTCAAAGCATAAAAAAAATTATTTTAAACGGAATATTCATTACCCTTTCCTACGTTGATCTTGGGTTGAGAAAATGGAGTCTACCAACCAAGGAATTCCCCTTGGAGGAAATCCTAGTCCCTTCTCCTCTTGGGGAGATGTTGGTGCGCCCCATATGGCCACATTGTCACTCCCAGGGCTGACAATTGGTTTGCCTGTATGGCTCTTCTCAACCTCTGTCGTTCAGAACACCACTATTCCTGAACAATCGAATCAGCAATTAGACGAGTCCAGAGTTGCCCACCAGCCTTCTACTTCCTCTAATTCTTCCTCTCCTCCTTCCTCTTCGCTTGATGGGGCTGGTAAAGCCAAAAGTCAAGTTCCTAAGGAGAAGAAGGAAAAGAAGAAGAAAGAGAAGAAGAAGAAGGAGCCAAAGGCGAATGGGGGAAAACGAGTGTCGTCTAACGAAAATCCACACACTGCACCGATCAAGCCTAAATCGCCATGTGTCATTTGCAAAGGAGACCACTTTCACAGAGATTGTCCTTGCATCCCTCGGATCTTAAGGGACTGGTCTCCTCGTTTGCACAACCCGGTGTCGTCAACCTCTGATGATCATGTTGAAAGCACACCATCAACTAGTGAAAGTGAAGCCCCAGGACAAAAAGGGAAATATAGATTTCCTTGTAAACTGTGCAAAGGCGATCATGCCGTCCACCGTTGTCCCTTCTTAGACGAAGCTAAAAGAGTTTTGGATGATCGTTCGGTTTCACCGTTACGACTTCCTCCTGGATATAAAAAACTCTTGCCGAGTCTGTCACTAGTTGAAAATCCGGCCGGCCCGCTCAGGTGGTCGGCTGAAGCACCTATCATTGAAAATAAACCATCTGGATCCATACCAGACGAAAGTCAAAAGGTCAAGGCGGTAGTTGACCCGGTCTTGCCTTCAGAGGTTTCATCTTCAGATGATACAGTCACTGAAGAGAACAAGGATGACACCGTCCAAATTCTTTTCATAAGCACAGACTCCGACAAACAAGGGGGCAATTTACCCGTTCCTTTACCGCAGGAAGGAAGTTCGTCAGAGCCGTACCCGGCCGTCTATTCGGTCCCACCTCCAAGCAACCTAGTTGTCTCCTTCGACTGGAATCAACTAGGCAGACCCCGTTTGCCAGCAAGCGTACCATTCCGAATTATCGTTCAAATATATAAAATGGTTATGGCGGGTACCATCATAGATGAGGGGGCTTCTGTGAGTATCCTTTCCTCAACTGCTTGGAAAGCGCTTGGTTCACCATCGCTTTTGCCTGAGATGAGAAATCTGACAGGCTTTGATAAAGGAACCAGTCGACTGTTAGGGATCCTTCCCGATGTGCCCATAACATTGAGAGGGAAAGCCATTCGCATGAATGTAATGGTAGTTCAAGGACCCCTGGATTACAATCTACTCCTTGGACGAGACTATATTTATTGCATGGGAGCAATTGTCTCCTCACTCTTTAGAGTAATGTGTTTTCCGCACGAAGGAAGAGTGGTCAAGCTCGTGGACCAGCTTTCATTTCCCGGATCATACAAAGCAAATAGTCATATACCATCCCTGAATAGTCTTTTCACGCAAGAAATGTCTGAATCTCCAGTCCGTCCTCTCGATGAGCGCGAGTAATTCGAAGGGATATGACTGAAACCCAGGGGGCTTGCACCCTGGTCTGCTTCGGCAGGAAAACTTCGGGTATAGGGTAGGTTTCCGCGGGAGAATATGACTAGTCTGTACCCCCGTCCGTGATTGGAAGAGGGGGTTATTCTAGAACAAGATCCTCTTGTCAAAGTTATGTCAGGGATGGTCACACTATACCATCCGCTCACCTTTGTTTATTTCGGTAGACATTTCCAAAGAAGTGTTTTGTTTGCGCTGTGAATAAAACAATCTTTGGGTAACATGTAAGAGGTATACCCTTCCTGATAAAACAAATGTTTTGTCAGCTTGAATAGAGGGTGACCTTGAAACTCTGTTTTATACCTGGGGGCATGCAAACCTTTTGGAGTGCAAACAAAGAGCGATCATTTATCTGTTTTTTGGATTGGTTGTTTCCTAACTTGCATAAAGAAAGGATGTGGGGCAAAACTCTAAAAATTGTCGTTTTATATGAGACATTCTTATCACACGACTGGATTGATCGAGCAGTGTTACCGCAAGGTTCATGCTCGTTAAAAAATAAACCCGCATCAAGCAAATGTTTCCACCCGCGTTTAAGCTCATTAAAAAATGAGCTATTCCCCGGTAAATAACCACCGTGAATGAAGTACTTCAGCCATTAAATCCTTGGTCGTGTTTGCACCGTCACCTCCACTTTTTCATTGGCCGATCATTCACCTCCACTTGATTGTTTACCCATTTTGAGGAACAGCTGCGAAGAGTGATTTCACTAGCCATCCTTGTGACACTGCCGTGATTGGAAAATTCCAAACCTTACCTGGAATCAGTTGCTACCCGTTTTATCACTCGTTCCTCAAAAGACGAGTCTTCTTTAGGCTCTTTTCAACTGACTCGTAAAATATCAAAAGATTGCTGAGTCCTTGGCCTTCCAGCTCGTTAAAGGGACAGGAAGTGCTATCCCTCATCTAGATTTTAATCTTTTTGGACCTGAGGGATTATTGCACAAAAAGATCGAGCGCTTGTTTTGTTCGACTCGTTAAAACTATCGAAAATTCATCCCTTCTGTATTGTTTTATACTTTTTCGGACTTAAGGGATTAGATGACGAAAAAGGAATTTTGGAGTTACCTTTACGTACCTTTTCAGACTCTCTAAAATTGAAAAGGACCGAGTTATCTTTGTCGTTAAACTCGTTAAAAAGATTAATAGCGACAAACTTGTCTTTAGACGAGAACGAGTTTCACTATCGCTAGGCTCGTTAAAACATAGCGATGGGTTTGCCCGAAGGGAAAATTATAGAACAAGCATATGTTATCCTCCTCAAGCTTGACAAAAATAAAGAGGTACTGGTCAGCAATGACTGGGGAAAAATTGGGAAGAAAACTCAAAGAATCTTTATTGGTAGCAAGTCGCTCTTGAACATGACACTTCCACTCCGTGTCCGAGTCGGGTTGGGTTGTTTCATTCACTGGTCACATCGCCATGGTCACACCATACCATCCACATTTGGGGTTAATGCTACCAATCCATCACATCAGTGTCGCCGACATGTTCAAGAGAAGTCATCCAGAGAAGCCACCTGTGTCCCACCCACTACCATACATTATACTCCATTTTTTCATGACTGCCACCCTAAACCGTATATCATCAGATCGTTTTCACCTCCATCAAAATCATTTGCTCCGTTCCGTGTCATTGATGTGGGATTCATTAAGGCCCTCCTGTGACGGATCACTTCTTGTCGACATCAGCTCATTATCCAAGAAGTTGGTCTAGGAACACCCCATTCAGTACTTTGAAGCTTGCATGCCCCAATGGCAAGTTTCTCACTTCCGACGACAGGTTTACATCAATGAACTTCGACCGAAAGATTTTGCGTGGTGTTCGACGCCAAGTCCTTTATTCACACCACGTGAATTGTACTGCAGTACCTTGAGGATCATTATCATTATCGGTGATTCCTCTCGCGCTTGTTAACAGTTTACATCATTGACTGGTAATCAAGCGATGTCTTTCCATGTTCGACTTCAGAACATTTCTCACATGGATTGACTTGTACTTCGAGTGAAGATCGGACGAGATTGAAGACCCCGGATCTAGTTTCATCCATCCGGGCTGCGATATATATCCAGGGAAATAAATACATTAAATGTACAGCATTGCAGCACAGATAATCATCCTACCAAAAGGATGATGGCTCTATCAGAATCATCAGTCTACAATCAGACGATTGTCTGTCCTATGTACATGAAAATGAATTTATAAAGCTGAGCATGGGAATGCCCGCCTCAGCTAGATCATGAAAAAACAGTATGAAGATAATGTATTGTATTGTATCTTATCACAGATCTCCTCCCAGCATTGAAAGAACTTCGGATCCTCATAATAAAGCATTTCACCCGACACCAAAAGGTTAACGGCCTCATACTTTAGGGGGCAACTGTTATAGACATTTTTGTGCCTTACAACTCCAAGCATGAAATGTCCATAAACCAAGGGCTCCTAAGTCCCTAAAAGTGTTGTTCTAACCCCTAAAGGAACAAGGTCAACAGATTACAACTTCTCCCAAAAGTTCTCCACCTGAAACTGCTCAAAATAAGTCAAAATAGGATCATTTCAGCTGCTCCACTGGCTAGGTGCGTTGCATTGCACCTAAATACACTGGCTAGGTGCGTTGCAATGCACCTAAATACACTGTGAGGATGCGTTGGGAGAGAAATGACAAATGGCAGTGTCATTCCGTGAGGTGGAGAGACAATGGAAGCTTCCAGAATCTTCTCCTATGACACTTGCCTCACTGAATTTGACCAAGGATGAGTAAGAGGCCTTCAGTCTCCAAGTGGAAGCAAGAACTGACATAGAGAAGACACTAAGCAAATCACAAGCTGACTCATCCTCCTTACACATGTCTATATATGGATCCCTCATCCCAGAGATCCAGAGGCTGGAATTTTGCACATTGTAAGGAATTGCTGTTGGTTTTGAAACAAACATCAGAGTATTGGGTGATCTATGCTTTGTTGGAGGTGAAGAGGGGCTTCTTTGCTGGGAGGTTGATGCTGGGTCAGGAACCATCGGTTGTAACTCCTCCTAAATCTTTTCTTGTTTATCAATAAAAACTATTTGAGTTTTTCCTCCATGCTTTTGTATCATTGATGCTTGTTACATTTGTATGGTTAACTTAAATCTGATCCTAAGTTGTTTATGAATATAGATCCATGTCTTCGTATAGTGTTCTTCTTCTGTGATCTTACAGGTACTTGGTGAAGCTGGGCAAGTAAGGGAGCAGGTAGCTAGAAGTTGTCAAAGAAGAGAGGGATTGGATCAAAGGATTAGCGCAAGACACAGGTAGGTTCTTTCTATTCCTCTCTATCTATAGTTCATAAAGGAAATACAAAAGTAGTTTTTCTCTGTTTGTTTCTAAGGTAGTTGTCACACCTTAGTGGGATAGAGCAGTTTTAAATAGACACTTTTCCCGGTAACATAATGAGAAACCCTAAACATCGAAAACCCTAACCCTAGGATATGAAGTGCCAAAGGCTTATGGACCTTGATGGGGCAAGTTGGTAAAAGGGTTGCAACTTTGTAACTTTGGTGTATGATATTTGTTTGGCGTGCATAATAGCTTGTTAGAAACGTCCATTCGAGGATAAAAACTTTCAACTATCAACAATTTTAAAAGACTGGTGTTGGACCGTTTCCCTAACAAACACCATTTAGGGCCTCAGAACGCCTCCAAAAGTTTAGGGCTTGAAATTGCCAAAACTAGAAAACTGCTAAAGTATGAAAATTATGAAGTGAGCCGATGTAATAAGTGTGTGGCCACCAATATCCACTTGGATCAATAGTTTAATAACTATGCTCAATGATTAGAAGATCATATTCTCTCATGTCCTCAACCATGACCCATTCAAGATGGAAAATTTGTGAAAAAGGCATTATAAACTAGAACAAAGACACAATTTTTTTGTGCTTTAAGGACAAAGCATTTTAAATGGAGTGCATAATGTAATGAACATAATTGTATAACTATATAAATATAAAAATATCAATATTAATAAATAATAACATCAATAATTATTAATGATAAATGAAAGAACATGTCCTATCTAAAATACATGACGTATTAACCATCGTGACTAGTCGATGTTATAAGTACATTGTCACATGGCAATGTATTTTATATCTTATTCATATAACATTTTTATCTGTATGGATTATTTTAAGTTATCCAGATCCTATTTATTTTGGATATTTTGTTTATGAACCAAATTTTCATGTTATATTCAAGAAATAAGGTTTGTTAATTTTTATTCATAGGAATGCATGAATTATAAATGATCTATTTGATAGCTTAAGGGTGAAGATTGATATCATTTATAGGGAGAAAATGATGATAGAGATTCTTCTCATATTTCTTGATCCTCACCAAGGGATTCATTTGTAACGAGGTTACCCTCCTAAAGAACCTCATGTATATTGTTGAAGATTTGGGTTGTTAGGTCCACATATTTTGATTTTGATTTTTCCTTGGATGAGACTATTATTGCTCCTACATCTGTATGTTGTTATTAATTTTAGAGATAAAACCTTAATCCACTTGAAGTGATTAGTTTGGTTATTGTTAAGAGTTTGTTGATGACCATATTCATGGAAATTATTTTACTTGAAAGATAATTACACATAGTCTAATTGTTGAAAAAATGTTTAACTATTCAAAGTTTTCTCTAAAAACTTCTAAGATATATTTTTCTAATTTCACCTTATTCCATTTTCTTATAGAAATGAATTCATTTTTTTTTCCTAAAATTTAATGAGTTGTAAAAATTTACTATCCCATAAAATAAAGAGAAAAGGTCATAACTTAATCTACATGTGAATAACTTAAAAGATAACATCTTTGATGTTAAAGTCCAGTAAAAATAATTAAATATATTCATCTCAAACCCATGAAAAAACACCATCCCCTTTTTAAATATGATAACCCTATCTTGTTTTAACTCACATGGAAAACATCTTTGAGGTTAAAGTCCAGTAAAAATAATTAAATATATTCCTCTCAAACCCATGAAAAACCACCATCCCCTTCTAAATATGAGAACCCTATCTTGTTTTAACTCACAGGGAAAAAGCTTAGAAACCTCTACCATAGAAATGAAGTTGTCATTGACGTTCGAACATAATATTTAGCCCTTTTTAATTCACTCTTCCACCATACATACTTGTTAATAGGCCCTTTTAACTTCACCAAAGCTCAATAAAAGACAGCTTTGTTTGTGGGCCGAACGTGAAAATAAGTTACCTTGTAATTAGGTCCATGTTTTAACAAAACAAAATAAAATTGTTTAATAAATTAACCTTTTACTAATATTACATTAATGATACTCAAAATTACAACATCTTCATTGAATTGAAAAAAAAAGAAGGAAAACTAATACGAAAACCCTATGAAGAAAGCACTTCCGAAAAACCTAACAAAACGTAACATGTGCTATGCTCTTTCTGGGAGTTCGTGATACATAAAGCGAAATTTCACTTTAATTATGTTAGGTCGTTTTCTTTCACTTTCTCCTTCTAGCCTAGGCCAAAAAAAACGTGATAGCTTCTCATCACTTTACCTTTTAACTTATTAATCATAAACATTTTTATATAGATTACTATATTTGATTTTTTACATCATTAAAAAGTATTAAAATATAAAAGGATCCCTAGCAAAACTATCTTTGTCATGCCAAAAGGGAAAAAATATTCAAATACTTTCACCATAATGAATAATCAATGTCAAACATGGGAGTATACTAATGAAATATTACTAATAAAATGAAACACTTATATCATGCTACATGACGTGATAACTTCTCATCACTTTCACTTTAACTAATTAATCATGAACATTTTTATATAAATTAGTATTTGGATATTTTACATCATGCATACATAAAAAACTATTAAAAGATGAAAGGATCCCTATCAAACTTTGTCATAACAAAAGAAAAAATAATGTCACTGCCATACTTTCACCATAAAGAATAATCAATGTCAAACATGGGACAATGCTAATGAAATATTAGACGTAATTCTAGCGTTCAATGATTCATAAATCATATGATGGAAAAAACCAATAAATAAATACATCATAAAACCTAAGAATAAATCATATGACTGAAAAAACCAATACATAACCACATCATAGAGTCTAAGAATATACACATCATAGAGTCTAAGAATATACACATCCTAAAGTCTAGGAATAAATCATATGATTGAAAAACAAAACATAACCACATCATAGGGTTTAAGAATATACACATCAAAAGTTTGTTAACTGGTCTAAGAATATACACATCATAAAGTCTAGGAATAAATCATATGATTGAAAAAACAAAACATAACTACATCATACGGTTTAAGAATATACACATCAAAAGTGGGTTTCTTTTAGTTAAGTTAGTTCCGAATATAGACATTAAAGGCTGCAAAGTGCAAAGTTCACATGCTCACATTAACGTGGAATGTGAAGCAAGGATGATGATGTTGCCATCATCTTTGAGAAGCAAAAGAACTTCAATGTTAGGATATTCAGATAAAAATTTTTAAACATATCGGCAACGTTGGCTTTTTTTATGAGTTTAAGATTTCTAAAATATAATTTTGGGGATTAGATTACCCTTCATAAAATATAGGTGTGTTTAAATGTTATTTAAGTATATTTATATTAAGGAGATAAATAAGTAATATTTTTTTTAATTTTATAGTAATGTAATTTCGTATGTGTTTAATTTGGAGCTGACACATGTTAAAATTAAAATGAAATTAAAATATTTTTAAAAATGTCGAATATAATAAAAAAACAAAAATCAATATACATTTTTGGTTTGTTTAATTAAAAGTATTATAAAACATCAATAATCTTATTCTCAGTAATCATATTAAAAAGTGGTAAAAATATTTCATTCTCACTCTCAACTATAAATGAATTATTTGGATGTCCATATCAAATAACATAATATTATATCAACTTTATAGAGATAAACTAGTTTAAAAAAACTCTATATACACATTTCATAAGCATTTGACAAAAAAAAATTATGGTTAAAACATTTAAGTAGTCTCTTTCATGTCCAAGTAAATTTTGAAGATATGAATCCATTTTATACATTAAAAAATGGCATATATATATATATATATATATATATATATATATATATATATATATATATATATCAAGTTTCCAGAGGGATCAAATATCTCGAGGTGCAAACTTTTTATTCAAGTTTTGCACTCTAAAAAAGGTTTGCACCTCAAAAGATTTGATCCCTCTCGGCTCTTACTAGATTTGTGATTAAGATGGATCTATACTAGTATTTTAAGTGTTTTAAGTGGCTTAATGATATATAAGCTCAAAAGTATGGTCAATTCTTAGTTTGGTTACCTTAAATGCTATGCCTTGCACCCAAAAATGAGTGAACTCCTGGGTATGCACAAACCTTTCGTTATTCGACCTAGTTGGTTTTGACGTTGATAGGACTCTTCCATAAATCTTCTTGGTGGACTCTCAAGAGCTTTTCAAGAGAGAAATAGAAAGAGACATTTGGGGTGAGATCTACAAAGCCTACCTTCTATCTACATGGTTAAAGCCTAGAGAACCACTTTCCTCAAAGCTTCCTCATGGCTCTAGTCTATATCTTAACTTTGGAGATGGATTCATTAAACCTCCTAGGTACACCAACTCCAATGACCTTGTAGTTTGAGATTTTCTTAGACAATTTTGAGATTGTTTCCATGATTAACTTTGCATTGAAACGGACCACCATATTCCCAAAAGCACTACACGTGTCAAATATATTTAGACCCTTACACCAAAAAGCATTCATATACTCCCCTATTATGAGATCTAAGGCTGATTCTCCTAAATGTATTTACACACCGGCTCCATCGAAGGTTTCATGGCTTATAAGAATTAGGTGCTAATGTATTTTTTTTGTAAGTATTTAATTTACATCAATGAATTTCTAAAGAAAAGTTATTCAAAATGTCATGCTATAAGTTCGTCACTTCCTTTTTCTAACTTTCTCACAAACTAAGTAAGAAGAAGCACCCTTAACAACATCTTGGTTCAAGTGGGAGGTCCATGAAGCATGGTATATTCAAAGAAAGCCTTGGTCAAATACCCATCACACTTTTTCATAACTTTGAATGTTAGATGTGTTTTGAGAGGATATGTCATTCTTCTCTCTTTAAAACTTTCTATTCAAAGAAAGCATTGGTCAAATACATATCACACTTTTTCATAACTTTGAATGTTAGATGTGTTTTGAGAGAATATGTGATTCTTCTCTCTTTAAAACTTTATCTTCCTAATTAGATATAGTTATTACAAAATTGAAAAATATTGATTTATAAATATAATTAAAATTAATAATTTATATAAATTTAATTATGAAAAAATATATTGTTAAATTTTATTGTACAAATTTAATTATACATTTTATAAAATATTATATGACTAAATTTTAATAACAAAAAAAAAAAAAAATCTAAAATCACACATTTATTGAAATATTACTTATTTATTATTGTTTTATTTTATTTTCAAACCATCAATTATTCAAGAAAAATCAGGTCATATGTAATTATTGGTTGATGGTCTATAAGGGGATAGGCTCTTACTCCAATCATATTCCTCTAGGCCTTGGACCATTAACATGTTTCCTTACATCCTAATAAAATGAACTTTGAGCCAAGCAAAAGCACTTTTATGACATACTCGAGACCCAACTTATTATTACTTTATGCTTCTTTGATTCATTTTATTTTCCCTCAATGTTATAATTTCATAAATTAAAAAACTTGAAAAAGAACACACCAATAATACTTTATTTTGTATTTCACATTATCATATTTTATTCATTTTATCTTTCTTCAATGTTAAACTTTTTTATCAATAAAACGAAAAAAAAAAAAAAATATTAGCAATATATTGGTTGTGGAGTATAACTTAAAATTATTTTTGTTTGGTAAAAGTTCGTTTTATGATGAAAATAGGATAATGGCCATAACTAAGAAATTTTTGGCAAATAGCCTCATTTTCATTGAATGATAGTGATGAATCAATCCACATTTCCCGTTAGTAGTCAATAATGATGGTTTATGATATTAATTTGACCCCTTAGTTATACTAAATTTCTCATTTAAAAATATAATAATAGTGATAATTTATTTTTAAGATTAGGCCAACCCAAACACCAAATTGATATATAATAACTCTATAAGATAAAAAAGTTACTCCCCAGTAATTTTACTATTTTATAAAGATATAAATATACTGTGAAATTAAAATTGTAACTTCTTTAAAAATGTATACATATGTAGACAATATATCAATATCTTACTGTGTATACACACATTATATATAGACAATATATCAATATGTTACTGTGTATACACACATTATATCCATTAAGTCACATTATATCCATTAAATCAACTCGGCAAATTACCAAACTCTACACCGCACAGAGAGCACGGAAAAGTCTACTGTAAATAAAATTTTCCACCAAATTCCAGCATCCGAGAATCCAATAAATCACACTAAATACAACTCGAATAAATTTTTTTTTACGTAGATAATAATAAAAGCAAAGCAGGGGACATTTTCCAGATTTATTATCTGGTGATCAGGATGACAGACGCCATGAACAAATCGGATCGGCGCAAGACACGGCGTTAATAAATAATTTCATCACTTAATTAAAACGACAGTAATAAAGGAAAGCATTGGACTTTACTACATTTATTATCTCGATAAGTACGATGACAGAAGCTCGTGAAGATACTGGAGAGAAAAAGGACGTCTGTCGATCCTCGTTGTTTGTATTTCATTTATTTATATAAATTATTACATCATACGGCAACAAAGCGGAAAAAAAAAAAACCCAATTCACAAGTCTCTGTCTGTCATTTTTGTCCTTTACTTGCACAATAATGCCAGTGTCCCCAACATGAATCATGAAGATCCACTTAGTCAGGCTGGAAGATTTGTCAAAGTAATTCTCATGTTATCGTGTCAGGCAGCCCCACACCTCTTCCAACAGTTATAAAAATAGTTTGATAGAGAACATTCATTCCCCGTGAGTGTTTTGGAGTTTTGATTTTTTTTGTTTTTTAATTATATTATATTATATAGAATTTGGTTTCAGAGAAAAAAATTTCTAAATTTTGTGGTTTTAAATCAGCTTTTGGTTGTATATATATAGATTCAATTCTTAAAAATCTTTAGATGTGTTAAATTGTGAAGAGTTTATAACTCAAATTTGTAATTCCAACAAATCTCAATCGGATTATAGAGAAATTAGACTAGAAAATACATACTGAAAACCATCCAAAATTTATAACAAATAAACTTCAGTGATTCAAAAGGTAGCGGTCTAAGCTTATTGAATATGTTTTTCCACATAAGAGTGTTGTATTAATTTTGAATAGATCATAACTTAATTTGGCTATTGATGTCTTACTATTTATAATATACAAAAATATAGTATTTTGTGATTTATGATATTTATTCATAGTGAAAATGTTTTTAAAATTTAAAATGTATTTCAAAGTTTGAAGAGTTCTAATGGTATTTGGTGTTTGGTCAACTAGGTTAAGGGAATAATAAGTGGTGTTTTCCAACTCTTTTAAGTTTTTGGCTTTTTGGTTAAAACATGATGATACAATTTGCCGCTAGATTATGATTTTTGATTGTTTGAAATAAATAAATGATTACAAGGCCTAAAACCCTAGGGGCATTTGGATTGTGCAAACTAAACCGTTCAAAGCTGTAATTCTAACAAATTCTTGCAAGATTTCCAGCAAATTTGACCAAAAAATATACTCAGAAAAGAGTCAAAACATAAAAGAATTAGACTACAACATAGTAATTATCTATTTGATTGTTGCTTTTCTTGAATAAGAGTTTTACAATAAATATTGACTTTATGTGTTTGTTGGTATTTATTGTGCCTATTTAGTTGTGTTGTTTCTCCCTCTTAATTTTAAAATTTGGTACTAGAGCCTTGTTTGGACACTCTAGTGAGAGTGGCTTGGGAGTTGCATGGATGGTGGCTTGGGCGTTGCATGGATGGTGGCTTTGGTGTTGCATGGATCAAATCTGGGTAGAGTTTGATCCTCTCATGAGTGTGGATCAAAAACTTGGTAGACTTTGACTCTCTCATGAAGGTTGTATGGTATTAATATCCAACAAGAGATAGAATATGTCACCATTATTGCATGAGATATGTTATTTGTGTTGTCATGATATTGAAAAACACATAGAAATGCATCATGATGATTAATATGGAGCATTGGTAGTTAAGAATTGTTTGATTCCACTTACTGTGTTTGGACCATAGAGGGATGTGAATAAAGAAGCAAGTAGATGCTTCAAGCATCATTTACTTAGGCGTATAGTGGTAAGATAAGTACTTGATTGAAAACTAATTGGTAATTGTACTTGGAACACGAATAATATAGTGAGATGCTTCAAACATCACATGATCAAACATACAATTGTAAACATTATTTTCGGAGTTGTAATGTAAACACATGTAAATGAACATATGGCTATAGTGTTTATTTTGGCATGTGTACCCTTGGTTTGATGAATCATTGATTTAGACATATACATAGATGATAGGGGCATGTTGTGTTATCTAATACCTTCTCAATAGAATTTGAGGGGATAAGTATTTATCCCAAATCAATTTTTAAAGGGGGCATGTTTTAATGTTAACTTTGTCATAGAGTAGTTAAGATAACCTTGATTTAGTCATTGATGTGCTCAGTATTGGTGGTCTATGAGACCATGATATTAGGTAACCATCGTATTTTTCCATGGTATATGATATGATTAATCATATTTAAAGGCTTAAAGAACGACCTTGTAAAATGTTTTAAGTGACATGACGTATGTGGTATTTAGTTATTATGGCCAATGAAAAAATAGATATATATTTGGGCATTGCTTTTCTTGAGTAAGAGTTTCTAGGGTAAATATTTACTTCATGTTGTTGTTGGTGCTTCCTATGTCTATTTCAATGAGTTGATTCTCTCTTTTAATTTTAACAAGGAGTGATAGTCATGGTGGGGGTTTGCCTTATCATGGAGGAAACAATGAGCTAAGTTTTGATTCAGATTAGGAAGAATGATGAGCAATATTGCAAAATTACTGGCAATATATGAAGGAGTAGTGATGGAAAAGGTCAAAGGTATTAGTACGATAATTATAACAAGAGACTCAATTTTTATTATCTCACTCTCTCTTTCTCTCTCTCTCACACTCACACACACACACACACATCATAATCTAGTTTTGAAGGAAAATTATCTTACCATATTTTTATATCAAGCTTAAAAATTGAATAATGGATTTAATGAACTAATATTCTTCCATATCTTATGAAAGTTCATTGGAGAAAGTAATGCAAAGGCAAATATGGAAACTATGGGTATCCCAATCGGAGAAAACTTTTCTCTTGTCTTAGATAGCCAACCAGCCAATAGCCTTATACATTTCTCAGTTATGATGATACACCACATCCCTCTGCCATATGCACCAGTCATACACCACTAACCATCTGACATTCCTTTTGAAGGAAGTTGGGTCAATACTTGACAAGTACTTTAACCATTTCATAAACAAGTGCTTTACTTAATGTTTCGAGCATTGTAACATAAAGGAGTGATTTGGTTCATTAACTGATCTCAACTATAAATTTGTTCTCTCACCTTACCAAGCCCGGGTTAGTTTTTTATCCTAATTTAGTGGGACTTCTTCTAAGGCCTTAGGTTATAGGAGGGGCACTACTTGGGAAACTTTGATCGAAGTAGCATGTCCATAACCAATCCATACTTAAAACCTTTTATCATTCCCAAGATTTCACATCCATTCTTTAGATTTGTTTTCAATGATTCAATGGGATTTGGTACCCTCATATCCACATCCTTGAGTCAAGGGAAAAAAACTTTTCCCTGAAGGTTGATGCATCTAAAAGAAAGATAAAAATGTAAGATGGCCACAAAAAAATAAAAATAAAAGTTAAAATGCAAAAGATGGTTTAGACATTGATTAGTGTGTGGGAAAAGGTCTGGCGTGAGCTCTAACCCCCTCATTAGCTATCACCTGGTTCTTGAGAATTTGATGCTCCATCACACCATAAGGAACCCTGACATGTTCCAACCCCCATGAGCAAGAAACTAATTCATCCGTAAGGGGTAAATAAGTGCTACATCATTAAAAGAAATCTTGGACACCTAAGTTATGCTCCTTATTAAGGCATTATCAAAAAGAAGTAAAAAGTGTACAAGAGGGGTGGAAAAAGAGAGCCAAGGAAGGGGTAACGCATGCTTCCATTATATCTCCCTCCATACATCCATACACTTTGGATGATGGACCTGCACCAGCTGGTCCGATGGCCATGACACCTAGCAATGAAGTCTTTCCCCTATGTTGCCACCACTATCACAAAAACTTATGAATTGAAAGGTTGACCTTAAACATGTCACCTCCTGTTAGGGGATGGAAGCACCTAATAGGGTTGTTTGTCTAGCAACCTCTAACAAGGTATGCAACACTTTTACGGGACTTGGTCTAGTTAGATATTTAAAGGTGATCTTAGTTTGAAGTCTTATTATGCCCTTAACAATTAAGTATGGTCCACTATGATGCACTTATGGGAATTGTCTCTAATGAGTAGTTTTCTTCACTTGAGTTTGAGATGCTTTTACCAAGTGGTCCTTCAGAGAGCAGCAAAGGCCCTGAGGGCACACCCACTCTATGATTATTCCACATGATACCCAGGTTGTACTACACTTTTGGAGAGTAGTGATGACCTTGCAGATGTTGGACTGTCTCCACAATATAGTGTTGGGAACTTTTATGATTTTAACAATTCATTGAAACCAAAAGCACCTCTAGATGCTTAAATGATGAGCTCACTTTACTTAGTGTTGGAGATTCCTAATTGTTATAGACATTTTTGGGCACTGCAACCCCAAGCATAAAATGTCCATAAACCAAGGGCTCCTAAGTCCCTAAAAGTGTTGTTCCAACCCCTAAAGGAACAAGGTCAACTGATTACAGCTTCTCCCAGAAGTTCTCCATGAAAAACTACTCAGAACTGGTCAAAACAGGATCATTTCACCTGCTCCATAGGCAAAGTGCGTTGCATCTCACCTAAGTGCACTCAATGGGTGCGTGCATTTCAAAAAGCCCTTCTATGAGGTGCGATGGGCGAGAAGAGACAAATGGCAGTGTCAACCCGTGAGGTGGAGAAGCATGGAATCTTCCAGAAACTTCCCCTGTGACACTTGCCTTTCTGAATTCGACCAAGGATGAGTAAGAGATCATCAATATCCAAGTGGAAGCAAGAACTATCAGAGGGAAGACACTAATCAAATCACAAGCTGACTCATCTCCCTTACAGATATCTATATATGGATCCCTCATCCCAGAGATCCAGAGGCTGGAATTTTGCATCTTGTACGGAATTGCTGTTGGTTTCTTGAGGAAACATCATAGTGTTGGGTGATCTAAGCTTTGCATGAGGTGAAGAAGGGCTTACTTGCTGAGAGGATGATGTTAGGTCAGAACAACTAGTTGTAATTCTCTTGGCTCTTTCTTGATTATCAATAAAGCTATTCAAGTTTTCCTCCATACTCTTGTGTAATCTATGTTTTGTGCATTTGTATGATCAACTTACATCTGATCCTAGATTGTTTATGATAATAGATCCATGTTCTCGCATAGTGTTATGCTGCTTTGATTCTATAGGTACTCTGTAAAGCTGGGTATACAAGGAAGCAAGTAGTAAAGGACTATCAGAAGAGAGAGGAATCAAGTAAGGAACCAAGCGCAAGACAGAGGTTGGTCTCCTCTATTCTTCTCTCATCTATCTTTCATAAAGGAAAATGAAAGTAGTTTTACTTTGTTTGTTTCTAAGGTAGCTACCACACCTTAGTGGGATTAGCAGTTCTGCATAGACACTTTTCCCTGTAACAAAATGGCGACCATACTGGGGAGCGACTAGGTTGTTTGTTTATCTACATTTGTTTACTTTATAAACTTACAGACGGAGCCTAAAGTTGAGCCAGGTAGCTTTCGAACTGCATTTGCTATGCAAATGCAAAGTAGATAAATGTCGCTTCAGTCAATCTCCGGGTTTTGTTTATGAATTAAACAACTGATTTACAAACTCTCTAATTTCCCTTGTGGTGGCTCTAGTAACCTCCTTAGATCTACCCCTGTTGTTGATTTACTGATTACCACTTGCTCGGCCAAAATCCCTGAACTGAACTGCAAACTGTGACCCGAAACCCAAGCAAAGTCTCGTCCCTGGCCCAGCGCACTCTTTGTTCTATGAATCTGAAATTCAGCGCACTTCCCGAGTGTAGTAGGTGCGTTGCATTTCAAATTCACTGTGTTACAGGTGCGCTGATCAGACTAGGCATTGTTCCTGAATTTTGGTTTCTGTTCACTCTTTTAAGATCTATTCAAGAATTTTGATGCCTGTAGTCAGTACACCTCTGTTTGAAACCCCTTTCCTTGCTGATATTCCGCCTCCATTGTGCAAAGAATTGTAAATGTTTTTGTGTATTTATTGAGTCATTTTCAGTTCTCCTTTGCAAAAAAGTAACGTAATTGTACTGTCGTTTCTTGATTTGAAAGTGTCGCAAGTGTCGTTTTCAGTCATAGAAGAGAGTGTGATTGCTCTTGATAGTCGATTACCCTATTACTGTTGTATTTGATCTGAATTAGTAATTTTTCTAGTGTCGAAAGCAAGTCTTCATTTCCAAATCGCAAAGTGTTTTCATTGTCTTCATTTTGATTTTGAAAAGAAACTTGTTAGTAATTGTCGCTTGAAAAGTAATTCAGATTTGCGCATTAGCTTTCTTTTTATCATTCACATATTAAGAAGGCTGAAAACAAATACATGCATGTGCATTTGCATTTAGACTGTTTGATTGGTTTGATTTAGGACAGTGCATATAGTGTGTGCTCTTTGCTCTTTGTTGAAAGAATTCTGTCTTTCTTTCCTTACTAGCTAGGATTTTCATTGCACAAAGAAGATAAAAGACTGTTTATCATCTTAGATTGCATTTTAGGAATTGTACATCTACATCACGCGGTGAACCTGAAAGACAAATTTATTAAGCAAGATCAACTATAAAATAAATTTAATGAATCTAACAACGCTTTGGGACCTAACGCACAACATCTAGAAGTCTAGGTGTTGGTATCATCCCATGACCCCCTTTTTTTCTCCTAAAACATATCATTTGCCCATTCCTTTTCATCATATATCTCTTAGAATCCTTGAAAATTGATTAGTTAATAGTTCTATAGTTATTAAAATGCATTGTTACACTAAAAAATGTCACCATGACTATTTACAGTTAGTATGGCTCAATCAACGGTCATGCTACCCTCTTAGGCAAGTCTTATGCCTCTGCTCTCCATGTCAAACTCCAAAAAGAGAGAAAGTCTTGTATAAATGTATTTATCTCTGGGGACGCAGGTTCTCTCAACCTTACCTGCGGGGACGCTCCCAATGTTCACAAAAGCTGCTCCAAAGACACTCTGTATGTAAAGGGACAGGTGCGTCCCCCTGTAAAGGTTAGAATGCGCAAGTTTCATCTTTAAAAAGTTACTTGTGGTCATTTCTAGAGCATTCTAGAAGGTTGTTCGACGTGTATTGGGCGCCTCCAGATGGTTCATGCACTCCTATCAAAGAGGAACTTATCCCATCAATAAGGGAACTATCCCACCCAAAGAGGGGATTATCCCATTGATGGTGGACCTGATTAACCTCCTCTTGAGTACTATAAATACAGGCATTGGGCCAGAAGGAGGAGAGGTTGAAAGCTATACATTTCTAAGGGTAAATGCTGCAGGAATTAGGACTCCCATTTAGAAGCTTGTGAGGAGAGATTGCCATCTTTGCTTGTTCTATTTGGAAGTGGGTGAGCTTTGTCAAAGTAGAGGAAGACTCTTGTGGACCCTGGAAGGAGCTTGCACAACACCAAGGCTCAGGTTGTAATGGTTCCTTTTGATTACCTTTAATGCAAATTGGTCCATTCTTCTCAATAACTTGTTGTTTATGGGTTATTTCATGTACTCCTTGGTCTATATGTTGAATATGCTTTGTTTTATGTTATAATCAGGTGCTATTTAATTGTTTGACTGTTGGTGATTGCAGGTTTTGGAGAAAAGGAGGAGCTCATCCAGATCAACAAAGCTTGGACTTCTACAACAGCGTTTGGATAAAGGTAAGAACGAAACACTTGATTTCTCATATCATAATGCATGTTTAGAGAAGGATAGCTCCAGTTTGTTTTGTTTGTCATTAGAATGTCTTAGACTTCTAGGAAGGTCGTTTGTGTCCGCACTTTTGACTGATTCCGTGTGACAAATTGGCGACTCCGCTGGGGAAGAGAGTGTGATTGCTCTTGATAGTCGATTACCCTATTACTGTTGTATTTGATCTGAATTAGTAATTTTTCTAGTGTCGAAAGCAAGTCTTCATTTCCAAATCGCAAAGTGTTTTCATTGTCTTCATTTTGATTTTGAAAAGAAACTTGTTAGTAATTGTCGCTTGAAAAGTAATTCAGATTTGCGCATTAGCTTTCTTTTTATCATTCACATATTAAGAAGGCTGAAAACAAATACATGCATGTGCATTTGCATTTAGACTGTTTGATTGGTTTGATTTAGGACAGTGCATATAGTGTGTGTTCTTTGCTCTTTGTTGAAAGAATTCTGCCTTTCTTTCCTTACTAGCTAGGATTTTCATTGCACAAAGAAGATAAAAGACTGTTTATCATCTTAGATTGCATTTTAGGAATTGTACATCTACATCACGCGGTGAACCTGAAAGACAAATTTCTTAAGCAAGATCAACTATAAAATAAATTTAATGAATCTAACAACGCTTTGGGACCTAACGCACAACATCTAGAAGTCTAGGTGTTGGTATCATCCCATGACCCCCTTTTTTTCTCCTAAAACATATCATTTGCCCATTCCTTTTATCATATATCTCTTAGAATCCTTGAAAATTGATTAGTTAATAGTTCTATAGTTATTAAAATGCATTGAAATTGATTTAGGAATTTGATGTTAAAGAATTATAAGTTTTTGGTAAAATCGTTACAGGAAGTTCCAACATCCTGTAATTAGCTCATTGTTTGACATGTGGCACACCAGCTGGGCTAGAGCGAAAGGCATGGATGAAAAGTAGAATGTCCAAGCATGGACGAATACCTATCCCATAGCAGAATCGACCCTCCTACATGCGCGGTCAACACAGGTCAAAGCATGGCACACTGGCGACAAAGGCAGCAACAGCAGAGCATTCTAATTTGATTTAGTTTTTGTTCTTTTTGAAATCAATTTAGGATGGAAACATTTTAAAAATCGCGATGTAGTAAAAGCGGCAACAGCCATATAATGTATGTACATTCGTGTTTTTGAAATGTGTTGTAAAAAGACATATGTAAATACAATTCAATGTAATGAACAATGGTTAATCGTTGTATCAATCTGAAACAAAGTTTTTGAACTTAATATTAAGAATCCAGTTACAGTTACGACCCTTGTCTTGTGTGTTGATTTGATAACCGGTTGAATACAGTCCAGTATACCTCTGGAACGCGGACGGGCCCTGCGTTAAACTGGTATACTGTCCTTTTCGTTTTATTCGCACTTAGGGTATTATATGGTTTGCACAATAGTTACGATTGGTTTTCAATTTCAATAGCTCTTGATTTCAATTGAATGTATATGGTTTGCGTTTGTGATAATGCTTGAACAGTCATCGCTGAGATCTTGAAGCACGTCCTGTAAGGGATTCGATCCCTGTGTTGTCTTTTAAAAGCAATGTCATGAACCTTGTTTTCATTTCAAAATCCATTTATGATCTCTGTATATTTTTATCTTGTATAAATATTAGTGAATGCTGGGTGTTTGCTGAACAAGGGTTTTATGTGTGATGTCTCTGTAAGGAGATCGAAATCTTGGTTTGCAGTGATACACAGTGTTTAGGTTCAGTGTTTAATTTGGTAAATTTATTTAATGATAGTATTGTAATCAGGTATATTAGTAGAGTGACCTGAGTGTTTGGATGATAGGTAACATACCCCGATCTTCCGTAAAGAAGTCTTGTGACCTACATCACAATCACTTAGCTATTAATCCTTTATGTCTATATACTTTAGATGCATGCCTCTAAGCTTACGCATCCTGGTCGATAATAAATATGGTCTAGTCTAGTACCCTAGCTAGAACACTACATTTTGGCGCCGTTGCCGGGGAGGCGTACTTAAAGGATTCAAACAAAAAGAAAATAAAATTTCAATACACAAAAATAAACAAAAACACAGTTAGAAATCATGTTCATTTATGCCTAGATTTAGAAACAGTCAAGGTAGATTTGTAAAAACCCCCCACCATCTAAAAACTAACCCATCATCATTAGGAGCAGACTCTCTAGGGAATACAACACCAGCTGAGGAAGATATCCAAACATTGGAAGAAAAATTTTATTCAGGACAGAGACTTACTCTTATTGAAAGGGAAACTTTATTCACACATAAATCGCAGAAGAAGCACTTTCCTAGACCTTCCACACAAGGAGAAAGTAGTACAGTGACCGAACAATCTTCCTTTCTCCTTTTTCCAACAAGTGACACTGACACAGAGAGACCGATTAGAATGGCTGAGGAAGGATCTGGATCAGTACCACGCCAAGGAGATGAAGAGGAGTCAACTTTTAAGTTCCCTATACATGAACCACAGGAAGATGAAGAGATCAAAATGAAAAACATACCCCCATCTGTGCTACCAAATTTCTATGGTATGGCTTCGGAGGATCCAGACTCATTCTTGTTCGAGTTTGACATTGTATGTCGAACTTATGGCTATACAGATGATGCCCATAGACTTAGATTGTTCCCAGCCACATTAAAGGCATCAGCCTTAAAATGGTTCATGGGGCTAGGTGAGCATGCTATAGTTGATTGGGATGGCATGAGGAGAATATTTCTAAGGAAATATCAGCCTTATTGCAGATCCAAAGACTCTAAAGATGATATCTTTAGAATGAGCCAGCAAGAGGATGAAACCTTAGAGGAATATTTAGAATGGTTTGTCTACAACTTACAAAAATCTAAACACCAAACTATGCCTCCTGATCTGGTCCGTACAATATTCTTGAAAGGTATCCGAGAGGAATACATGGATGATCTCAACTTGATGGGCAAAGGTGACATTTCTGCCTTACCCTTTGAAGAAATCGCTGAGTTGTGCGAAAATTATTCAAGGAGTAAAGCTAAAATGGGAAAGAGAAGCCTGTCATCCAGGGTCACAAACTCTGCCTCTGCAAGTGTCACAAGGGCTGAAATAGGGAATCTTTTAGAAGAGTTTAAAACAGATCTGTTAAGCACCCTAGGGAACCAAATTGACACTTTAAAAGCCAAGAAGAAACAAGAAGATGAAGATCATATCATGGCTATCTTCTGCCCAAAATGCCGGAAGAAACATGCATTAAAATATTGCCCTCTAGAGAACATCCAAGTTTGTGCTTTCTGTATTGAACATCATGATATGTTTAATTGTCCTAAAGTTAAAGTTTTGCAGAACTGTAACATGGAAGCCAATGCAGAGATGGAAAACGTGTATTACATGGGCACAAAGAGACCATGGCAGCCAAGGCCAGCACCTCAAGGTATGTTTCCAAGTCAAAATTTGCAATTTCCTATGAATGATCAAATGTATGCACAAAACTCATGGAATGTACCCATGCCATGGCAGCACCAAAACCAATCACAACACCAATGGAGACCATCTCAACAGTACTCCCAATCTTATCATACATACCCTCAATCATACCCACCATACTCACAACCATATCAGCAATACCAACAGCCATATTCATCACATTCTCAACGATATCAGCAGTATCCTCAGCAAGTTGTTTATCAGCCCCAACCTCCTCAACAAGCACTGCCTGCTCCTCCACCAATAAATCCACCACAACTGCAATTTCCAGCTAACTCACAACCTCCCAGACCCACTCAAATTCCTGCTCAAACTGTCCCAAATCCAAATAATAGAGCAGAGAGGCCAGCCTACAATGTAGAGGAGGGAGCCTCATATTCCACACTGCCTTTGCAAAACATTAACTTGAGGTCTGGTAGGGTACTCCACAAAGATTCTCCAATAACAGATAAGCAAGAAGAAAACACAGAAAATGAAAATGAAATGACAAATCAAAGAAAACCAAACAATGATACCAAAGACAAACAGATGCAACCACTGCATCCACCTTTTCCAGACCGATTGGTCCAAATAAAACCTCCACTGTCTATACCACAGTTTGATGTCTTAGATGAACTCAAGAATGTCTACATAAAAATTCCACTGCTGCAAGCTATAAAAGACATTCCTATCTATACCAAAGCCATCAAAGACATGTGCCTCAAGAAGCCTGCTAGAAAAAGGATTGATCCTCAAACCATTCATGTTTTAGGAAATTTAGCAGGCCTTATGACCAATACCATCTCCATGGAGAAGTATGTTGATCCTGGCATCCCCAGAGTGACCACCATCATTAACAACATACGGATTCCAAACACTTTGATAGATCTCGGGGCCGCAATCAATGTCATGACTCTTGAAACCATGAGAACACTCCAGCTCATAAATTTGCAACATACAACGATTGTTCTAGAACTAGCTGATAGGTCCAAAGTCATTCCTGAAGGGATTTTGGAAGACATCATTGTCTCACTGGACTCTTGGGAGTATCCAGTGGATTTCTTAGTCCTTCAACCCAAATCCAATTTAGGAGGACACCCTATCATCCTTGGTAGACCATGGTTAGCGACTGCTGATGCATTAATAGGATGTCGATCGGGCAACATGATCATTTCAAGGGGGACCGAAAGAAAACAACTCACCCTTTATCCATCGGCACAATCACCAGCAGTAACACACAATTTGTGGCTTGATGATAAATTTAATGATAAAGAAGAAGTACAATCTGTTTTCAGCATTGACCAAATCTATGATTTCCAGGAACAAGACAATAATGATATGGTAGAATTATTCCTTTCTCAACCTAATATGTCCGAAAATTTGAGAAATGAACAATATCATGCTGCAGATGTGCTTCTGGCCCAAAACTTTCAGGAAACATGCACCATTCAATCTTTGCAAACTACATTTCACGACATTTTTCCATTTCAATCCATCACCAATACACAGAGTCAGATCATAGAGATTAGTCCAGGGAAAACTCTGAACATAGGCAATCACCTAGACTCATCTCAGCAAGAGAAATTGATTAGACTCTTGAGAAAATACCAAAAAGCCTTTGCTTGGGACTACACCGATATGCATGGGATTCACCCCGACACATGCACTCACCATATCTATACAGATAGCACCATTAAACCAGTGAGGCAACCACAGAGAAGAATGAACCCCATGCTCCAAGATATTGTCAGGGAGGAATTGCAAAAACTTTTGAGAGTTAATTTTATATATCCTATTTCTGACAGTCAGTGGGTATCCCCATTGGTTATAGTGCCCAAGAAAAATGGTAAGTGGCGCATTTGTGTTGATTACAGACAGCTCAACAAAGCAACGCTCAAAGATTATTTCCCACTGCCATTTATTGACCAAGTGTTAGACACCCTAGCTGGCAAATCATCATTTTCCTTTCTTGATGGTTTCAGTGGCTACAACCAGATCAGGATCGCCTCAGAAGACCAGGACAAAACCACATTCACCTGTCCTTGGGGCACTTATGCTTACAATGTTTTGCCATTTGGACTTTGCAACGCTCCAGCTACATTTCAGAGAGCTGTGCTAGCTATTTTCGCTGATTTAATTCATGATTGTGTTGAAGTTTACATGGATGATTTTTTAGTATATGGCAATTCATTTGAACATGCATTAGACAACCTTGAGAGAGTTTTGAAAAGATGTATTGAAGCTAACCTGTCCCTCAGCAATGAAAAGTGCTTTATGATGTTAAACGAAGGGATAGTGTTAGTCCACTATATTTCTTTTCAAGGCATCCAGGTTGACCCAGCAAAGATCCAGATCATTGTTGATTTGCCAATTCCACAAAATCAAAGAGAGGTAAGAAGTTTCCTTGGGTATGCAAGCTATTACAGAAGATTTATTGAACATTTTAGTAAGATAGCTTTACCTTTGTTTAAACTTCTAACCAAAGATGTACTTTTCAACTGGAATGAGAACTGCCAACAAGCATTCGAACAACTCAAAAAGAAGTTATCAACCACACCAGTCTTGAGAGGGCCTAATTGGAGCCTACCATTTCATATCTTTACAGATGCATCTGACACTGCAGTAGGTGCATCATTATGCCAAAAAGAGGAATCTTGTACTTATGCAATTTATTTCATTAGCAAAAATCTAACACCTGCAGAGTTAAACTACACAGTTACAGAAAAGGAAACACTTGCCATCATTTATGCTGTGAATAAATTCCGACATTAGATAACTGGTTATGAGGTCTTTGTCCATACTGATCATTCGGCCATTAGACATTTAATGAATAAACCAATAACTAGTGGCAGAGTTACCAGATGGTTATTATTGTTACAGGAATTTAACATCACAGTGTTAGATAGACCAAGCAAAGAGAACCAGGTGGCAGATTTTCTTTCTAGACTGCAAAATCCAGGTGAGGTTGTTCCAGTTGAAGATTCTTTTCCAGATGAAAACTTATTTGCACTTTCCATAGTAACTCCTTGGTATGCTGATTTGGCCAATTATTTGTCTACAGGAAGGACACCTCCACACTTTACTGCAAAGGAAAGGAAGAGACTAGTCAAACAAAGTGCTAGATATTCATGGCTTAATGGCGATTTATTTTACACTGGTTATGATATGATTATTAGAAGATGTGTAAGAAATGATGAGGTAATTGATATTTTAAAATCTTGCCATGATGAACCGTGTGGTGGGCATTTTGCAGCTAAGCGTACAGCATTCAAAGTTCTTACTCTTGGATACTACTGGCCATCCATTTTCAAGGATGCCAAGAAGTATGTAAAGAGTTGTGACAGCTGCCAACGAATGGGCAGACCAACAGCTACCGATGAGATGCCCCTTCAGCCCCAAGTTCACCTAGAGCCATTTGACAAATGGGCTCTAGACTTTATAGGACCCATTAACCCAACCTCCAATGGTAAGAAGTACATCTTAGTATGTACTGATTATGTCACAAAGTGGGCTGAAGCAAAAGCACTGGTTAGAGCAACCGAACACACAGTAGTAAATTTCCTTTTTGAAGAGATTTTTGTGAGATATGGAGTACCAAGGGAAATTGTGACTGATCAAGGTACTCAATTCACCTCAAAGCTAGTGAAGGATATCACAGACAAATACCAAATCAAGCATAGGAAAAGTACCCCTTACCATCCACAGGCCAATGGGCAGGTGGAATCCACAAACAAAACCTTGGAAGGTATCATTACTAAAACTGTTGCAATGAACAGGAAGAATTGGGAAGAGAAGCTCAAAGATGCACTCTAGGCTTACAGAATTACCTGGAAAGATACTACAGGATTTACACCATATCAATTGGTGTACGGCAAAGAGGTAATGCTTCCTATTGAGTTCCAAATACATACTTTTAAACTGGCTGCAGATTTACAAATTGATTTGGACCAAGCACAAAAAGAAAGAATTCAGCAGTTGAACCAGCTGGATGAAATGAGGCAGCAAGCAGAAGAAACCACAATCCTCATGCAAAAACAGAGGAAGCAGTGGCATGATGCACATATTAAAAAGAAGCAGTTCAAGGAAGGTGACTGGGCTTTACTTTTTGACTCAAAATTCAGAGATCATAAAGCCAAGTTCACCACTCATTGGATGGGCCCATACCAAATTGTTCAGGCTTACGACAATGGTTCAGTCAAGCTCAAAACTATTGATGGAGAAGGTCACTCCTTTACTGTCAATGGTCATCGCCTGAAACTATACACCAAGCCCATCAGCAAGCAAGATTTTCTCCATACAGTATCTCAGCAAAGAGAGGTTGAGGTATTGCAGCCCTCAGCTGCAGTATCACTGCCTTAGTTCATTTCCTTTTAATTTCAGAGTCAAAAAGAAATAAAAAAAAAAAAAATAATATAAAACAAAAACTAAAAAAAAATAATATAAAAAAAAAAATTAAAAAAAAAAAAATATATATATATATATAAATATAATGGGTTAGATGTGAAAACCAGCCTCTGGCACACTCTAACCTCGAATTCCTACTTGAAAACCAATTCGTTGGCGGGTAAGAATTCTCTTTCTTTTGTTCACTGTTTGATTTATCAGCTGAATCATGACTTGAGGACAAGTCAAAATTTTAGTCGGGGAGAGAGGCATCAGCATTTTGTTCTTTTATCTCTCCATTGTAAATTCTTAAAGATTTCTTATCCTATATCTTCACTGTAAATTTCCAAAGCAGCTTGTTCCAGCATTCCAGACTTCAATAAATAAGCTGTTTTGTCATTGTTTTATCTCAGAGGGACCTGGTTATAAACATTATGCAGGGGGACCTGTTCTGTCCAGACAACTATGCTACCAACACCAGCAGTAATGGGACCTGTTTAAGACACCCAGAAGGGACCTGTTAAAGAGATTGACACCAAGGGCTACTTCAACAAAGTTTCATCAAGTTCTACAAGGATTTGGGCACCAAGATTCCATCAAATGCCCAAGCTCAATGAACCTGTATACATATAAGGAGCTGCATGAACATTTTCAAATCTTTCTCAAGGGACCTGTTGCATTCAATCTTTCTCAAGGGACCTGTGCATCCAATATTTCTTAGGGAACCTGTTACAACAAGCAAAAGAACAGTCAAAAAGGGACTAGTCCTACTCAGCATGTCAATACAACAACAACCAACAAAAGAGTAATATGTTTCTTATTCTTAACATTCAATTTCTTAGATTAATTTTTAATGTAAATTTGATGACTGTGACTGTTATGATCGATTTCAAGGACACCTACATTTCCTATCATCCCTTATTCCACCGATTCTTATCATTTCTCATACTTCAACCTATTCATACTTCTAAACCCATTACCAACACATCAACCTTGTCATGCTAAATACATCCTACAGCCATACCAACATCCTCCATCTGACCGAATACCAACCGAAACAGGACACGTGGTGGATTGTGTTTTTAAATAAAAGGGAAAGAAACAAATGTAAAGCGGCCTATTCATTGTATTCCACACGGCCAAATCATGACTCCACCACCCGACGTACCCAAGTGATTCAAGGGACTCCCCGAAATCATACCCAGCATTATATATATACGCTCCCAGCGCTCTTGTGGTGACATCTATGCAAGCGTACAACACTCCTCTGTTCTAAAAAAAATGAATACGCTGTGAGTAAGTACAGCTGGTTATCCCACCATCATTTTCGCATTTGATTCCTGTAACTTTCAAAGTAGAATCAGAAGCAGTGAGCACCGAAAGAAGTATTACCATTTGGGTTCGACTTACATAGTGAGGATTGGAAGCAGTGAGCACCGAAAGAGGAAAATATAACCACTCTGTTTCGACTCCCACCACAGTCATAAGACAATCGACCGACCGAGCATCATATTGAAGATTAAGGGAAGCAATACACCAGGTAACAAATTTGAAATTTCTTTGTTGAAATTGTAGAAACATAAACAGAGAAGGGTTAGAGCATGACCCTCTGCCACTATGACTAATAGGGTCGAGCCGAGTGTGTTCGACAGTTCACAATATCATGAAGATTGCATTGAAATTCTCAGAGAGATACAATGGTTACCATTCTTAGAGAAATTTCATGGAAGTAATGAAGAGGTTACCAAGCAATTTGCTTTCACCTTCAATGGAGAAAAAGCCCTGATAGGTAACTTCTCATTCAGGGTTTCAGAGGATACTATAGCTCAATCAATAGGGATTAGTCTAGAAGGGGAGAAGTACTTTAAAACAAAGCAATTTAAAGAGAAATCGTGGACGCAGTTTATGTCTAGTTCCAGAGTCTCATCAGTTAACTGAAAGAAAGGTGTTCCAAGAAGTTGGTTGATGCATCCCTGGGATGAGATGGTCTATATCCTTCAAAAATTCATAACCTGCGAAGGCCGTTACAGTATTGTTTATCTATACCATATTAAACTACTGCTCCACTTGAAGAAACAATGTGTTATCAGTCTACCATATTTTCTATTACAAAGCTTAACCAAGATGTCCAAAACCATCCAGAAGCAGAAGGGGAATGAAGACAAGAGCCTATATCACTTTGGCTTAATTAAAATTCTTATTGAGCATGAATTGCAGAGAAGAGGGAAACTGTGGAAAGAATTCCTAGCTGCTAATCAAATTAGAGATGAGGAAGACAAAGAAGAAGTGCAGGAGGACTCAGGGTTCATGAAGGATATTGATGAAGAAATCCCAGTATCCAAAGCCAGCAAGACACCTCTACCTGTGGGCAGCATAAGGACTAGGAACATGAGAAAGGAAGATGCTAAGAGGGCCGAACAAGATAAAATTTTCACCACTTACTCACGAAGAACAAGGAGGACACCAAAAGCCCAGTTACAAGAAGACCAGCTTGAATCCAATGCACCTGCACAAATGGATGTTGAGAGTGGTGACCACTCACTACCAGGGCCAGGAGTTGATATAGAGGTAGAAAGTAATAACAGGCAGGAAAAATGTTCACCACCTCCCATTAAGAGACAAAAGAAATTGGAGAAACAAATTGAAGAATTAAAGGAAGAGCTCATGGAGGCTAATATGCTAGAAAAAGTTATCAAGAGAGAGAATGAAATGCTCCGAGCGCAGAGTAAAGAAACTCAGAAGAAGAATGAAAAGTTAAGGGAGAGAATCAGTGAACTGGAGGCTGAGCAAATGGAGATTTCTAACTGGGCCACTAAGTGGTACAATCAGAAGAAGACCCTCAAATAAAAATACAAAAGGTTAAAGCAGGAGCTCAAGGGTCAGAAAGATACCCAGGTGAAAAAGAATGTGGACACATTGCTCAAGGCAGCAGAGATCCAGGCAGGGACAGAGTTCAAGGGAAGCACTTCGGGGTTAGCATGAGGACATGCTAATTCCTTAAGTCGGGGAGAGATGTTGGTATCATCCCATGACCCCCTTTTTTTCTCCTAAAACATATCATTTTCCCATTCCTTTTCATCATATATCTCTTAGAATCCTTGAAAATTGATTAGTTAATAGTTCTATAGTTATTAAAATGCATTGAAATTGATTTAGGAATTTGATGTTAAAGAATTAGAAGTTTTTGGTAAAATGGTTACAGGAAGTTCCAACATCCTGTAATTAGCTCATTGTTTGACATGTGGCACACCAGCTGGGCTAGAGCGAAAGGCATGGATGAAAAGTAGAATGTCCAAGCATGGACGAATACCTATCCCACAGCAGAATCGACCCTCCTACATGCACGGTCAACACAGGTCAAATCATGGCACACTGGCGACAAAGGCAGCAACAGCAGAGCATTCTAATTTGATTTAGTTTTTGTTCTTTTTTAAATCAATTTAGGATGGAAACATTTTAAAAATATCGATGTAGTAAAAGCGGCAACAACCATATAATGTATGTACATTCGTGTTTTTGAAATGTGTTGTAAAAAGACATATGTAAATACAGTTCAATGTAATGAACAATGGTTAATCGTTGTATCAATCTGAAACAGAGTTTTTGAACTTAA